>OX578144.1:70325540-70733040 GCA_951213105.1 Amaurobius ferox | reverse complement strand
TTCTGTGTTGTCTTTGTGAAGCCACGTGGTCTTTCACGGAGCGATGCTGAAATTCGAGAACATGCTTGTGCTGCTTGAAAATCCTAAAAATTGGCATATCATGTTCAAAGGATGTTTTTCTAATAGAGGGTAATTCTTGAAGTTTGATGGACGTAAGATTTCATGAGTTTAGAACATTTAGTATAGGCTATGTTTGAGCATAAAAATGGATTTTTAAAATATGTATTACAGATGTTGAAAAGCGTGTTACTTAAAGGTGTCGATCAAAGCTCACTGAGAAGACAGTTAGTTCTTCGTACTTTATGATGACATTATATTTGAAACTCTGCGATAACGTTTCCGGTTATGAAGGATGGATAGACGTTAAAATAGCTCAAAATGCTCACAATTCAGCGTAAAACTTGAATAAATATATAAAAACTATATCGAATTAAGATAAAAGCAGTTCTGTGATATGTTTAGACTTGTCCGGATTATTTTTGCGCCAAATTTAAACTCGATAACAAAAAAAAAATCGACGCACTAAGAAGGAGTTGTCCGATTGTGATAAAAATTGGTGGGTGTGAAGAACATACATAGAAAAAGAAACTATTAAAATTTCAGAACAATTTAATGATTTAGAGTTTGACCGTATACAAAGGGAGGAAGTCAATAAGGCTTTGATCCACCTCTGACCTGGATGCAAGATGTCACTCGGCGTGGTATAGACTGATAAAGTTCACGGATGGTATCCTGCGGAATGTTTGCCAAATTGTCTCCAACTGTCGGGCTAAATCGTCAACATTCCGGGATGGTTGCAATTGTCTTCCCATAACGTCCCAAATGTGCTCTATGAGAGAGAGAGATCAGGAGACCTAGCTGGACAAGGAAGTGTTGAGAAAGCTTGAAGACAATTCACAGCAGCACGTGCCGTGTGCGGCCGGGTATTATCTTGTTGAAAAGTAAGTCCAGGGTGTCACAAAAGGAACGGTAACACAACCAGTCGTAGAATGTTGTCTAAGTACCGCTGTGCTGTCAGTATGCCAGAAATGACTACCAAAGGGGTCTGGCTATCAAAGGAGATGGCACTCCTGACCAAAACGTCCTATCGTGGGCACGTGTGGCGTGCGATAGTACGGTCAGGATCCCCACTCTGCCCTGGACGTCTCCAGACACGTCTGCGGTTGTCGTCAGGACACAGTTGGAAACGGGACTCGTCACTAAAAACTCAAAATGTCTTTCATATGAAATTTCATTACAATCGGACAACTCCTTCTTGGTGCCTCGATTTTTTTGTTATAGAGTGCATTTGCTTTACGCAGTTTACAATTACGTAGTTTAGATTTTCCACCTCAGCGCTCACACAAACAAACGGACACACAGACATTGCCTTTTATTATTTAATATAAAATTAGTAGGTTTTTGTTTTCAAGTTTCATTGAAATTAATGTATACAAATGTTACAAAGCAAATCAAATTTCTTAAGCCATTGTTCTTTTCCCTCTGTTGTTCAAGAATGATACTGTTGGATAAAGCCAATTTTGCTGTGCCCCGTCTTTCCAAATGGAATTGATAAATTGACAATCAATCGGGAAATATCGATAAATCTGTGTTGAATTTACGTTTTGTTTTAACTCAGAAAGCTATAAAAATAATAAAAATGATTTACTCCAACAAAGACGAATCGAAATTTCTCCGTATTATTGTACTCTTATCGATGCATTTTTATGGATTTTCCATTTTAAGTAATCGTTATCCTTCCCACGCTCAGCGAGCACCATCAAAGTCGGTTCTTTTAACGTACAAATTGAGCTTCATTCGAGTTTATCCAACCGCGGCATCATTGCCAAAATTATAAATATTTCCCTTTTCATTTTTGTGCAACTTCAAACAGTTTAAAGTATTGGAGGCCCCTTTTTATTTGCTTTTGCCATCTCTAGACTTCTATCAGATATTCTAAATATTTCTCTGCTGCCACAAGTTGTAAATCATTATCGGATTTTTAGCACTGGTGAACTCGAGTGGCTCACTTCAATGAAGCAATTTGTCCGCTTTTATTACATCGGATGGCAACACCAAAGAAACGCATTCGACCAGTCGCTCCATCTACCGGCCGCCGTAATGACTAATCGATAATGCTCCTTTGGTGATAGGCATCTAGCTTAAAGCAGGCATCTAATATGTCTATCGACGTTTACATTACGAAAAGGTTTTAACTTTCCCGAAACGGCGTACTATTTGACTTTCTACTTTTAATGGGAGACGGTTCGGCCTTTTAATAAGTTCATTTTCCGCGTAGAGTAATTACTGGGAAATTCTTTTCTCTCCAGACGCACAAAGGGGGTCGCTTTTGTTCGCGGTCGAAAAATGATATTGTTTTCGACCTCTCGTGCACAATGGCCGGCTAATTGCCAGCGTAAGAAAAGTCATTGTCACAATTACGAAAGCAGAAATTGATTTTTATGGAGGGAGAAGGACTGAAAAATGATTATTCGAAAATTGTTCCTGACCTACATGTTTTCGTCGAACTTAATTATGATTGTTCCGCAGTCCATTGTTCGCCATTTTCATCCGACGAGAGAGCGTTCTTCAAAGTTGTAATTAACTGATTTCTGCCCTTCTTTTTTATTAATTTGATAATTATTAACTTCCGTTCAGATCCGAGGATTCTCATCGTCACTGATGAGCTCGCGGTTAAAGTTATTCGAAATATTTCTGCAGCCATTGTAAGGATCTAAAAATATGTTTCTCTTTTAAGCGATCCGTTCCACGGTAAGAAAATTAATTTTCGAGACGGAGAAAAAGTTAAGAAGCTTTAATTTTGTTAACCGGCTCTTTTGACATTTCGCGAAATAATACGTCTATAAATATTACAGAAAGTTCAGGGCACTATAAAGCAATATAACTCTCTTACAATGCACTTTGAAATAATTTCCGAGTTGGGTTCGTTATATATAAAAAATAATAATAAAATGGAATATTTAACCGAAATAGAGGCTGTATAACATTTTTTTTCTTTCACAATGTTCTTAAAAGCAGCTAATATGCAAAAGAATTTAACGTTAAATCAAACCAACAGATTTGATTGTTCATTTATAATCAATTTTATTGTATTGTATTGTTGTATGTTCATTGTATTGTTGTAAGTTCATTGTATTGTGAAGTTCATTAAATTGTTCATTTATTATTAAGAATATTCTAGACAATAATAAGTAACATACAAAGACCCAACTGTGACCGTTGAAAATCATGGCCGATGTAGTTTCAACATTACAACTCCCATTAAGCGTAGTCTCCGCCAATTATCGTACAGCAGCCTCTAATTTTCTGCAATAAAATCCAGCAGACAAAACGGTCATGACGTTTCATGACGTATTTTCCAAAGCTAGTTGCCCTTGATGTCAATTGCTCGGCTCTTGCAAAGTTAATAAGCTCCATCCAAGATCCTCTCTGCTATATCCTTCGATTGCTTTCATTCTTATTTATGCTTGTTTGTCTTCATCTCCTATTACAAGTTCCATTTATGACTAAAGGCAAAGTAGAGAAGAAGCCAGTAAAACTCTAGGGGCCCACCTTCCGTGCTCCATGAATCTTTCTTTACTATATAAAAGTTTTATGGAGGACCCTAGAATTTACTTTTGCCTAGAGGGCCCTGCAAGGAGTAAAGCGACCCTGCATATTAGTAATGTGTATTATCAAGTGATAAGTGGAATGCACAGAACTTTAGGTGCATTACTTAAAAAAAAAAACATTTAAAAAACAAATTAATTAAACTGGTTAATTAAACTGGTGATTTGCGATGCCCGTTTAAGATATTTATAATGCCAGTTTATAGACATTCGCAATTTTGGTTTAAAGAGGTTTATTTGAATAACATTTTTTGGTTTGGGATGAAGGAGACTGGAATCTTCGAATCTCTCTTAAATACACGACAAAATTTGCAACAGGGGTTCAAGCGGCTTTAGGCATGATGAAAGTATTGAAATCCAAAATGTCTGCTTAGGTTTAATTTTAATATACCATTTTCAGGCTCTCTCTCTGTATATATATATATATATATATATATATATATATATATACATATATATATATATATATATATATATATACATATACATATATATATATATATATATATATATATACATATATATATATATATATATACAAATATATATATATATATATATATATGCTCAATTTAATACTTCTTTTTATTATGTAGGCATTTTATAAAGTTAGGATTTTTGAGTTCCAACTTCTCTCTATTCTATCATTGAATTTTCAAACTATTATATATATGTGTGTGTGTGTATATATATGTGTATATATGTATGTATATATGTATATGCATATGTATATATGTATATATATATATATATATATGTGTGCGTGTGTGTGTGTGTATTGCTGGTAATTTAACGTATTTGAAATGAAAAAAATACATTATACGGCGCTGGAATGCAACATGATTTAAAGTGGGCTAGATCAAATAATTCTGCTTAAGTTGGATATTGCTGATGAGTTATATGTTCCCTTTACAGTCATTTATTAATTCATAATTCGTCTCTCTTTGAGTTTTGCAATTTAATATGCCTTCTTGCATATTTACCCTATTCATCTTTTTGATGTAACTTTTTCCTTTATTAAACCGCTTCTCGTTGCAACAATTTTCCACAGGACAAAATCTCTTGAAACATTTGGTGACAAAAGTCTCTTCCTTTTATCTGAACCCATTCTTTGCTACTCGTTATTTTGAAAGCGCATCTGTAATGATGACAGCGTTCTCTTCGCAGGAGACCAAAATTACAACCACGCATAATAACACGAAATTCATATAATGGACAGAAAATTATATCGAGAAATAAGGAAATGTTGTCCAACGAAATTGAGCGGAAGGTGGGATGACACCATTGAAGGCCTTCCACATAGTATGAATATTTTATATCCGCTTTCACCACTTATATTAAAGTTTTAGGATGATTGTCACCTACATAGAGCCCCAAATAAAAATATCTCAGTGCCGAAGCGGTGTTCATCAATCCATCGTCCGCGTACATCATCAAAGATGCATGAATACTGCGTCGGAATCTATAGATATCGGCGTAAGCCTCCGCAGAGTGTAACGAGAGGGCCACTCCAAACAATCAGAGACCATTTAACAAAAGGACCATTATATCCCCAACACTTGGTACAGTTTCATATTAAGGAACTTCGTCGGCCACGCTTTATCATTCGCAGAGGCCCCTGGACATGACATGGAACACAAAAGGGTGCCGCTCCACCCCCGCCATGGAACACGGGAGAGTCCATTGTCGGCGCTACGTGTTTGAGTTGCGAGGAACAAGGTTCGGCAGTGAAGTTTTAAAAGTTTTGAGGGAGTTCTCTGGACTTCAGTATTCTATGGCAGGCAGTTATTTCGAATAAATGGACGTTCGACTGTTCAGAGTGGACAGTGGATTGTTCGGGGCTAATAAGGTCCAGGAGAGTGTGTCAGTTGGTGGGGGCTGTATAATAGAGCGGAAAGGGGTTTGAAAACTTTGCATTTGGCAAGAAAGCGATGGATGCATATAGATGGATGTCTATATTGTGCATTTCAGGAGCGGCATGAGTGTCATGTTTGCACAGGATCGTTGGCTAAAGTTTGTTCTTTTGTATCCGCGTATGTTGATTTGTTATCAGTCATTACTCTTTCTTCCATGACAACCGTGGGCTATGTATGACTAGGTTCCTATTCAAACTTGCCTCATTTATCTTTCGCAGATTCGTGTTTTGATGACAAATAGTCACCGAATTTTAAATTGGGATCATTTAACTGCATAGATGAATAGGTCCTGTTATAGTATTTTACGAAAAGTATGCTGAAATGTTGTCGTAAGTCCATGCGAAACAAATACGCATGTTTTGGGTTCAGTAGGCATGGGTTATAATAATAAGCAGTTTGTTGATCAGTAATGATTATTACAGGAAGGAGTATATATAATCTATTGAATAGATGCATGATGGGAATATGCTCCTGTCAATTTTATTATTTTAATCTCTAGTACAGAAAATGTTCTTCTATTTCAGTATTCCTATTTAGCATAAGGCCACAGGTCGAAACAATATCACTGTAGGACAAAGCTATTTATTCGAAAAATAACAAAATAAAAATTAAAAAGCTCGACGAAGAGTTTTACACGTATTTTACATGTAATGGTGTCAACACAGCAATATATTGTCCCAAAATAATAAATTTGCTTATTGAACATGGCGAATTTGTCTGACGAAGACCTATTCACCCCTGTGCAAATGTTCGATGTAAGTATTTAGAAAAACAAATCAATCTGCGCATCTTGACTACTGAAATTTGCTTTCCTTTATAATTCTGTTTCGAGAAACTTTTGTTTTACCTGTTGGCCATGTCCACAGCATGGGACATTTGTTCAGAAGCATTTTGTTTCGACCTGTGGACACGCAGCCTAACAATTCTTAATAGGCGGAAGAGATCAATCATGTAACGGCCACAGAGCATACGTATTTTTTTATATTTATTATTATTATTTTTAAACTTAATTATGTTGTTTTGCTAATATTGATCCTCGGGTAGAGATAGCCCAGTGAATAAGGCCTAAAGATCACATTTGGAGGACCCGAATCCAATTCCCCCACCTCCCAAATGTATCCCACTGTCTACACGGAGTACGGACGAAAATGACTAAAAATTCCGCTTTAATAAATATAAATTAATACTCCTCTTCTTCAATGGATCCTCTTCTTCAATGGATCCGCTTCTTCAAAGGATTCTTTAAAAACCTCTGCCAAGGATCTAATAAAATGAAATGTGGCTACCCCCTCTGTTAGCGACCTCTTACAATGTGACATAGCGTCTTCTTACAATGACCTTCCGATTAAAAATCCAATAGTTCTGGGAATCTCTGCCTTACCGGCTGCTAAGTCACCTCATCTGAGTCAAGCTGAAAGCCTGTGCAAAAAGACCTTCGTTAAGAGAAAAGTCCTTATTTAGCAGAACTTTGGAACAGGAGAAAAATGCACTTTCGTACACTGGATTCGAACAGAAACAAATGTCAGTAGATACTTTTAATTTTTAATTTTTAATTTAAATGCCAAAAATTACCAAATCAAGACAGATTATATTTTTAATGAGCCTGAAATCATGCATTTTGATACTGGTAATTCGTTATAATCAGAATGTGGTAATTTTCGCCGATTTCGCAATTATCAAATTTATATCGATTTCAATAGTGAATTTTGACTCTTGTAAAAATTCACGAAACTCGGAAAATCGTGTTACGTACGGAATCCGTCAAAAGCTCGTTGAAAAGAGCGTTCTTCTATCTTAATAGATAGTGTTAAAAATTGAAACTTTGCTATAATATTTTCTCTCCCTGAGAAACCGATTGATGAGAAAAAAGCACTCAACATTTCGCTTCAATATTAAATAACTAAAATCTAAATCGGAAGAAAAGAAAACATTGCTCCGAGGTGTCTTCGGGGTTGACCTGAACTATTAGTGTTCCGTACTTTGTGTATACGTTGCTTGGATTTTGCGCTAGGCTTTGCAGTGCACAGACAGACAAACCGAACAGAATTACCAATTGGGACAAGGTGGGACCAAGACGGAAGCTCCTGACATCACCCCCTCCCAATAAATATGAATAAATGTAAATAGTGGTAGTTACTACAGGTGAAAAAAAAATAACTTTCATAAAATTCAAATTTATAAAGAAATTGAGTATGTAATAAAACTGCTTAAAAGGTAGGCCTCAGTAATTCTCACTGAGAACGAACGAACTAATGAATAAACATTAATTTTGATGATATTATAGATAAATTTATTAAAATGCATAGGAGAGTCATGTATAGAAAATATTTGGTTTTAAGTCTTCAAAAGGTTCATAATTCTTGTTAATTTTTTAAATTTTCTTATTTTTAAAAGAATAAAGAAAAATAAATTTAGGAAAAATGGCTTCATTTATTTGAATATATATAAGTTTTTGAAATAATTTTTTTGTATTTTATAATTTTTATTTGCATATAAATCCCAGAATATTAATTAAAAAAATAATTGATTAAATTCTTTATCAACGACATTCAATATTACATTTATTCCAAATTTTATAAACGTAGCCTGTAAACATATTTATTTAAATTACTGAAATATTTATACCATAAACTAAGCGAGGCAAAACTCGTAATCCGGTACTGCTTCTAAGGATTTATTTCACTGCCGCCGTCAACCGTCAACTGACTGTCTCAGACATATCTGTTCGAATCCTCGTTTTGAAAAACCTTTCTAAGAATAAAAATCAATTTATTCGGCTTCCGTCGGTCGTATATATCTCAGCCAATCATCATTGTCATTCACCGAGAGAGACGCCCTGTTGTATTACGTCACTCTCAATGGGCGGCTTATTTTCTTCAGAGAAGAAATTTTTGCATTCCATTCATTTGAATTGTAGTTGAATTTGCGAATAGAATAAAACATTTTTACATTTGCTGTTTTTCCGTAAGTAAACAAGGTCAAGTTGACGTTTATTGAATTTGAATGTTGTCTTGGTGTTTTCTTGGTGTTAAATGTTTCTATTGATCATTGCGAATTTGTCAATCTAGCCTATTGGGTGAATTGGGTGAAGAAAATTTTCAGTATAAATACTAGAAAAAAAAAATGGCAAAATTATTCAGGAAATAGCATAACTTAATGACGAATAATTTTCGGTATCCGATATCGTAACTTCAATTTTGTAACAATCATCTAGTAAGGTATACAATACATTCCCAATGTAGATAACAAGATCCATTTACGCTCATTATGCGCTTGTAAGCGTGGAATAGCCAATATCTGCAATTGCATAGCAGGAAGCTTGCTATACGTCATGATTTTGCGAATCTCTATGGGAACTGATACATTCTGCTGGCTTCAAATTATGGAGAAATATTACGTACATGCTATCGTATTGCATATTATTGTTATTATAACTATTTTACGATGATTGCATTCCCGCGGGACTGGCAAGTACGCAGTCGATAGCACTGCAAGAAAGCTATTGTAAGGTATTGCAGGAAAGCTTTCTTAAAAAGTGACCGGGTTGGTTACAAAAGGCGGCTTGTAAAATATTTATTTTACAAAATGTTTAAAAGTTGTAGATCTAAAACACAATATTAGGAAAGTACCTACGTCGAAAATAATTTATACATTCTAACGGAGTTTCGTAGAATACGTATTTTAAAAGAAATTATATTAATAAAACAAATTTCTTTTAATTAGTTATTTTTTAATAATAAAAAGTTATGAATTGTTATCGTGACCGTTATTATACTGGGAAAGTCTGTTCAGTATTACGACAATGGTTCAATTCACTGTGTTTAAACAGAGGATTTTGCATAAGAAACTTAATAAATGAAATTAAATACATACTTGGCGTTCACACTTAAAAAGTAAGTTGTTGTTGTTGTTGAGATCCCAGACCGTCTGACCTACCAGAAAGGTGTAAGGTAACTGTTTGGACGGCCGGGAAGAGCCACCCAATTTAGACCGGAACCCAGTGGGGGAGGCATCCAGAGGGACCGTACCATTCTTCCCCTACCACCAACCTCTCGGAAGGACTTAAGGACCCACATGTTTAACGTGATCGTACTCCGCATGAACACGGTGGCAGATGTGGCAACGTGCAAATCCAGCGCGCAAACCACCAGGCTACCGCACCCGAAATGTGCCAACAGCACGGGGTGTTCCCAGGTGGTCTTAAAAAGTAAGTGTAAAGTTTGCTCACACTTAAAAAGTAAATCCAGGTATTTCTTAAATCAATCGTCTTTGTCGAATGTAGGGCAAGTCGAAGAGAGATGGCCACCGTCTTTTTTTATTTTATTATTTTTTGTGAATCAAACAAAATCAAGTTTTCATTCAATACAGATATAAAAAGCATTAGTTTCAAAATTGGAATATATTTCTGTCCGTCTGTTCCGAGGGATACGGGAAAGATGATGGCCGACCGATGAAGTTAAAACCTTGGGTTCCGCTTATCAAATTTCCTGTCGTTTGGATTAGGGGCGTCCATAGGGAAGGACAAGTGGGCATTTGCGCCCCCCTGGTCGTTTTAGGTCACAAAGGCGCAGGGCATCAAGCGAGATCGTCAATATACAAAAATTAAATTATAATGCTAATAATAATGTACTTACAGGGAAAAGAAAATTATACATGTATCTATAAAGATATAATCGGATCCTTTATATTTAACTATTTTTATTTTCCCAAAAATACGAAGGAAAGGAAAAGTATCGTGACGGGATAAAAAGTGTTGGATTTACATGTGCATCCCTTGATACAAGTCAACCCTTGTCAGTAACATCTGTGTGTGAGTATACGGGTACGATATCCATCGAGCTATTCGAATAAAAATTGATACGATTACTTTAATCGATCTCCGCCAGTGTCATTTAAACTTTAGGGTATGATAGACCAGGGAAAAAATTTCAATATTTTGAACATTTCCTTTTTTTAAGTAAAGGATTAAAATAATATAACTCAACTGTTAAACGATCGCTAACAGGACGTTATACAAAAGTAAGAAAGTAATTAATTCGTTTATCACTCGTGAGCATAATTTACTTAATATAATTACTTATAAAATTTTTCTGATAGATGTATTGTAACTTCAAATTTAGTAATAATTGGAGGCGTTTTTAGCCCCGCCCATAGGTAATAAAATTATAAGCATGGAGGAATATAGTGAAGCGACTATAATCATCTATCGCATCGCCAGTATCGTGCCAATGAGCGGCAGTTACTGTGAAATCGAGGTCTAAGGAGGGAATGGATATTGATTTATCAGTTAAGCACTTTGTCTTTTAAAGATAACTGTATCGAAAAATGTTATAAAACTGGCTATTTTATAAGTAAATTTAATTTAAATGCTAATAACATTTTAGGAAGCTAACGCATACCATTCTTGATATATTGATTTTGCAGTTAAAATAGAAAGAATCAATACAGAATCAATAAGAATATATATATATATATATATATATATATATATACTCAGTGTTATCAAATTTTTGAATTCATTGTAAATACTTTTAAAGATAAATTAATGGAACCTCATTGTTAAGCTGTTCTTGAGATATTGGATATATATTACTTTTTCATATAGAGCAAGAACTAATTGAGAAAATCCCTAAAATTTTGGTACAATTATTTGTACGATAATTGTGAGACGTCAGAGGCTGATTAATTTTCGGTGTGATCAGAATCATACCTTAATTGTAGAACTGTTTTTTTTTTTAAAGTGAAAAGCGTTATAAAAAATTCAACTGCGTTGGAAAATGTTACAAAAATATCTATATGTAATTTTTTATTTAAAAAGGATTGGTAAACATGCGTCGTTCACGAGATATTGCGCGTTTTACAATAAAAGAGAAAAATTCATTAAAGAAAAAAAATGTACTCACTATTATCAAATGAGTAAATGGGTAGCTAAAATTCGACTGGATAGCTAAAAATCGACGCTTAATTTATTTTTCATTCGTAAATACATAATTTATTCTCTTCAAAACATAATTTAGGTTGCAAACGGAATCTAGAAGCGAAAGATAAACTTCTTCCACTTTTTTAAGTGACAATCCAGCACAATCACGCTCATCTTTCTTCACTTCGGCAAATAACCTTCATCGCACTTACTTGTCCTCTTATTATCCTTTTTACCCAATTCCCATTCCCAGCATTCGTTGACATGTAAGCGGCAGTTCGCCGCCGATTGGCCGAAAGCGCCATTGTTCTCAGCCAGACAAAAACAAAGGCCGCTAATTGACGTTTCTGGTTGGATGGAGGAAAAAAAGGGGAGGGAAGGGATGGCGCCATTTCTTCTGCGGGTGTGGTTGAAAGGAGATGCGAAAGATATATAAAAAGATTGCGTCTATTTCGTAACACATCCGGCTACGCAGTTTTGTTTCCTTGAATAAATGACATGCAAATTTGATTTCAAGATCAACGTGGTTGCTTCGCCCATTTGTGTTAGTGTTGAACGTGTTATTGTTATTAAAATATGATTTGTGTAAGCGATAACCTGTTGATAAAGATATTCTGAAAGTAAAGCTCAAATGTTTGAGTGTGTTGCGAGTTCGTTTATAATGTGCAAAATGAATTGATTTTTATATTCTTAAATAAATTTGATATTATTATCAAGGATTGTTAATAAATATTGAATGAAACATTTTTTTCCTATGGTTTGTGCATTAGAATTCTTTTAATTTCTTAAATATCATTTCTATTTCTTCATTTCATGTATTATCATTTCTATTTCTTTTTTAATTTCTTAACTATCATTTTCCAGCATCAATACATGAATGGCTGAAACATATTTTTCCTGATTCGTATCGTTTGTGCATTAAAAATCATGTTACCTTTTTTATCACTTTTCAGCAGCAATGGATTAATGGATTTTTCTACCTTCAAATGAGATAAAAATCCTTAATGATTCTCTGGGCCGCTTCAGCTCTTGGAGAGGCTCCTAGTCAAAAGTAAATTCTGGCCCTTCCTCATCTCCCCCATAAATCTTTTATAGTAAAAAAAGGTATAAAGGTATATAACCCTTATAAGGGAGATGGGCTCTAAAGCCTCACGAGCCATTTGCCTATGGTCAAAATCGTACCTGATGCTACATCGATGCATAGAAGATTAGTTAAATCGTATTGAATTTTGTTACGAACGTGTAAAATGCTCTCCCTAGAGCCACTTTTGAAAACCAGACAGAGAAAACACCTGTACAGGCAACCTTCCCTATGACTTGAATCTAGGGTTGCCAGATGACGAAGTTCGGAAAAAAGTTCCCAGATTTGGCGATTTATCGTCAATTTGGTGACATTTCGAAGGTTCGTCCCAATAACCAGAATGCTAGGAGATATACGAGATTTCCTGAACTTTCTATAAAGAGTATATAAAATAAATCATCATTCAGTTGGAGAGCAGTTTACGTGATACGAGCTACATTGAACTGTGATATTCGTCAATGTTTTGAAAATAGTATTTGTGAAATTAGTGGAGCATTTAAGAGTTGCTTTACTGTATATTGTTCCTATTTACGCTGTGCTTGTGAATAAACGTGTTATTTATCCAAAAATTTGAACTCCTTCTTGTATTCTGAGAGTACACCCATGATTCCAGAGAATAATTTGTAACAATATATAACCGGCTTAAAAGGCAGCTTGTATTTCACTAGAACCCGCATTTTGATAGATTCAGAATTTAACGAAAAAAATGAACTTTTTCTAGTACAACGATACTCCCAGTAGGATTATAACAGGCACTTTTGGTGGCAATCTTAAAAATATTGCCCAAATTTGACAAATAATTGCCCATATTTAGCAAATAATTTCCCATATAAAATAATTGCCCATATTTACCAAATTTCATCTTAATCACTCATTGTATTTGAGAGATTTCGTGGCAAACTCATAGACACACTGGCATCATTCAAAAATGCTTTAATTCCTAGGGAAAGCGAAAACTTGAGCAACGCATATAAGCACAAATTAAATGGTAATGAAGCATACAGCTGTTTCGAAGATACGTTGGATCCTCTTCGTAAAGGCAAGAGAACCCGCAACCTTGAAGACCAAAATTAAGGAATGAGTGCAAAGGAAGATACAAAGGGGATTAGTATAACCGAAGACCTGGATTAAGAGAGAACCAATCAGAGAGAGGTTTGTTAGTTCTATTGCACTGACGAAGGGTATCCAACGTATAACAGATGTATGCTGCATTATCTTTTTATTTGTGCTTATATACGTTGTTCAAATTTCCTTATCCTTCACTTTGTATTTTACTTAATGGTTTTTATTCATGTTCGAAGATTTTCGAAACGTGAAAATTCGTAATAATACCATCGTTACATTTTTAGCCCTATTACACTTTGCCTTTGCATATTGTGATATACATTTTTAACCCTATTACACTTTGCCTTTGCACATTGTGATATACATTTTTAGCCCTATCACACTTTGCCTTTGCATATTGTGATATACATTTTAGGGGAAGTAAAAACACAACAGTTTTAAAAACGAAACACGTAAGAATATGTCAACATTTTCTTCAACTGTATACTTTTATGAGTGGTATTTTAATATGTAAAATATTGGGGATAAAAACATAATATTTTCTAAATGAATGTTTCTAATTTCATAAAAAATGGATAAATCCCTAGATGAGATTTGTAAAGGCAAGTATGTTCACAATTTTGTTATAATTTGTTAAGAAATACAATTGTTTATAAGGCACCTATGAAGAAACCGATTAGTTAGAAAACCGATATCAAAACCAGTATTTTATTTTTGCCCAGTGTTTTTCTTATTCGTAATTTGTGGAGTGGTTTTTTTTTATGCATTTTGCGCAGTGTAAAAGCGACTTTTTATTAAATATTTTTAGCTGTTGCTGTTGAGGTTTAACGGTTTTTTCTTAAAGATTGAAACTGCTAATTATAATGGCGGAAAATGTTTTATTAAAATTAAAGTCTTGGTTGAAAGGCTGTTTTTGTAAGTAAAGTCCATATAAATATTAAAAAGCGCACAGAACGTCCTATGTGTATGAATTAATGTCTCATCTCCATAAAGAAAAATGATCCGTTGACATAAACCCATATATTTACCATTTTCCGCATTCTAATTTTTTTTTTCCCACGCGCTATGTCCTATAACAACGCTGTTTAATTTCTATAAAATGCAAAAAATTTCCATCAAAATATTTTTACTGCCGCTGAAAATAAATTCAGTAATCGCAAATTTTAACATTTATGTATTTTATTGCATATTAATATTCGTTCATTTTATAAACAAATTTTAGTAATTTAGTTAATTTTAAATAATCAAGCATTATTAGCATTATTCTACATTTCGAGGGCCGCCAGTTGTAAAAATTCTGCATTAACCTAAATTTCATAACCAAGTCATTAATGAGAGGCATGGTTTAAAAATTACCATGGAGTTACCATGGAATTTCTGCTCATGCCACGATGAGAGGAATTCATTTTGCATCTCGGCCCCTGAGGATCCCCCCGGTCCGTCACCAGAGATGCAAAATTTAGAGTATTCTACAAAATTACTTAAACCGCAATATTTTGAATTTTGAAAATTTTTCGGGTTTGAAAGTCTGCCCCCCCCCCCCCCCCCGCTCCTGACCGCAAATTATATATTGTTAATAGTGCCCGCTTGTGCAGTACGAAATTAAGGGGGGGAAAAATCCTGCCCTGAAGTAATGAAGAATTAATAGATGGAGCATTAAACTCCTTCTATTATTATTTTTGTCACTGAATAAAGATTATTGCAAAAACAACAATTTTAAAGATGATATTGCTGAGAATTTAGTAACTTCATAAAGTGATCCGAATATTTCCCACGTTACATATTTTAAGAACTCTACACTATAGTCTCCTTCCAATTCGTTGCTCTAAGTCCTCTGGACGAGCCGGACGGCCTGGGGCTTTCACACTATAGTCTCCTCCAACTCCCGCCAAGTTGTTATGTCCAACTCCTCGTCTCACTCCATATTAGATTACTCATGACGAAGGACAGGTTTGAATTCGCATCAAGCAAGTATGTATTATATTTGACGTGACAAATTCCAATTTTCAGGGGTCTGTAGCTCAGGCCCCAAGATAGCAAAACACTTGATTCTTTTTCTCTGTAATACGCCAACAGAGCTGAAAAAGAGAAAAAATTTGATGCCGTAAAACCTTGGTGGGGGAGAACTATAATTGATGCCATGGAACTTTAAACGGGCAAGTTTTACGATTTTCGCTCGGGTTTTCTTTTTCCTTCCGTGCCGATAAACCCTTGTAAAGTGTCTTAATTACCGAACCAATTTTAAGGCTTATTTTGTGTGTTGTGTTGGGGGTGATGTGTGCGTGTGTGTGGGGGGGGGGGGGGGCGGGGCGGGGGGATGCACGTTTTCTATTTAGAGTTTGAAAATAAATATGATTTATAATTTCAAAAATTGATAAAAACCTCTTTTTTGGCCATTTTTTCAGTGTTGTCGGACCTACAATCTTAATTACTGAACCGATTTTAATAAATAATGAATAATTTGTGTGTTGTGGTGTGTGTGTGTGTGTGTGTAGGGGGGAGGGGAGTATACATTTTTTTTAAACTTGACGATAAACTTGACTTAAAATTGGGGGAAAAAAATCTAATTTTTTGCCCATTTTCTTCAATACGGCCTAAACTACTGAGACGATTTCAACCAATGATGATTTTAACCAATCATGGCTCATTTTATGTGTTCTGGTTGGCGGTATATACCGGTTCTTATTTATTTGAAGATTCGCTTGATTCAGAATTCAAAAATTTGAAAAAAAAAAAAAAAAAGAATGAATGGTGCCTGGTGATGGTAAGGTAAAATTTGCAGTGCCTGCTATATCACTGTTGTGTAATCATGTTGATAAATATTTCTACAAAAAGTTTTGAAATCTCACCAAAACGCTACTTCAAGGTAAAAAATACCCCTTGCTAAGTACAAAAAACAAAAAATTCCATCCAGAAATGTTATAAAATTTTAAAATGTTTTACGCCAAGTTCTTGCAATTAAAAAAATGACTATGACTTAAAGACTATGTATGTTTTGAAGGATTCTTAAACGGGGTACCCCAGACCTGAAAGTGAACCTCCGTTCCTGCAAGAACTTGGTGCACATCATTTTGAGATTCCATAACATTTTTGGAAGGAGGTTTTTGTTTTTTGTACTTAAAGGAGAGTTTTGATACAAATAATATCTATTGTCGAAGCTGAAATCGGAGCGTTACTAAAAATGTAAACGCTTTTTGGACGATTATATCTCCAAAATTAAACAATAAACACCTAAACAATGCCTACTTGTTTTGTCGAAACTACGGATACATGTATGTGTATATAAAAATAATTTCAATATTCAATATTTTGAACGACTGTTTTTTTTTTTTTCTTTTTCGAAAAAACTAAAAAGTTTTTACCCGAACGAGTGTTTGCCTGAGTTTGCTTGATTTTACTCAACATTGTACTAAACTATAAAATATTAATCAGTATAAGAGAAAAACTGTTTAGTTGTAAATCCAGTTTCTAGATTAATGATTTGTTTTTGCAAAGCCATTATATTTTTCAAAGAATTCTCTTGTTAAATTAAGGCGATTGAAAATTTTACAGCTTTTCAATTTTGTAATGCTTGTTATCAGGGCTGTCTCGAAACGGTACGCGCTGTATGCGCCGCGTATTCTCAAGAAATTTTGAAAAATACCGAGTACGCGCCGCGTACTCTCAAGGTCTCAAGAAAGTTTTTGTATTTGCTGGTTTTGGGGCAACTTTAAAAAAAGTTCATCCTTTTTTTTGCCAGTCATTTACAAACTTGAATGGAAACAAATGAGGAAATGAGGAAAAACCTCTGAACTCCCCCAAGCCCAAAAATAATATCCTGCGTAAAACCAGGAGATGAATGAAAAACTGATGAAAGTAGCAACTGCCACCTTGGGATTGGATAGACGATAGACGACTAGTCTTAGATTTATGTATGTAGATAATATTAAAGTGAGTAAGTGAAAAGTTACAAGAAAACAAAAGTAAGTTCAGGAAAAAAAGTAGAAAACGTCCCAACGTCCCAAGTTACAAAATGATCCATATCTGTTAATCTATCAATATATATATATATATATAAAGTATATATAAAATATATATATTGGGTTGGAAGGAAAGTTCTGTTGTATTTTAAAGAAAATATTTGAATTCATTTATAAAAATATGTGTTTAATATTAATCAATTATATATGCTCTGTTATTTGTTACAACCTGTTGCCATCCTTCAGGTAACCGGTGAATTCTTGTTTTGTAGAAGTTCTCATCCTTGGAGTTAAAATAGTCAGCAACTGCCTTAGAAACACTTTCAAAAGACGTGAATTTTTTTCCCGTTAGATAATTTTGCAGAGATCTGAACAGGTAATAATCAGATGGTGCAATGCCAGGTGAATAGGGTGGGTGACTAAGGACTTCCCATCCTAACGCATTCAGTTTTTGTTGTGTCACCATTGCAGTATGCTTGCGAGCATTATCGTGGTGGAACACTATTCCTTTTCTGGAGGCTAATGCTGGCCTTTTTTCATTATTGGTTGCATTCAATTTATCCAGCTGACTGCAGTACAGATCCGCGTTGATGGTTTTCCCCTGTTTCAGCAGCTCGTAGTACACTGGACCTTTCCTGTCCCACCACAAACAAAGCATTACTTTTCGTTGATGGATACTTGGTTTTGGAACTGTTGCTGATGATGTTCCTGGTTTGCAGTAAGATTTTTTTCTCTTAATATTCTCGTAAAGAATCCACTTTTCATCTCCAGTAACCAGCCTGTCCAAAAACGGCTCCACATTGTTGAAACCCAGACCGTCCGACCTACCAGAAAGGTGTAAGGTAACTGTTTGGACGGTCGGGAAGTGCCACCCAATTTAGACCGGAACCCAGTGGGGGAGGCATCCACAGGGACCGTACCCTCCTTCCCCTACCACCAACCTCTCGGAAGGACTTTCGGACCCACATGTTTAACGTGATCGTACTCCGCATGAACACTGCGGCAGTTTTGGCAGCGGCTGGAATCGAACCCGGGCCTACCGAGTGCAACTCCAGCGCGCTAACCAATGGGCTACCGCGCCCTGGCTAGTTTCTAGTGTTGCTTTCCACCCTAGTTGTAAGACTGAGCTTTTCTATGTGGTGTCGTGTACCGTATTTTGTGATCCAAAATCCTCGACGACTGGGGTCAGGACTTAGCAGTTAATTTTCGGACCCTCCCGATGAATGATTCCGTTGACTACCTCCTCTGACTGAATCCTTGCTGGAGAAGAGATTTTGAACTCGAGACTCCCCTTAATCTCACGTGAACCTTACAGATTACTCGCAGTCGTTCTTTTCTAACTTGTCTTTTAAAGATAACTTAAGACGTGCAAATTCATCTTAGGTATTTGAATGACATGCATATACTATATACTCACACAACTCGCCTATGGTAGGATAGCACGCTATTTCAGATAATAGCATCCGGCTCCACATTGTGTCTAATCAGATGTGATGAACACATTCTTACACGATCAGACAAATTCTTTTCCGTTAATTCATGTGGAACCCAAAAACTTTGCTTTAACACAAACCCAAGAGATTTAATGTGATCACCTGCCTATTTAATATACGGCATAACTTTCCCTCCAACCCAATATATATATATATATATATATATATATATATAAAGTATATATAAAGTATATATATATATATATATATATATAAATATAAAATTGTAAATCCAATGGTAGAATGTAAGTAGTAACTCATAATACACTATTCCAAAATTTTTCTACAAAATACAAAGAAATAAAAGAAATTCAAACATAAAGAGGAAATTATAAAGCGTAATGCAAGTCATAAAGACAAAGACAATCAACAAATTTCAAAGGTGAGGAATGAAAATAGGAAAACAAAAAAATCAAGCAAAAAAGCTTGCATGTGGAAGAGCTTTAGGCTTAAGATAAGATCATTGCGAAAAAATTCTTGTCAAGTCCATATATCCCTTCGAAATGAACACAAAAATGCTTGTTTCTGAAACACAAGATAGATTTTATCTATAAACTTGTGTTATATATATATATATATATACAAGGTGCCTCAAAAAGATTGAAAAGCGCTTTTCTTTACTTGTTGGAGATAAGTGGGCAATGTAAATTGCAAAAATGTTGAATGTAAGGTAGGAAATAAAACTACGTTAATGAAATAGTCCTCCCATTAATTTTCAAAAAGTTACACTTTTTAAATGTTTACACTTTTTATATAATTTATATATAATGTTTTATGTTTACCGACTTAAAAAATTCAAACTCTGTCGAAATCTGGTGTTTGTTACATGATAGTTGTTAGCGGGTACCGGGAACTATTTTCTTTTCTTTTGTAACCTTGCGCTAACAACACGGAGTCACGTGATGTTCTACGACAATGCACTCCGATGCTCGATGTGACGCGATATACATTCGATGTTACTGTAATTTTAATATTTCGATGAGATGCATTTAATAAATATTTTCTTTTTACTTATGCTACAATTTATTTAACTGCAATTCTTCTGCCTCATACATCCTTACACAGTCATATAAAAATCAGGCACCTCCAGCTATAGCTTCGACATGATTGCTGCTAATAAAATGTGTTCACACTCCAATGTTCTTAACAAGCTGATACAGTATGATGGATCGATATTGATGCAATTAGTCAAAGTGAGTGCTTTTCGACCCGTATTTTCGAGTTGTGCCTGGAGGGTGTTCGTTAGATAATTAACAAAATCAGATTAATCGATACCACGCAGTGTCTAAGGCTTGTATCTGCTAGTTTATTTAATAATTAGATGGGAAATATCACTGAGAGGGAATATTTAATGCGCCCAATACATGCATTTACTGATATTGTTCATTCCAAGATAAATACATTTAAACCATATTGAGTTCTTTATTTCAGATATTTAAATTTTTGCAGAGCATTTTCTATTAAAAATGTTGCTACCATTGCAACGCATAGGTGACTTCAAGGCTAAAAAGACAATTACCGAAATCTTATTAGTTTTGGGGTAGAGTGTGTGTATCGTGATCATAATTCATGTCGTCGTCAAGACTCAAAATGTGGCGCTGAAGTTAGTCCAAGACACCGAAATGCAGTGCAAGATTATATTAATTAATGGGGTGGTAATCTTGTTATTTATGGTGCATGACATGATTTATCAATGGGGTGATTATGGGATGATTACGTATGGTTGAATTACCTATGCACGATGAGTTGTGAAGAACCCTTAAAAAGTCTCCGATTTTCTTCAGTGAGTAAAGTTAGCATGATTACTTATACTGCGCGGTAAAATAATATTAGTCTTGTCATTAGAGACGCTTTAGTAGTTTTAAAAATTCATCCTTTATTTAAGGGAACGGTGGATGTTGAAATGAGCAAAAATCGATAATTTTTTTTTTTTAATTTTAATATATAACATATTTTACACATTTAAACTTTTGCTTACGGGTGGGACAGTGTGGATCGAACTGTTTGTGATAGGGTATGTCAAATACCTGTCTTTTTGGGAGGTTCTTCATTTGGGAATGACACTGTCCCACCCGTAAGCAAAAGGTTGAATGCATTTTTTTCGAAACGGAATTTTCAAAGGTTTTACATTTTTAAAATGCTCCATGCGTCTTAATTTTTGTTTGAGATGCATGAAATTTGGCAAGGAGACAGACACCTTTCATGCCTTTTATTGAAACTGGGTATGCATTTTATAATTGGACTTTATTAAGGTAATTAAAAGTGAATAAAAGAACCTAATTAAATGATGAAAATTAAGTTTTAATGCAGAAAAATATTTAAAAAAAATTAACTTTCTAGTTGATTTAAAAATGAATACCCAAATGTGTTCATAATGTGTTTCTGAGTGATCATGATTCAAAATTAATCAAAAATGTGAACAAATTTTCGTTAAATAAAAATTAAATTTAAAAACAAAATGCAAAATTATAACAAAATTGAAAATAATTTAATGGTATTTTATATAGTAATATTAAGAGAAATATTTATACATATTTTCATGTTTCTAAGTTAATAAATAAATTTTAAAAAATTCAACTTCCACCGTCCCCTTAAACATATTGAAATTTACATTATTAGTTACAACATTACCGTTATTAATTACAATGTTATTTCATTAACTTGTAGCTGTGGGAGAGCAGCAACTCTTATCATTGTGAGTGTTGTACGAGACTAGAATGACATGGTGATACCAGAGGGCGAAAGCCGTTGTTTTTCCAAATATCAAAATATTTCTACCTCAATTCATGATACTATAAACGTTAGTATATACACTGCTGGCCATCTAAAATGCAACACCATGAAAGACAAGAGATATCAAAGCCAAATTTATTGGACAAAGAACATAAAGTACAAGGATGAATTGATTGAAATACAGCCCCGTTCGACTTGGGAACACGAAGAAATCAGTATTTTGTGCAGCCGCCATGACTGACAATAACTGCTGCTACACGCCTCGGCATTGAAAGAAAGAGACTTTGGATGTGTTCTTGGGGTATATCAGTCCATATTGCTTCCACACGTTACCAAACTTCATCTGTCGTTGCAGCTGGTGGTGTTTGCTGGGCCAGTCGTTTGCCAATCATCGACCAGACGTGTTCAATGGGCGACAGATCTGGAGAACGGGTGGGCCAAGGGAGCAGTGGAACTTGGTGGGCACTGAAGAATTGCTGAACGATATGTGCCACGTGTGGCCTCGCATTGTCCTGTTGAAACTTGTCCGCAGGCAAGCCTTGAAGGTAAGGTAAGACAACAGGCTCCAAAACTTCAGAAATGTAGCGGTGGCTGTTGAGTGTACCGGCAATGAGTATTAGGGGGGGGGGGCGAGAGTAAAATCCAATGCCACCCCAAACCATAACGCCAGGTGAAGGACCGGTATGGCGATGCATAATGCAAGAGTTATGGAGCTACTGGCGCACATGATTTGCATATGAGCTAAAATTCTAATCATTTGTATTTCCTATCGAGGTCTACGTATGGTGCAAATTTCATACTTATTGGATGCTTCCTTCATGGTGTTGCATTTTGGATGGCCAACAGTATACTTCCAACTGCATGGGACACTTGTTGAACACATCAAAATTGCAGCACCACCATATAGAGTAGGCTTTGTCTTTTAAGTCAAGCATAGATGCTATTTTCTTTTCTTTTATCTCAGTTCATTTCGAACTTTCAACACCGTCTAACTGCACATTATTAACTCGACTTTCTTCCTTTTTTAGTTAAGTAACAATTTTTGAACATGGCTTCGGGGAAGGCCGCCTTCTTGATGCTGCGTGCTATTCAGTGTTGTTGTTATTGAGACCCAGACTGTCCGATCTACCAGAAAGGTGGAAGGCAACTGTTTGGACGGCCGGGAAGAGCCACCCAATTTAGACCGAAACCCAATGGGGGAGGCATCCACAGGGACCGTACCCTCCTTCCCCTACCACCAACCTCTCGGAAGGATGGACCCACATGTTTAACGTGATCGTACTCCGCGTGAACACGGCGGCAGTTTTGGCAGCAGAGGGAATCGGGTCTGCCGAGCCGGATTCCTGTCGAGTGCAATTCCAGCGCGCTAACTACTGGGCTACCGCGTCCTGTGCCGTTCAGTATGTGCGGCTTTGTCCTTCATCAGTGACGCTAGTTTAAATACTGATATTTAATTGAGTGTTGGTTCGTTCCCCCCTCTCTCTATTCAGATCCGGGACTGGTTCCCGTCATTCTGTCTTTTTCAGTGATTGGGTTTCAGTCTTAACAAATATATTTATTTGTCGTAAATCAATGTCCGATTTGCTGTCAGCATTGATGCCGTTTGTTATTCAGCTCGATTTACCACTGTCTTTTTCAGTGTCCTAATTTATAATTATATTTGGACTCTGGACTGCAGTCTCAAGGAGCGTATTGTTAGGGCGTATCCTCTCAAATCGTGGATGTACCCTCAGGATACAAAAATTGAGTCCGAATTTCTGGATAACTAACGTTTTAATTCAAAAACACTAATAAACGTAAACAGGAACAATTTACAGCCAATAACACTATAGCTATCTTGCAAGATCACAAAACAACTGCCAGGTACAAAAAGAATAACAACTAATTCACAAAATTGCTGATTCTGTTTTCAAAACATTGATGTATCTCGCAATTCATTCTGGATCGTATTACGTCAGCTCCCCTCAGCTGAACGATGAGCTCCAAAAAAATTTCTAGAGCGAGAGCGTATCATCGAAAATAGTGCATATTTCTAGAAAGTTTCATCGGATTCGGAAACTTGTCAAACATAGCTAATTTGGCGATATTTCGCCGAATCTGGCTTCCAGGTTACAAAAACGTTGAGAAGTTCAGGTAACCCTACTTTTACGTAATAGCAAAGGTTCACGTGATAGAAATACTGGAAAAGTGTTTTCTCCTTGCGAAGAAGCAAAGAACTGTGAATCATTTTATACATTCGTAACACTGTCTCCTCTTTAAAACTGCATGTCTTCGGCAGTATCAACCTACTATGGTAAATAATATGGAACTAATCTATCGATATGTACGACTTTTGGCCTGATTGAAGACGATTATTGAATTCGATAAGTCTATGCTCTTCATTATGCGTATGGTTCTTCCCCGTTGTACTGTAGTTTCGTCTAAAATCCGAAATTTTTTGTCGTCACTGAGGGTTAATCAGCCACACATTGTTGCCTTCCTAGAATAGTCCTTGATTACCTTTAATATCGTACCAAATCTTCATTCTATCGGTAGCAATGTTGACCACTTTGTGAGCGAAATGATGAACTTCCCCCAACCGTCCCGGTAGGTTTTGAATATTATCGTGAACATATTTATCAGACCATGATGGAGTATCGCATCTGCTAACCCGATAGTCGTAGATCACGGCCTAACAACAGTTTTGATAGAGAATGTTTGGTTATTTCGTATACAGCACTCCTTTGAGCCAACAGGAAGAAAGGTAGGGGATGGTCCCAATCTTGCTTGTTACTGGGTATGGATATAGAGAAATGATTAAGTATGGTTTTGTTGAATATCTCTACCATGCCGTCCGATTGGGGATGAAGAGGAGTATTTTGAGTTTTGTCCATTCCGAGTAGTTAGCACAGTCCCGTGAATATGCTAAAGTTCGTCCCTTGGTCAGATCATAGTAGGGTCAGATTGGGAACTCCGTAATGACATGTCTAGTTCCCCGTTAGAACTTAGAACTTCACTACGGTTGTTATCGACGTTTGGTCAAGAATTGCGTAAGCGTCTAGCCATTTTGTGAAATAGTTATTTGCTACTAGGATGTATCTGTTATTCTTCATTTGTTAAAATCCATGGTAGTGGCTCCAAAATCCCGAGTGCAGTTCTTTCGAAAAGTGTTCCGACATGTGTAACACTGAAAAGGCCCACATGTTCACTTCTTCGATCCCTTTCGAGGGCAGTATTCCGTACATTCTTTGTACCAGCGCTTCACATCGGATCTCGCATTTCGCCAGAAGAAACGTTCTGGAACTTTATTCAGAGTCTTACTAATGCCAAAGGCCCTCTAGTGGGACTGTATACTACTCCGTTCCTCAAGTGCAGATAACTTTATAGTGCTCAGTACCGTTTTGTTTCACGTGAGAAACAGGAAATTTCTTGCCACGTTGGCATCTCATTTGCTTATCCTTTGTTAGTCAGGATTGGCTGGATATCTCTGTCCTCTCTTTGTGCTCGAGAAAGTTCTTTATCAATCCAAGGTAAATTCAAATTCCGGTTGGTGATAACTTTCCAGATAGTCTCTAAAATCTGGCTTCCAAATTTTATTTCTGCACGAAAACAATGCGCACAGTTCAATTGGCAAGGTCTTGAGAGTGCATTAACTTTTCCATGAGACGAACCCTTTCAGTACCGAATCTCCATGTCGTATTCTTGAAGTCGCTAAATCCATCTTGCAACCTGTCCTTCCGGGTTCTTAAAACTGAGGAGCCAGCTCAAAGCAGCGTGACCAGTGCACAACAGGAATTACTTTCCGTAGAGATATCGGTGGAAATGATGAACATATGTAACAATTGCCAATAGTTTTTTTCCTTTTTACGCAACAATTTCTTTCGGGCTTCGACAAGCACTTGCTAAAATATGCGATGATACGTTTTTGCTCCCATATTTCCTGGGAGAAAACTGCCTCATTCCTTACTTACTGACATAGGTATCTAGTATAAAGTGTTCCGTATGTTGAGGGAGGATATGCTAAAGACTTGAAACCAGCATTTCCTTAAGCTGATTGAAAGTGTCTTTCATTCTGACGTCCATTTAAATTTCTTCTCTCCTTCCATTAACATGTCCTGGTAATGTTTGATAAGTTCTTTATAAACCTACGGTAATATGTAAACAGGCTGATGAAACATTAGTTGATTTACATCCTGCCGACTGCACCATTCTTTGACTGCATTGATTTTGTCAGGATCTATCCTTACACCCTCCTCAGAGATGATATGTTCCAAATAAGCGACTTGCTTCCAGAATGCATTTGAATAACATGAGTATATACGTTATCTCTATCTATAGTAAAATGGCCTGTTGGCAAGGGTAAGCCTGTTGGCAAGGGTAAACCAGAGGTAAACTGTTGAATGTCTGGCATACAGGTCTTTAAACAATTTGGAGGACCTTCAAGTAAACAGTTGCTCTAGAGAATTGCCTTGCAGAAATTGATTTGTGATGCCGTGTAGTTTATGGTAGATACCGGTACTGTTGAGGTGTTATAATTCTTGGAGGACCTTTTACTGGTTGTTGTTTAACGTTTCCAGTGTTTTGGAAACTTCTTCATTGTTTGGAGATTACATATTGTGGCACATTTAGAGCTCTGAAAACTTCTATTTGTACTAATTTCACCAATCCGATGATTATATCCATTAAAAATGTCAACTTGACGTCTTTATGCCATAATCTGTTCCTGCTTAACAATCACAACTCCACTGTTTACGGGAATTGTAAGATACTGCAATAAGACATGCTCAGTATGGTCAGCTATATTTGAGGAGTTGCATTATATGTGTTTTATTTGAGCATATACCATCAGATCTTGAAATTTCATGTATACCGAGATCGGTTTAGGTTAGTGAATAACCTATACAGACAAATTTCTGCTGTTTTGTCTGCGTTAACCTTTTAGGTTGTACGTTTTATGAATTAGACTTAATTTCTGGACACCAGTGTATTATTGTTGTTCGACCCAGACCGTCCGACGTAACAGAAGTGTACGGTATCTGTTTGGACGGCAGGGACAGTGCCATCCAATTTAGATCGGAACCCAGTGAAAGTGGCATCCACAGGGACCGTACCCTCTTTCCCCTACCGCCAATTTCTCGAAAAGACTTTCGGACCCACATATTTAACGTGCCTACATTCCGCGTTAACACGAATACAATTTGGGCAGAGCTGGGAATCGAACTCGGGCATCTGAGCTTTTTTATAGTTTTAAAATCCAACACGTTATGAAATTTCTCGACCGTTAAAATCCCCGCCCTTGGTCCGGACTTCAGTCATCGATGCTCGAACTAGCTCGAAACATTATACGGAGGAAAACGTACACTCATGCCCAATTTTATCATCCTTTAAGAAAAATAAAACTACAAAGAAGCCTTTATCACGATCTTGCTATAAATGCGTTGCCAACCGGGTTCTGTGAAGGATGAGACGGGCGATAAATAAATAGGGGTGTGGGACGGCGAATTGCCTTCCTTGGCTGATCTTCTTTATTGCCCAAAGTCACTACAGCAAATTAAGCAAACCACCTCGGAAAGCGATGCGCATGAAAATCAATAAACATCCCATTATTCAATCATATATTTATCCTACCAGATATCCCAGGCTTCACGATTAGATTAGTGAATCCTGCTGCGTACACAGACACCCCCCCCCCCCCTCTTCCCCGCATCCGACATTTTCTGAAACCCCCAGGCCGTAATAATCTTTTCGCGCTGGAAAATTTCTGCTCCCCCCCTGTCCCCCCGAGTTATTCAATATCTTTGCGGCTAAAGAGGGGGGGGGGGGGGGTACTTGCGACCATTAGCGCCACTGCGTAATAAATACGCGGGCGCGCGCTCATAAGCAGAAGAAGCTTTAAACAATGAACTTTCGCGGGGGTGTGCCAAGTGAAAGGGGGGATCCGACCCCCTCTCCGGAGAGAGAGGGGGGCTTTGCCGACGATAGCGTGAGCAGATCTGCACATAATCTTTGCAGAATCAATCTTCGCAAACGCCCGAGAACTCGACAGAATAATCGAGCTAATGGGCTATGAGGGGTCGGCGTCGCGGTTTCGATCGGGGCTATTTACTTTGAGCGGCCCCCAATTTCTTCAATGTCCCTCCCGTCCATTACATTACATCCAAGGAGTCTGAGCGATCATCCCGAGGATGAAATTATTTGTCTTTCAGTTTGATGTCGATTTCTTTACAGAAACTGGAAATTTGAAGGGGAAATAAAGATAGACTTTTCGAGAAGGAATTCCAGATGTTCTTGAAAGGAAGAAAGAAAGCAATTTTTATAGTAAGAGAAACCCCCCTAGAAGCTGGACTTTTTATAAAAATGAATATTTATGAAATAGACTATGAAGTATTTCGGAAAGTCAGAAAGAGAGAGAAAAAAATAATGCAGTTATTTAACAAAATATTTGGAATATTTCTAATTATTTCATCTAATCTCCAGGGTTATGTTGTTTGGGCGTCTTTTTAAAGTACTCAAGTTTATATTGGGGTTCGAACCACGAATCTTCGAACTGGCTGAAGACGACTATTAATTAACTGGGACGAAAGTACTTTTTCTCATTGTTGAAATGGGCAAACATGTTAATGAATGAGGTCGTCGAGCACCAGAATTATATAGTCGAGCACCAGAATTATATAGTCGAGCACCAGAATTATATCGAGTGAAGCTCCAGACACAGTGAAGCGATTTCTGCTTTAAAATAGGGCGTTACATAAAAGCAACAAAGTGCTTCACTGATGATTTATCACCACTAATGGATCATGGTTTCGTGGTCAATGTCATTCGTCAACACAATGTAGGAAAGGTGCAATACTTCTACCTATTTTTTGGTTCAATTTGCAAAGAACCTCGCTGCCCCAAAGGGGAATTGAACTATGGATCTTTGTACTGGCAAGTCGACGTTCTACCGTTGAGCTACTATGATAGAATTGCAAGCTCTCATAGTCAAATTGAACTCTGCACTCTTGTTCTACTTTGTTTCTTACTTCTGGGTGATTTTTCTCTATTTGTTCTTTAAATTAGGTTCACGTTTTGCTATTGTCGGATCGCAGTACCTCCCACCAGTATTTAGCTTTCATTTTCAGTGTGTTTTGTACAGCTGCCAATTTTTGTTCGTTGTTTCTCTTATAAAGACTCTCTTGATCCTCCAACCCGCTTATAAAGAACTTTTCAAATACACTTTCACTGATCCAGTCCATCAGAACTAAATTCTGGTCTTTTTGATATCAGTGCTTGGCTGAGCCCGGTTACAATTCTTCATTTACTTTATTTTGCTTGATACGATTTATAAAATTTTAAAATCGGTTATTTTTCTTTCTATATACTTTATTTTAAATTTCAGGCGCAATTGTAAAATCCCTTGCTGTCCTAACCGGTATCGAACCACGGATCTTCTTACTGGCTAACCAGCGTTCTACCGTTGAGCTACCGGAACGGAATTGTTCTTATCTTTGAAGTGGACTCTGCAAATTCTTCTATCAGAAAATTTTTTAAATACCTGCTTTAAGGAGTTTTAGTCACTGGTTATATCCCATTGCCTGCGCAGTCCTGACAAGCATCGACATCGAAATCGTAGTTCACGGATGGTAATAAATGATTAGTTCAGCACTGTCTTGCTTTTATGCGACGTCCAGTTGCAGGGATGAAGTCGCTTCGCTGTATTCTTGTGCACTTATAAATTTATTAATTATGGACGTGCTAAAAATATCCTTAATCATTACTGGATTCGTTATAATACTTCTAAAATGATAAAATCCTTGCTTTAAGGATGTTTGGTTCATTGATCATCTCATCGCCTCCGTCTTGCTGATGAGCTGCAATAACCGCGAAACCATGGTTTACGTTGCAAAGAACATTGCTACCCCAGCCGGGAATCGAACCCTGGATCTCCGAACTGGCCAGCCGATGCTCTACCGTTGAGCTGCTGGGACGAAATTGCAAGCTCTTATGGTCGAAGTGGACTATGCATTCTCCACCTTTAAATGTCAGATTGGCGGGCAACTGGCAAACTGACTGATCACATCCTGCTATTTTTACCTCAAGTTAGCCTCCTGTTACTACTAATTTTACCCAGGTCAGTATCCTGCGTGGTCGCTATCCTCCCAATTTGAAATCTGCGCTCAATCTGCCAGAGTCACTGAATCCGTACTAGGGTCACTTACAGACTTCCGACATCTTTGCATTAACCTATAGGGTTGATTTGTTCGGACGCCATTGTAAAAAGCCTTGCTGCCCCCCCCCCCCCCCCCCCCAATCGGGAATCAAATCCTCGAACTTCGAACTAGCCAGTCGACGTTCTACCGTTGAGCTACTAGGACGAAATTATAACCTCATATCGCCGAAGTGGACTTTACAACGTGCTGTAATAGATTATCAGTGTAGCATTTTCTTGTTCTATCTAAATATTTTGTTTAAGACATATTCCTTCGGTAGTTCCTGAAGGTCGGGGTAATTTCCTGATCATTTCCAGTTCAAGTCATTTCCTATACTTCATATAGTCCAAAAGCAATATATAAGTATATACATGTTGCAATAATTGATAAAGCGCTGAAATGAAATTAATTTGACTCTAATTTTCAGTAAACTTGAATTGAGAAAGAATTTTTTTCTCATAAAACCCGATTGTAAGTAACTATGTCTTTCCTTTATAACCCATTCTACATTAAATACGTGTCTTTCAAATATAGCTGCGAATCAATATATTGAAAAGATTGCTTTTAGATATTTACCGAAGTGAAATGACAACACAAGTTTCTGTAAACAACTCTCAGCCTTTGAAACGGATTCCTGAATACCTTTGCATTGAGCTAAAATGAATATATGCTTTGTTCAGAAGTTCAGACTATGAGAAGATAATAACGCCTCTAAATGAATTAAATACGTGGAAACGTCGTGTAAAAAGGACATTTCTTAAACTTTTAAACATGAGTGCAATAAATAAGAATGAAATGCATTACATGGAATGGAGTTTAAAGCTCCATTCGACTTTCTCGACAGTTTCATTCCATATTGATCAGATCCACATATGCCGCAATGTTCTCAAATTATACGTACCTCGTAAAAATTATTTTGCTGAAACTTTCAATGTCTTTTATAAGGAGTTTTATAAAAAGGTTTCGTATAACTACAGCATGTAGTAAAAAATCTGATGTGAGCAACACAAGACTTTCCTTATATAATGCAATGAATGTACTACTTTTACAGTAAGAAAAAATAGGTTTTTCTTATAGTAGATACTTATATTCTTTTCAAAATATTGAATTTTCGACAATCAGCCGTCATTTTCATTGATTTAGCGTCATTTTTATCCATTTGGTGAGATTTCCGTTAATTTGGCAACATTTCAAAAAGCCGCCAAGTTGGCGACATTCCGCCAAATTCGTCGCCAAAATCTCGTCAGGCGTTATGGACGGAGAAATAAGTTATTCTTATAGCAGATAAGTGACTATTGGCGTTCAAATACAAAACTATTACTCAACGTATCTTTTTTCATGAATGGAACGAGTTAGGATCCGGGAGAATGATGTCACCGAATTTATCGCGTGATATTACGTATGAAAAGTGAATATATGTCTCAACAGTTAATATTTTTTTTTAATTTGTGGGATTTTTTGATAAATTTTTTTGAAAAATGTGCAATATCTCGAGAACGGTTCATGCTAGCGTTCCAATATTTATGTTAATCGTTTTCTAATGAAAAATTACATAAGACATATCTATTTGTGTAACTTTATTAGAGATTTTGATTTTTTGATGATTTTTCAAAATTTCACTCGAAAATTTAGGGGGTTCTGAACATTCGATTGCGTATAAAAACAATAGTTTTCCAGTATTCACTGATTGTAATTTTGTAAAAAATTTCGTTCGAATCGGTCTATTTGTCCGTCAATTATCGTCTCCACAGACTCACACACACATACACACACACAGACATTACTTCAAAACGTTCGATTCGTGATCAGGGATGCTTGCAACGTGCTCTCCCGTCGAAAACTCGAATTCGAATTTTTGCAACATTTCAAAAAGCCGCCAAGTTGTCGACATTCCGCCAAATTCGTCACCAAAATCTTGCCAAGCGTTATGGACGGAGAAATTATATTATTCTTACAGCAGATAAATGACTATTGGCGTTCAAATACAAAAGTATTACTCAAAGTATCTTTTTTCATGAATGGAACGAGCTAGATCCACGAGAATGATGTCACCCAATTTATCGCATGATATTACATATGAAAAGTGAACATGTTTCTCAATAGTTAATATTTTTCTTTAATTTATGGGATTTTTTTTTAAATTTAGTTAAAAAATGTACGATATCTCGAGAACGGTTCATGCTAGCGTTCTAAAGTTTATGTCAATCGTTTTTCAAAGAAAAATTACATAACAAATGTCTATTTACGTAACTTTATTAAAGGTTTTGATTTTTTGATGATTTTTTGAAAATTTCACTAGAAATTTAGGGGGGGTTCTGAACATTCGATTACGTTTAAAAACAACAGGCTTCCAGTATTCACGAATTGTGATTTTTGTTCCAAATTTCATTCGAATCGCTCCATTCGTTCGTGAGGTATCGTCTCCACAGGCTCACTGACACACACACACACACACACAGACATCACCTCAAAAATGTTTGATTCGTGATCAGGGATTCTTGAAACGTGCTCTCCCGTCGAAAACTGGAATTCGAATATTCGACCCCATCACAATACTTTCCTTATACATTATGTGTATAAGGAAAGTAAAAATAAGGGGTGTTATTTGGTTTCGAACACAAGAAGCAACCGTCTTCTTCAGGAAATGCAAGAAATGCGATCGTACTCGCCTAAACAAGTTCGGCATCTGTTGTATAGAATAACACATGTGGCTGATGGTATTCACAATTTTACACCATAAGATAGAACATGTGCATACATGTTTCTACTTATATGCTTTTTCAATGCTTGAAAACACTACATGTGCATAAATTTTATTACGTAAACACAATTTATGAACACAAAAATACTACATGTGCTTGCACACTATATCTTGAAATTTTTTTTACAACATTTGAAACAGTTTTATTTCAATTAATGGTACTATCTTATTTTATTTTATATACGAACACATTACATATGGGTTTTTCCCCAAATCTCTAATAACTCAAATACCTTTTCGATACTTTGAGAATATTTTAGCCGATCTATACTTTGCAACAGCATCTTAAAAATTGTTTCAAAGACTAAGAAAATCTGATGTGGGCAACACATGACTTTCTTTATATAATGTAATGAATTTACTACTTTTACAGTAAAATAAATAGGTTTTTCTTATACTAGATACTAATATTCTTTCCAAGATATTGAATTTTCGACAATTAGTCGTCATTTTCATTGATTTAGCGTCATTTTTATCCATTTGGCGTCATTTTCGTTAATTTGGCAATATTTCAAAAAGTCGCCAAGTTGGCGACATTCCGCCAAATTCGTCTCACTGACACACACACACCAAATCACACCAATCAATCACCAATCAAAAAATCTCACTGACACACACACACACACACACACAGACACACACACGCGCGCGCACACACATACACACACACACACACAGACACACACGCACACACACACACATCACTTCAAAAATGTTTGATTCGTGATCAGGGAGGCTTGAAACGTGCTCTCCCGTCGAAAACTCGAATTCGAATTTTCGACCCCGTCACAATACTTTCCTTATACATTATGTATATAAGGAAAGTAATAAAAATGGCCGAGAAACGGCTGGTCTATTTTTATAAGTACTGGCTAAATTTATAAGTTATTTCCCTTTCGTCACACTAAGTGGCGCTACTATATTGAGGTCTGTCTTCTAGCCATTTCAGTTTGACTGACATAGTCTTGTACTCATTTGGTCGTTCAGGTCTAGACTTTCTGCACTGAAAAAGGAAATCCAGTTGATTTTCGAAATATAATGCAGATTTACCATGATTTGTGTCGCATTTAACGTCGTAAATCATCTCATTATTAAATATAAACGTGCTCTTGTACTATACCTAATGCATATATAATAATAAAAGTCTACCTAAATAGAATAATAATAATTAAAACAGGTTATAAAAGACGTCTAATGAAAGAAAAATGTTCAAAACATATTATGCATCTAATCTAGCTATTTAAGACTTATGTTTATATGCGACTTTGGGAAAATGGTATAGTAAATGCTGTTAAAATATTGTAAGTGTTTTAAGTGAATTATCCTAAATTAGCGCAGCGACCCTTAAAAAGAGATCCAGTCAAATATTCTTCATATCTAAGATGAGCTGTTAGAATGTAAACTCAACCCAAATAGGTGCGTATGTAGAATAATAGGTGCGTATGTAGAAATATAAACGTGCTCTTGTACTATACCTAATGCATATATAATAATAAAAATCTACCTAAATAGAATAATAATAATTAAAACAGATTATAAAAGACATCTAATGAAAGAAAAATGTTCAAAACATATTATGCATCTAATCTAGCTATTTAAGACTTATGTTTATATGCGACTTTGGGAAAATGGTATAGTAAATGCTGTTAAAATATTGTAAGTGTTTTAAGTGAATTATCCTAAATTAGCGCAGCGACCCTTAAAAAGAGATCCAGTCAAATATTCTTCATATCTAAGATGAGCTGTTAGAATGTAAACTCAACCCAAATAGGTGCGTATGTAGAATAATTAAATTAAATGGTATAACTCGTAAATTAACCACTCTTCTATACAGTACATATGTATTTCATGGTGTACCCTATACAGAAGTAAGTTATAACTGGGTACTGCAGTAGTATAAATTGACCCTGAAAATAGACTTTCATTTTCATCGAATACTCTGCTTAGTGCTTATTTGTCAGTAGAATGGCTAATCTATTGAACAAGGTCTGCTGTATAAAGTTTGCTACAAATTCGGCCAACCGCACAAATGATTGATAATTTAAAGGACTGTATTCCCATGCTCTCCAGATGCTCTTTATCAAGTCCTGTGTGCTGTTTATCGGGCCGTATATGTTAATTGCTTCCACCATCCTCAGGAAACCGTCAGATATAAACGTCGGCAACTTGTGTAAGATACGTGGGCTTAAAGATTTACGTCGGCCGCGTATCTTCTTGAAGTATGCTCAAAGAGGTATTTTCTGACTATTTGTGTGAGGTACGGCGCAGAATAGCAGATTTGAAATCTTAGAGTCAAAAAGGGCTCGGGTGTGTAATTATAACCGACCTGAAAGATTATCTTCCTTCTTAACCAAACCATTTTGGAATCTAAGATCTTTACTCTTTACCAGTAGAATAGCGATGATTCTTCATGCGAAAAACCCCAGAGATGGCTGGTAAAATGTACCACCCACACTGAAATTTGATATCTCTTGACATGCAATGATCAAAATTATTAATACAGTTTTAATCATTATATGTCGAAAGATGCTCTTTATCAACGTCCTAGGTTCCGCAATTGTTAATTGTTTTCTTATGGCTTGTGTGAAGAATAATACAAGATAGCAGATGTAAAGTCAGAGTCAAAAATGGCTCCAGTATATATAATTATACCATACTTGAAGGAATTAATCTCACATTCAAGCTAATTTTGGCATTTGTATTTTTTCATCAATAGATCAATGATAGTTTTCCAGGCAAAAACACAGGGGATGAAGGGGAAATTACCCCACACATATAAAAATAATTTAATGATTGTATGTTGAAATATGCTCTTATCAAATTTCCTTGTGTTCACACGTTTACAAATATTTATTGCCATATCTCGCCACTGCAAAAAGCGTTCAGATATAAACATCAACTCATCTTTTACGCGATGTTTTCAACACTCATACATACAACCAGGCTTCTGACGTGGGCTGAAATAATAATTTTCTTGCGAATTGGGAGAAGAATACTCCAGCATGGCACATGTAAAGTCTACAAGAATGGTTCTAGTGTGTATTTATTTCAGACCTGATAGATTAATGATATCCAAACAAATTTTGGATATATATGAGATTGTCTATATTTCTATCAGAACAATTACTTATATATAATCATTCTTCTTAATCCTTATATATTATAATTTAAATTATATTTAAAGAACAGTCTATATAGTTCTTCACTAGAAAACAATGATAGCTTTTCCAGTCCAAATCCCAGGGATGATAGGAGAAACTTCAGAGATGTGAGATAAATTGCAACCATAACTGTATTTTTGTCTCTCTCGTTGTAAGCTAAGGAAAAAAATAGTATTGTATGAACTCATAATCATAAACAACATATTTTAAAAATTTCGAAAATTTTACGAAAATAACCTGTATTAATTAGACATATAACTGGAGAAAAGTAAAAGAAAAATAATTGTTGAAAAGACAATTGTCCCTGTCATTGTGCGACGTTAGGAGCATGTTCCGATTAGTTACGTAGACCGTAGAATATCACTCTCAGGACACCGTCCTGCTGTATGGCATTTCAGTTTTTTTGATAGAGTACTACATAAAGCAAGCAAGGCTGGACGGGCTATGTTACATTACTCTTAACAATTCTCTACATTAAACGGAACACAAATAACGTTATATATATATGGTGATTATAACATACAGTTCACATCTTAAAATCCCTTTTAAAAGAAATGTGTTGGATATAAAGCTACCAAACTTAGTAGTAATAAAATAAAAGAGGCCATGGGATTTTAGCTTCTGCTGCAAAATATATTAGTTCTTAAAGTTACCACCAAGTGATTAAAGGGCATTTTACGCAGATTTCATAACGGAAACAATAAGTGTTGCTTACGAGAGAAGATGATTTCCTTATGCTTTTCTAATTTTTTTCTCAAAGGAAGCAATTTTCCTATATGCCTGATTTCTGTAAAGAAGTATTATAATGTTATACTCACAGCGAACATTTTCTTATACAGTGCTATTCGCTATGGGCTGGATAATGAAATAGGGTGATATAATTATACTAGATAGTGATTATAAAGTGCTATCGCACTGGATAATGATATAGGGCTTATGAACAGTCTTGTGAGGCATATCGAAATAGGTGCTAAGCGTTTTCTGCGACAAGACTTTATGCAACAGTGTTTATGTTTCGAAAGTTTCCTGTAGACAGTAGAGTGTCCGCATCGATTACCAGACCTGAACCCGTGTGCGATTTTTGGTTTTGAGGATATCTGAAAAGCACTGCTTACAGTGATAACATCAAGATGATAATCGGAGCCTTAAGATGATATAAACTGACATGTTCGACTTGATTTTAACAAACAGTTTTCTGCTGGCTGTCCTCTGGTTATGGATCATAATCATAAATTCCTCATTTATACCTGGTCAGAACATCTTAAAGCATGTAAATAAATGATAAAATATTTTTTGAACGTATTTGAAATCTTGCAATTAAAATATAAATTGATTACTTAAAAACAAACTAATTAAGGCTCATCAAAATTGTGCAAAAAAAAAAAAAAAAAATTAATAAATTTTCAAACTCTAATCTTTTTAGGATAACTAGTCATCAATTTAATTTTTTTCCTGCCTCCATTATTCAAAAGTGTTCTTCAGTTTTCAATTTGGATTTTTTGATGCTTTTCATATCGATAAAATTTCCGGTAATCTGATTAATGATTTGTCAACGACTCCATATTTCTCCGAGGTATAATATGACCCTGTTCATTTTTTGTTTATTTTTTTATATTTTCTGCATATTATGTTTTGTTCCCTATGTTCACATTACGTTTTATATTTTATATTTTTCTAGATTTATTTCTCTTTTGTCACACTAGGTGGGGCTACAATATTAGGTTTTGTAGTTTAGCCTTTTTCAGTTTTGCTGACAAAGTCTTGCGCTTATTTGGGTACTCAGATCCCAACTTGCTGCACTGAAGAAGGAAATCCAAATGATATCTGAAACGTACGTATGCTCATTTAGCTTTATTTGCGCTGCATCTTACGTTATGAACCAGTTTCTTATTGACTGTGCGCAATGTCACGTGCTTTACTCACTGCTTAAATAATTGTTGTGAGTTCGAAAATATCGTTCTGCTGTTACAATTTAATTCATATGTCTAGCAAGCTTAAATTGGCAAAAATCACTTTGTGTTCTGAGACTATATGTAACTTCAAAGCAGTTGTATTTCAAGATGCTAAGTAAAACTAAATTCTGTTTGTTTTTGCTATCGAAATCCTTTTAGGATTTTTGGGATTTCTGCATTCTTCAGTACTCTGAAGATAAGTTCTAAATTTTATTCCACTTAAATCTTGCATTATGTCAATGCCTCGTCCACTCTAAAGAACAACACTCTGTAGTCAAAGGCAAATTGAAAATTGTTAATAAGGCAAATTGAAAATTTCTTATTTTGTTAAAAGTATAAAACAAGAAAGATCAATCCAGCGTAAAGTATTGATTATGAAACACTTTCCAAGTGAAATGCAATCCGCTGAATGTATCGCATCTCTTAAATGCGATACATTCAGCTGTGATATTTTTTTAATTATCACAGAACTGCAATAATTTATTTTACTTGAAAACTTAAAACTTTATAGAAAAAAATGAACTTTATTCAAATGACGTCATCGAAATATAAATCGTCTGGCTCTCTATGAAAAAGCAGTGAATATTTCATTCATATACTTTTATTCTAGACTCCAGAGTAAGATAATTTTTCATAAAAAAAATTCAGCAATAATTATACCGGCTAGAGAATTTGAGGCCAACCCTCCGGACTGGGTCTTGTAGCAATAATTGAACAACTCATCTTACAATCATTTGTTTACATTTTGCATCCATTAAAATTAGGCTTCGTTGTAGAAATAATCAACGTTTGATGATCATTTAAACTAAAAAGTATTGTAGTTGCGTTGGCGCAGAATATAGATGCACAGAAAATACGCAAAAATAACGCCATTTTAGGACGGATACAACACTAAATATAAATTTAAAAGAACTTTAAAAATCTTTACTGTGGGAAAAAAGATAGATGCCATATTTTATTTTGAAGTGGATTACGTGAGCTCTTCATATTAGATGGGTGTAATTATCATTTTAATTTTTATTTAAAAAACTACCGAACATATTTTGCTGAAATTTTTTTTTATATTTTATGGGATAATTTGAATATTTCCTAAAATTTTCGAAGCAATTTGGGAATTTTAACTTAAATGTTTAAAGAATTACGTCCAATAGGATTCAATGTACATTTTTTCAACCCGGGTTCAATCCAAAACTAATTGGGTGATATTATTCATTTACATTCCCATATGTCCCACAGACCATCTCAACAACATGCCAAAATTTCATTTTGATAAAGTCATTTTTACGACAGTTATCGTGCTAACGGACAGGCAGACAGACAGACAGACAGAATGACCGAAGTCATAAACCTTTTTCATCTATGTTGTGAAGTGTTATCAAAGTCATAAACACTTTTCAACTATGTTGTAAAGTGTTAAAAAAGGAATGTTTATTAAGGCTAAATGAATATTTCTACCTTAAAAGCAAACGATTTGACCAGTTCTGCTAATTGTTCCAAAACTTAACTTAAAATACATATACCACTATTTTTTATATAAATTATTAAACGAAAAATTGTTATTATTTTCCGGTTCAGGTCACTAGCATTCTCCCATTTCCTCTGTGATATTGTGGCTTTCTAGCCCCGATTTCTGGAACGATAGGTACGAACTCCAGAGGTTCCGTAATGAGCACCGAAGGCTGCGGGTGCTCGAAAACCAGGGAAGTCGAGGGTCCTCATGACTTCCCTTCGCCTACCGCTAACGACGCTTCACGGCCACCCCCAAATCGTTACGCGGTCGAAGCTTGTTAACGCTTCTGTCGTCTTACGACCCCTTTTACGTATGAGGCCCCGGTATTTGAAATGAAAGGAAGGAGTATGTGTTCTAATTTCTAAAATGGAATTTCTGGTAGTTAGCGTATGCATTTTTCATTTTTTTCGGTATTAACAAGACATTTAAATGTTATGAGGTTAGAGAGGTAATAATGGCTCAGTATTTCCTACTTATAAAAGTAATATTTCTAGAAAACTATATTTTTGCATTATTTAAAATACATAAGAGACATATCTTTCATTTATATTTCATAGAATAGAAAAATATATTGCAAAGGACAAAGTTTTTAATAAGAATCACGCACCCATTGCAGACACCAAAATCCGTGGAAGGACCGGTTTCACTCCATCAGTCTTTAGCACGGAATAGCCAGTTACCCTATTGGAAGCAATAAAACTTGTAATGTGCTTGCTAACCAATTAGCTGAACTCTGTGATGACCGATAAAGTCATCCATGCCACGTATTCAACATCAAAATTTCATAATTTCAAATTTTTAATTCGTAGTTCTTGTCTAACTTCGTGGTATGATTTATTTTGTCTGTTACCAGAGTGTCGCAAATTGCGGCACGTAGTAAGTTTTCTTGCTGCCATTACTTTATATATATATATATATATATATATATATATATATATATATATATATATATATATATATATATATATATATATATATATATATATATATATATATATATGCCAAGTGCCCACTCGCATTGACGAAGTGAGGTGAAATGCTCAGTCGCTTGTTCAACTTACACGTGGTAGCAATGCTTGTGAGTTCATATTTCTGTTCGAGGAGGTATTATTATTCTGATTTACAATTCAATTGATTTATTTTCCCCCTTCCACTAGCCAGTTGACAGTTCCAATGGTGTCTATAGTTAAATACTATCGCCATTGTCAGAAACTGGCTATTCTATCGGTTTTAATTCGAATTGTATGGCTGTCCTGATGAGAATGCAATTTCGAACTAACCGCCATTTTTTGTGTAGTTTCAATTGATTGTTCTCTATGTCTTAATCTTTTATCTTGAGCTAATTATTATTGCCTTTTCTCATTTTTGCCATGATTTCTTTTTCATTTTTATTTATATTTATATACTTTTAATTGTGATTTTTGTACCCTAATATTCTTCTCATCCCCCTTTCCATTGTAGTGATATGTCACCTTCTATCTTTATCCTTAGTCTTGGTCTATAGTTACTCATTTGTAACAGATATGCTAGAGATGGGTTTTTTTGTACATACAGTAGTTTATGCATAATTTTCGATTAAAATCTTCCAATTTTTATTTATATATAATATATATATATATATATATATATATATATATATATATATATATATATATATATATATATATATATATATATATATATATATGCAATATAGGTTACAATAGTTCAGGGAATAGACATTTCAGGTTACCAAAAAATCTGCCTTATTATATGACAATCGAAGCATATCATTTGTTACATAGGCCACACTCCTGATCGTCGACCAGCTCTCAAGAAATCTCAATGCAGTCTGCCTTGGTTCACACAATGTACAGTTACAGATGAGGGGGGGGGGGGTGGAGGATATGGTGGTATGAGAAAGATGCTGCCTTCGCATTTTTTATGCGTTAAAAATGTGATGGGGAAGCAGTTTCATATCAGAAAGTTTAAGCAGAGTTTAGGATTAATGATGACGACCATACATGGTATGGTCGAGAAAAAGAGGAAGTGCTGGCAGACTTTGTTAATATTAGTGGCCTGGGATAGGATGTAATATAGTTGCAATACGTGATTGACATGAAATAGGAATTTGGAATGAGAATTATGAAAAAAATGGGCGCGTTATTGGGAACCTCGATTATGACAATGAGCACTTGTTAATGCTTTACACTTGTTAATGCCTTTCTATGAAATCTAACTTTCTAATACTAAAGAGATATTAATGTGTGAAATATCACATTTGTTTTAAATATTTATATAAATTTTCACAGTTCTGTCATTTTTATTCAACAAAATTCATTGTTAAAATATTTGTCATATTTTTGCTTGAAATTTAATTATTTGAACATGTAAGTCATTTGTCCCACTTATGCGTGATCATGTGTGAGTGCATATTTATATTTATGCTTCCTTAACAACACATACGTTTGCTTCTTTTTTTATTAAGTTTTGGTCGTAATTCGCTCTTTCAAGGAAATGTGCTGACCAATAGCATCATGGCATTGGCATAGATCCAGGAGCGCAGACTAGATAAATAGGGAGAGAAAAAGAAAGAAAACTACCCTTAATGGTAGTGGGCGTATAACCTCCCTCGCGTGCCAGTGGCACCCTGAATTATTGCCAAATATTTATCGGCACCTGCGACGCATTGTGTGTAGTCTCTTGTATCCGTCCAGCTATTTCTTCGTGAAGAATTATTTTGCCGTCTGCCAAAATTTTATCAATTATTTGCGAAGAATTCAGCTATTATTTATTGAAAGTTAAAAGAGTCGGCTAAAATCTGATATGCGAGTGTGAACTTACTGTAAATTTCTTTATTGACTGGTATGAAGTACAGCCATTTCGCGCCATGCCTCGCTCGCGGGCAAAATGGCTTGTGACCACTGCAATACAACTCACATGATCACACATAAGTGGAACAAATGACTTACATGTTCAAATAATTAAATTTCGAGCAAAAATTTGAAAAATATGTTAACAATGAATTTTGTTGAATAAAAATGACAGAATTGTGAAAATTTATATAAATATTTAAAATCTGCAATGAATAAAAGTCCTGAATATCAAAACCCATTTTTAATTTAAACATAAAAATGGCTCACATTTTTAATTTAAGCATAGAAGTTGCTCACATTTTTAATTTCAGCATAAAAATGGCTCACATTTTATAGTTTTGCTAACATGGAAATTGCAAAAAATAATAATCTCCGAACTTATATTCATCTTATTAAACAATATTTCATCTTAGATCACTGTGTTGCTTTATGTTTAACGCTTACAGACATTGTACAGCTAAAAATCAATTAATTGTAGCATGATTACTTTCTTTATATACATAATGTATAAGGAAAGTATTGTGACGGGGTCGAAAATTTGAATTCGAGTTTTCGACGGGAAAGCACGCTTCAAGCTTCCCTGATCACAAATCAAACATTTTTGAAGTGATGTCTGTGTGTGTATGTGGAGACGATATCTCACGAACGAATGGAGCAATTCAAATGGAAATTGTGTGTTTGTGTGTGAAAGTATGTGTGTTTGTGTGAAAGTATGTGTGTGTGTGAAAGTATGTGTGTGTGTGTCAGTGAGCCTGTGGAGACGATAACTAACGAACGAATGGATCGATTCGAACGAAATTTGGTACAAAAATCACAAACCGTAAATACTGGAAGCCTATTGTTTTCATACGCAATTGAATCTACAGAACCCCCCTAAATTTTCGAGTGAAATTTTGAAAAAATCGTCAAAAAATCAAAACCGCTAATAAAGTTACGCAACTAGACATTTCTTATGTAATTTTTCATTAGAAAATGATTGACATAAATTTTAAAATGCTAACATGAACCATTCTCGAGATATTGCACATTTTTCAAAAAAATTATCAAAAAGTCATATAAAATAAAAAAAAATATTTCCTATTGAGAAACATGTTCACTTTTCATATGTAATACCATGTGATAAATTTGGTGACGTCATTCTCGTGGATCTAGCTCGTTCCATTCAAGAAAAAAGATACTTTGCGTAATACTTTTGTATTTGAACGCTAATAGTCATTTATCTGCTGTAAGAATAACTTATTTCTTCGTTCACAACTCATGGCGAGATTTTGGCGACGAATTTGGTGGAATGTTGCCAACTTGGCGATTTTTTAAATGTTGCTAAATTAACAAAAAACTCGTGAAATGGATAAAAATGACGCTAAATTAATGACGACTCATTGATGATGACGATATGGAAAATGATGACCCATTGACGAAAATTCAATATCCTGGAAAGAATATAAATAACTACTATAAAAATAATCTATTTTTTTTACTGTAAAACTAGTAAATTCATTGCATTATATAAGGAAAGTCATGTGTTGCTTACATCAGATTATTTTTCAATAGTATGATTTGAAGAATATCCAACCAATCGTTTCGGAATTTGAAACGTAATTCAGTTACTAAAGTTACAATGGAATCAGAGACTAATAATAAATTCATTGATAAAATATATATTAAAAAAATCTTATGTGGGCAACACATGACTTTCCTTATATAATGCAATGAAGTTACTATTTTTACAATAAAAAAATCGGTTTTTCTTATAGTAGCTATTTATATTCTTTCCAAAAAATTGAATTTTCTTCAATTAATCGTCATTTTCACTGATTTAGTGTCATTTTTATCCATTTGGCAAGATTTTCGTTAAACTGGCAACATTTAAAAAAGTCGCCAAAAAGTCACCAAATTCGGCGCCAAAATCTCGTCAAGCGTTATGGACGGAGAAATAAGTTATTCTTACAGCAGATAAATAAGTATTGGCATTCAAATACAAAAGTATTACTCAAAGTACTTTTTCTCATGAATGGAACGAGCTAGATCCACGAGAATGATGTTACCCAATTTATCGCATTATATTACATATGAAAAGTGAACATGTTTCTCAACAGTTAATATATTTTTTTAATTTATGGGATTTTTTGATAAATTTATTTTAAAAATGTACAATATCTTGAGAACGGTTCATGCTAGCATTCTAAAGTTTATGCAAATGGTTTTTTAAGGAAAAATTATATTAGAAATAGCTATTTGCGTAACTTTATTAAAGGTTTTGATTTTTTGATGATTTTTTCAAAATTTTACTCGCCAATGTAAGAGGGTTCTGAACATTCGATTACGTTTAAAAACAATAGGCTTCCCGTATTCACGGATTGTGATTTTTGTACCAAATTTCGTTCGAATCGATCCATTTGTTCGTCAGTTATCGTCTCCACAGATTCACTGACACACACACATACACACGCACGCACACACACATGCACACACACACGCACACACACACACACACACACACACACACACTTTCACACACACACACACGTACATGTTTCTCAATAGGAAATATTTTTTTTTATTTTATATGACTTTTTGATAATTTTTTTGAAAAATGTGCAATATCTCGAGAACGGTTCATGTTAGCGTTCTAAAATTTATATCAATCGTTTTCCAATGAAAAATTACATAATAAATGTCAATTAGCGTAATTTTATTAGAGGTTTTGATTTTTTGACGATTTTTTCAAAATTTAACTCGAAAATTTAGGGGTTCTGAACATTCGATTGCGTATAAAAACTATAGGATTCCAGTGTTTACGGATTGTGATTTTTGTACCAAATTTCGTTCGAATCGGTCCATCTGTTCGTCAGTTATCGTCTTCAAAGTCTCACTGACACACACACACACACACACACATACTTTCACACATACACACACATACTTACACATACACACACAGACATCACTTCAAAAATGTTTGATTCGTGATCAGGGATGCTTGAAACGTGCTCTCCCATCGAAAACTCGAATTCGAATTTTCGACCCCGTCACAATACTTTCCTTATACATTATGTATGTAAGGAAAGTAAAAATATGATGAAAAGAAAAAGAGGATTTATAATAACTGAGGCAGGCATTAAACGATTTCAAAATTATGCAAGCAGTTGTAAGATTTCAGTATATGGACCATCCCATAAATATATAGAAGAAAATACAAATGAATAAATACAGTTACAAAATATATCAGTAGGTGGTTGACTTGCGCCATTTGTTTTTATTAGTTCAAAAATGCAACTAGGTATAGGAGTTATTAAGTAATATATAATCGATAGGCTCAATGTCGAAACAGCTCTCTGCAATTTTCAATGTTAATAGTGAAACGTTGAAAAATTGCCTATGGTTGACTTATACATTAGGAATTAAATTGCCTCACGAATTCTTTTTTTCTGGATGGCCATGTCAAGATATGCGCTTTTTCGATTTAAACAAGCAACTATGCATTTTACTTTTTGAATAGATCCGTTATCTTGTTGAAAAATATAGCCTTTACTACATACATCTTCAACAACAGGCGACCGACAGGCAGACGACAGGCAACGACATCTTCTTAGAATTGCTGACACTAAACACCGGTAAGAAACGTATATTAGATTCTTCATTAAAGCTGATCAGGCCCATATCATTACAGACCCTCGGCCTTTTGTCTGTTTTAGAGTTGTTGATTTGTGTGGTATAGGTAATGCCAGTAATATTCACACTGATCAGGTACATCCAGATTAAATTAGTGTCGTTACTAGACAACATTTCCAACTGTTGGTTTCTCCATCTCATATGTCAATTTTCTCACTTCAATTTCTCTGCTTGCGTTTAATACCTTGTAAAAAACTTTGTTTCCCCAGCCCGGAATCGAACCACAGATCATCGTATTGACCAGCCGATGCTCTACTGGGATGGAATTGCAAGCTCTTATTGCCGAAGTGGACTCTGCATTCTCCATCCTCTAATGTGCAACTGGCAATCTGACTGACCACCTCCTGGTATTTTTACCCCAAGTCAGTCTCTTCCTCATCGAGTCGATGTTCCTTCTGCTATTTTTATACTCCAGGTAAACTTCCTGCGTAGTCTTTACCTCCCGATTTGAAATCGGCGCTTAATATATCAGAGTACACTGAATTCGTGCTAGTCGTACTAGGGTCACTTTCAGACCTCCGACATCTTTATACTAACCTAATGGTGCCCGATTTGTTCGGGCGCCATTTTAAAGATCCTTGCTGTCCCAACTGGGAATCGAACTACAGATCTTAATACTGGTCAGCCGACGCTCTATCGTTAAACTACTGGGATGGAATTGCAAGCTCTTATTGTCGAAGTGGACTCTGCATTCTCCATCCTCTAATGTGCAACTGGCAATCTGACTGACCACCTCCTGGTATTTTTACCCCAAGTTAGTCTCTTCCTCATCGAGTCGATGTTCCTTCTGCTATTTTTATACTCCAGGTAAACTTCCTGAGTAGTCTTTACCTCCCGATTTGAAATCGGCGCTTAATATATCAGAGTACACTGAATCCGTGCTAGTCGTACTAGGGTCACTTTCAGACCTCCGACATCTTTGTACTAACCTAATGATGCCCGATTTGTTCGAGCGCCATTTTAAAGATCCTTGCTGTCCCAACTGGGAATCGAACTACAGATCTTAATACTGGTCAGCCGACGCTCTATCGTTAAACTACTGGGATGGAATTGCAAGCTCTTATTGTCGAAGTGGACTCTGCATTCTCCATCCTCTAATGTGCAACTGGTAATCTGACTTATCACCTCCTGCTATTTTTACCTCAAGTTAGTGTCTTCCTCATCCAATCGATGTTCCTTCTGCTATTTTTATACTCCAGGTAAACTTCCTGCGTAGTCTTTACCTCCCGATTTGAAATCGGCGCTCAATATATCAGAGTACATTGAATCCGTGCTAGTCGTACTAGGGTCACTTTCAGACCTCCGACATCTTTGTACTAACCTAATGGCGCCCAATTTGTTCGGGCGGCATTTTAAAGATCCTTGCTGTCCCAACTGGGAATCGAACTACAGATCTTAATACTGGTCAACTGACGCTCTATGGTTAAGCTACTGTGATGGAATTACAAGCTTTTATCGTCGAAGTTGCCTCTGCAACCTTAGTGAATCAATTTCATACATTTTGCAATGGCTGATGCTTTTAATGTCCTATGAATGGTGCTCTTTAAGACAGCTAGTTATTTAATTGTTCCTTAATTCGGTGATCCAAAATATTATCACAAACTGCTAGTTTCTTTATATCTCGTCCTGTACGAGAAGAAATATAGCTTTTGTTTATCCTGGTCACTTTTTTTTTTAACGGTTTCTCTTTATTTTGATTAAAGTGTTATATATTGAAGCTTCATACCATCACAATTTATTTAATATTTTACTTAATTATTATTTAATATTTTACTTAATTATTATTTTATGCACATATTTAAGATTTATTTATACAAGATATTTTTTGAAAAGAATAATTTGTTGAAAAAAGATCGTAAAATGTAAATTTAATATTTGATATAACTCTCTAATGCGTTCTTGAAGAGAACATGTATAAAAAATTTAACTTTTTTATTCCTGCTTTCTTCAAGGAAGTATTAGGAAGCTATATTCTTACAGGCTGCAGTTTACTTATTTATTGTGTTTTATTTTGATACTGATTGCGATGATAGTAAGCACTATTTAACACGAATATATAAAAACGACGAGTGGAGATTCCCAATTTAGATATTTTATCCTATGCTTTACTATTTCGACATTGATGTGATTCGTATTAAGCACACAAGATATCTCTCATCTGGATATAATTAAATGAATCAGGATTTTCTCATTATATATACCCCCAATCCCTCATGTCCCAAAAGACAGACACTACATACACACGCACGCACGCACGCACGCACGGACTCCAGACTTGCATCACCCTTCACGCACGCCCTAACGGAGCGAGTAATTTCTTCTTTCACTCTATCGCGGACAGACAGAAAATTTTAAATAAATATTTGTGGAGGAGTTTTCGGGATCTAGCATGCCTGCATGTCATCTCCCACCCCCGACCGTTTCTGCTAGGATTCCGTATAAACATTCGCATTGATGCGGTCAGCGCGAAGGGTTTGAATTTTGTTTAGGGCTGCCGCTTTTGTTTTGTGATGTGGGAGAAAAGCTCGCCAAGAAAAGTGGTCGGTGCGAAACGAATTGATGATAATTTTATATCAATGGCAACCAGGTTTTGATGAAGAAATGGAAATAGTATCCCTTTACAGCAACATGGAGGTAAGGGCCATGTTGCTGTAAAGAGATGCTTTTAATGAAGTAACTTCAGTCCAGTTGAACAATTGACTGTGAATATTCTTCATATGACTTTTTTTTGTATTTTAAATGGACCATGTATTTGTCTACTTTAAATTTCAGATTAAAGAAAAACTTCTGATCAGTACAACATCCTCATGTTTTTAAATTTTCGGGATAATCATACCCCCTTACCCAACATTACCCTTACCATTCATTATGTTTGGGAAGGTTTGAAGTTATAACCCTCACTGGATGAAAATTAAGCTTTCGAAATCCAGCCCTGTAAGCTCCTTTCGGTTGTTACCATAGACGTAAAGGATACTATATGTCTATGGTCGTAATCCCCTTTCTATAATCCTGACTACTTCTATAGCGCTTGTCAATTGTGGGATTCGTAAATTCGCGTCATGTTTCAGCGGTTAATTACTGAGAAACAAATTATCGGCTGGCCAGATGATATTTTATTCACAAAGCTATTGAAGCGATTTTTTTTTCTATATATTACTCCAGATATTTGACTCATAACTAAAAATGTTACAAAATTAATTATCCTATTTTCGCATCTACATAGTGCAATTATACGTCTACAATATACATAGTGCAATTAATTAGTTGTCTACAATTTTTCTACCTCGAGACATATGATGCACCAAGTCAGTAGTTTGTCTTCAGCTTCTCTTCCTCCTTTGAATTTGATGCCAAGAGTACTGAACATAGTTTTGGAGCCTATACACAGTTTTGCATAGACTGGGACTCAGGGCAGCTCATGTAGATTATTCTCCTACGCCTGTTAACATTTATCAATGTGCCTCTGTAAATTTGATTTTCCCTTCTTTGTGAAATTTTCATGCTTTTCAGCCACGAGAACTAGAAACTGGATGTCCGGATCCCTTCCGGAACCCGGACTCGAGTGGTGTTTGTCTTCTCCTGTGGGTGGCCCTGTGGGACTTTATATGATACCACGATTTCGAGACCGTATCCGGGATGCTTTAAATGGATAAACTTATAATCTGAGAGTAGGATTTTTGATATTATCTCAATATTTTGTGTATCATCCCACTGCTTTGTATACTATGAATTGTACGGAATGTTAATTAAGAAAAAGAGAAATTTTGTTACACAAAAATATTTCAGTGATCTATGAAGTTAGTTTGAAAGATTCTACTTTATTGATTAATTAATATTGTGGCGAATGCTCAATTTTCCTAGCTAAAGAAAAGTGTTTAATTAGAACATCGAACTGGTCAATTTCATTATTTTCCTCTTCGTTTCTACTAATCAATTAATAAGGACATCAGAATTATGATCTATGTATATATATATATATATATATATATATATATATATATATATATATATATATATATATATATATATATATATAGAATAGTAAACATATTAAAATAAAATTATTTCACAGTTATCCAATTTTTCTCCAGAAGTTGGCGCAATGCAGCACATTCTCCTAAAGTAACATACAAGATTCATATGAAAAAGAGAGGGGAAATGACCAAATGCAAGGCATAAAATGGTAGAGGGGGATGGCGACGCCTCTTTCCCGTTTAAAAGACTGCTTTTATGCCCGGGCAACGCTCACGGTACCAATGCCATGCAGAGGCCATACTTCCGTAAATGTGTCAAATCAAAAACACTCGAAAAAGTGCAAAGAAAACAAATAGGAATCGACCAGGATCGCAAGGGAAAGAATGGAAATGCAGCAAATGCCCCTGTCGGTTACGATGGAGTGCATCATATATAACAGAAGTCCACGCATGCGCTATTCGTTATTTTCACTTTCATCGTTCTATACCTCTGCCATATCCTTTAAGTAAGCATTTTCTCCCTTTTTTGTATTAAATAGGGAATTATAATAACATTTCAGGAAGCCAATTGGATAATTCCGTTTTATTGCCTCCTTCATAATATTCCTATTATGCATGATGCAATCAGACTTGAAAGTATTAATGCGTTGATTTCTATTGAGGTGACCAATGACGACATTTCTGAAAATGTTTTTGGTCAAATTGGACCTCCAATCAATAATGCGGTTGATTTTTATATTGAAATTGTTTCTCTTGTCATATAAGACGGTATAAGTACCATATCTACTGTCATGTTTTAGTGTGATATCTAGAAAATCAACACTATCTTCCTCCTTACTTATATTCTCAATCAATTCCAGTTCTTTTGGATAAAAAGTAAAATCAAATTGGGGTGTATTCTTATATTGCCCAATAAGGATATCGTCAACGAAACGAAAATATGGCATTTCATGTAATATATGAGTGCCATTTTCAAATTTACACAAGTATAGATCGACGAGCAGGGATGAACATCCCCCTCCCATCGGAATACCCTTAACCTGTTTAAAATAGTTGGTGCCATCAAATAAGATGTTTTCAAACAACACATTGCGAATCAAGTCCTCGTATTTTCTGAAGGACACATTTACGGAAGACACATTTACGGAAGTATGGCCTCTGCATGGCATTGGTACCGTGAGCGTTGCCCGGGCATAAAAGCAGTCTTTTAAACGGGAAAGAGGGGTCGCCATCCCCCTCTACCATTTTATGCCTTGCATTTGGTCATTTCCCCTCTCTTTTTCATATGAATCTTATATATATATATATATATATACTTTTAAATAGAAAAAGAAGAAAGAAAGAACTTATTTATTTTCAAATTACAAGTCAAACACAAAACATACGCTGAGTGGTCCAATTATTTCGCCCACCCTGCAATTTTAATTGCAAGTTCCCGCAGATATTGCTCACGTTAGATCGCAAACCGGTGTAAGAAGGGAAAACTGAAGGAACGCAGAGATTAACGCAGTGGATTGCTGAAATAATGTATAAAAGTCGCGATTTATCAGATCAGCGAAATATCTGCACTTGTGAATTGTTCGAGAGCAGCAGATATTGGAATTTGCGGAGAGTGGGACAACAGACAAAACCAGTATTTTGGCGTAAGATGTCGAAAATTCAGACCCCTCGACTCACCCTAGGGTATTAGTAGCAGTTTGAGTGGCCAGTTGGGGCAAGGTGTTGTTGGGACCCAGACCGTCCGACCTACCAGAAAGGTGTAAGGTAACCGTTTGGACGGCCGGTGGGACAAGGTGTGTAGTCGCCAACGAAAACTGGTTGTTTTTAGGATTAGGATGTTTTTAGGATGTTTTTAGGATGTTTTCTAGGCAGAAAAGTTTTTAGGTCTGTTCAGGCCAAGCAGGCAGCAGTCAGTCACAATTTGTAAGAGCAACAGTTAGATATTCTGAAACGTCATATAGATAGTCAGATGGAATATTTAGATTGTCAGATGGAATATCAAGTTTCAATGTACAGTTTATCTCATATTACATTGAATAAAGTGCAGAAACAGAAGTACTAATCAGGTGCTCATAATAATTTGGATTCTCAGTGTATATCGATACAGTCAAACTTTCTTCCTTTGTAACTCTTATTTTATTCTCAAAACATTGAAGATATGTATATACAAAACATATCTTTGGAAGACTATTTATTAAAAGTTATATCTATAATAAAGGAAGTTTGTCTGTGTCACCTGTAGAGGAAAATCTAATTGACGTATGGCCATAAAATTTGGTACACAGGCACTTTCAGAATTCGGGAAGGTGCACCTTGGATTTATTATTTTTTTTCTATTTCGAATTATTTTTCAGTTATTTTATATTTCAGCACGATTTTCACACAATTGAGTTCCTTAGCGTCCGAAAATATATTTCAGAGTTATAATCTTAATGCTATCGAAAAGATCGAAAAATTCTCTTTAAAACAAACTTTGGACTATACAATTAATGGTGGAATACATGTGAATTTAAAAAAAAAAGATATATGTTCTTTTCTCGTGTTGAAGACGGAATCTCCCGATATACGAGGCATTTGGGATATTCTCGCCGAGTTTCCATCTTAACATCGTCGATGCAGCGTTATTATAGACGCGCGTATATAACTAAACCGTTCTTTGGTTTTTGAAAATTCGCTGTGAGTTTCGGTGAGATTGTAATCTAAAGTTTGCATTTTAAATCCCAGGCAACGCCGAGTACATTTTGAAGAACGTTCGGCGTTGCCAGGTATTTAAGATGCACATCTCTGATTAAAACTGCACATGAACTCCCACAGAGTTCTAAAAAAACCAAAAAAATGTTTTAACAATACGTTCGCTTATAACAAAAATAAAATTGAAAAAAAAAAAACTGCTGCGTGGGTAATCTTAAATCCCGGGCAACGCAGGGTACATTTTCCAGTTTAATATAAACATTCTTATTTTTTCACTCGGCACTGAGGACCAGTGCTCCTTGGCGATTGAGAAACGCTGTTCTAGAGGGTCCCCAAAGGGTAGAATATGGGCGTATTTAAATTCAGTTGAGAGAGACTTCACAATTGTGACTGCGTCCTGATTCAAATGTGGATGACTCAGAGCACAAGTGAAGCATTATTAACATTCATTAACATGTTTACGTTTACATTCCGCATGACACAGTGCAATAGAATGGAAGTCATGTCAGCGCACAAAAGCCACCCCAAGTCACGTCTCATAGATTGCTTCACGTGTCAGACGGTAATGACCATGAATTCATAACTTGAATTCTCTATTCCTTGAGTTCTCTCTACAAAACATTCTGCAGACACTTCCTTACATACTTTCTTAGATGTTACTTATGTTCTTTAGCAGAAAGGCGAACTTGTAATCCGAACTCGGCTAATCACAAATATATATATGTTGTTGCGATACGTATAAATTAAAAACAAAAACAAAAAAGAAATAGAGCACGGATAGCTTTGTTGGTGCGGTACTCTGTTCTTATATCTTGAAAAAGAAAGTTATTTTTCGCTCCCCGAAACAGTTGATGTTGCTACTAATTTAATTTATGTTGTATTTTTTTTAGAGATTTTATCTTTTAGCTAATACATGTAATTTTAATTGCATTAATATTCATAGATGTTAGTAGATAATAAGTGCCTGTTTTTCAAATCAATGCGGTGTAGTTATAAATCCCATTCTAGAGGACTTATCCTCCCAGTTTTACCTTCTTCTACTGCTCCGCCCCCTTGCTTCAGCCTTCATAAGAAATCCCTCACTGACGGAAAGGGCGTAGTGTAGCTCTTTAAACGGGAAGCACATATCCTATATCTCTCTGGTGGTAGAACCGGCATTTTCTATCTACTTTGTAAACAACCTTTCTACCCCAACCGGGAAAATTGAAATCACAAATCTTCGTACTGACGATGCTGTACCTTTGAGCAACTGGGACGAAATCTTATCGCTGATGTGAACTCTGCATTCTTCTCTTTCTAATGTCAGATTGACGTACCACTTGACAATCTGATTGACCACTTCCTGCTGTTTTTACCTTAGGTTAGCTTTCGACTGCTACTTTTATCCACTAGATTAGTTTCCTGTGGGACCATTGACCTCCCGATTTAAAATCGGTTCTCAATATACCAGATTTCACCGAATCCGTGTTAGTCGTACTACGGTCACTTTCATACCCGTGACATCATTATACAAACCAGCAGAGTTGATTTGTTTGAACACCATTGTAAAGAAGCCTGCTGCTCCAACCGGGAATCGAACCACGGATAATTTCCCTGGTGTCGACCGACTCTCTAATATTAAGCTACTGAAACGGAATTGTAATCATTTATGGTTGATGTAGATTCTACAACGTATATGCCTCACTTAGCTAACAATTTGCTAGATGCTGGCACTAATTCATATTCCATCCATAAATAGCAATATGTATGATGCCTTAGCTATTGATGTATTTGCTGCTCCTCGTTTCATAGATTTGTTTTCATTTAGAAAACATACTTCGAACAATATAATATTGAAGAACAGAATAAAGGTTTGACTTGAACATGCATGCTTTTGATACACATTTGTTCAAAAGTTGGAATGAATTTTAAATATGGATCTGCTGTAAAATTATTTACGGATAATATATATATATGTGTATGTATGTATGTATGTATGTATATATATATATATTATATATATTATATATATATATATATAATATATATATAATATATATATAAATATATATATAGATATATATATATAGTATATATATATATATATATATATATATATATATATATATATATATATATATAGTATATATATATATATATATATATATATATATATATATATATATATATATATATATATATATATATATATATATATGAAATACTAGCTTCATTTTCTTATGTACCTTCAGAAATAACTTATTTACTTTCTCATTGGTGGCAAAATTTTTAATACTAAAAAAAATTTCTTTGAAACATCTATTTATCAAGATCTACTATAGATAGAGTTTAGATGATGACTGACATGGATTCAGCAGCGAAATTTTAAGGAGAACGGGACGGATGATTCACTATGGATTTTTTTTCTTCCGGTTCTTTTTCCGTTTCCAGTTCAAAAATTTTCATTTCACTTGAAATATCTATGTCTCAAGACTGGCTATAGGTAGAGCTTAGATGGTCATTGATATGGATTTCTCATCCAATCCTGCTGTAGGTAAGGCTTTCTTTTTACGAAGACTTTTTACTTCCGGTTCCTTTTCCACTTTCGGTTCAAAACTTTTCCTTGAAACATAAATTTATAAAGTTTAATTATAGATAGAGCTTAGAGAATGACTCATATGGATTCAGTATTAATTTTCAGAGGATGTAAAGGGAAGGATTTTCACTTCCGATTCTGGAGATGTCATTTTCGATTCAGAAATTTACATTTTCCTTTAAACATCTGTTTTCGATATCGGCTATAAATCTATATGGATTCAGGATTGCATTTCAGAAGGAGGTATGGGTTTTCTAAGGACTTCCAGTTCCGGTTCTTCTCATACTTCTGGTTCGAAACATTTAAATTCTTTTTAAACATATATTTTTTCAAAAATTGGTTATAGACAGAGGCTAGATGATGACTGATATGAATACAGCATAGTTCCTCAGAGGTCGGGGATTCACTAAGGATTTTCATTTCCGGTTTTTTCCACTCCCGTATTGAGTAAGGCTGCTATATATACCTCCATTATAGGAGCTCCCTATTGTAGGAGCTCTATTATTGAGCTCTAGCATTTTCCTTGGAACGTCATTTTTATTTAGAATCGGTGTTAAATAGTGTTTAGTTGATGACTGATATGAATTCAACATAAAGTGGATTCGGAGGGGGGGGGGGGGGGCTCACTAAAATTTTCTGGTTCTGTCACTTCCAATTGAAACAGTCACATTTTCCCTGCACCATCTGTTTTCCAGGATTTCTATAGATATATCTTGATGATTGATATGGATTCAATATGGACTTTTGAAGGAGATAGAGTAGTTCACTAAGAATTTCTACTTCCGGTTCTAGGACATCATTTTCGGGTTTTTTTTTCGGAAATTTGTATAACTTTGCGAAATAAGTGTACAAAATATATCTCAGTAGTTCTATCTAAAATTAAGTGTATATTTTTCCCCTTACGAAGTCTTTCATATATTTATTGTTTAATATACTTTATTTAGTTTTAGTTTTATTTTCACTTTCTATCTGAAATAAACTGCTTTAAAAATTTTCCCCTTATGTTATTTTCTGGCATCGTGTATCTATCTGTTATTTCTTCACTGTCTCTGCATCCATCTATATATTATGTATCTCAGGAACTATTTATAAGTGATTAATAATCAAAGAAAAGTACAGTAAAATTGAAATATAAAATATGAATCTATTGCAATTTCTTAATATTTCAAGAAAAGAAAGATGTACCAATAAAACTGTATTCTCACAGTTATATTTATTGTTAAGAATCTCATCTCGTTTTTTTTTTATCAATTTTTCTGCAATGAACTATTCTAAAATAGCGCTAATGTGCCAAATTCTAGCAATCTCTCCTCGTACTTTCTTTCATCTGTCCGCATCCCTGACACCTCTGGTGGCGGATTAAAGAGGAGGCTCGCCAATATTCCTCCCTACTTTTCTGGGCTGAGAAGAATGGCATCTCATTTCGCTGGAATTTTCAATTTTCGTCTGCGCTCCCGTTTTGTGTGGGAGGAGGAGGAGGCTAATCCCACGGGAAAGCAGATTGACAGGGGCTCAGGCTTCCTTCCGATATCGTCTGCAGGAAATAGATCCAACCTATACAAGGGTGACAACGGTGGGTGTCTTTGAGGGGACAGGGAGGTAAATATCAAGATATTCTTTTAGTTGGTATGGGGAAGGCCGTAGACAGAGTAAACTGGGACTAGTCCCAATAATATTCAATTGAGATCGACTATATATATATATTTCTAACCACAACCATAACTGTCATCGGAAACAGTTTTAAACTATGAAAGGATTCAGTATAACATTTCAGTACGACATGGGTAAAAAATCTGATGTGGGCAGCACATGACTTTCCTTATATAATGCAATGAATTTACTACTTTTACAGTAAAAAAAAAATAGATTATTTTTTATAGTAGTTATTTATATTTTTTCCAAGATAGTGAAATTTCGTCAATGAGTCCTCAATTTCCATGTCGTCATTGATTTAGCGTCATTTTTATCCATTTGGGGAGTTTTTCGTTAATTTAGCAACATTTAAAAAAGTTGGCGACATTCCACCAAATTCGCCGCCAAAATCTCGCCAAGCGTTATGGACGAAGAAATAAGTTATTCTTACAGCAGATAAATGACTATTGGCTTTCAAATACAAAAGTATTACTCAAAGTATCTTTTTTCATGAATGGAACGAGCTAGATCCACGAGAATGATGTCACCCAATTTATCGCATGGTATTAGATATGAAAAGTGAACATGTTTCTCAATAGGATATATATATTATTTTATTTTATATGACCTTTGGAGAATTTTTTTGAAAAATGTGCAATATCTTGAGAACGGTTCATGTTAGCGTTCTAAAATTTATGTCAATCGTTTTCTAATGAAAAATTACATAAGAAATGTCTATTTGAGTAACTTTATTAGCGGTTTTGATTTTTGACGATTTTTTCAAAATTTCACTTGAAAATTTAGGAACGTTCTGAACATTTGATTGCGTATAAAAAGAATATGCTTCCAGTGTTTACAGATTGTGATTTTTGTACCAAATTTCGTTCGATTCGGTTCACTCGTTCGTTAGTTATCGTATACACACACACACACACACACACAAACACACACACACTCACACACACACCGACACTTTCACACACACACACACTTTCACACACACACATTTTAACACTTAGTTGTAACACACACATACTTCCCCCCCACACACATATACAGACATCACTTCAAAAATGCTTGATTCGCGATCAGGGATTCTTGAAACGTGCTCTCCCGTCGAAAACTCAAATTCGAATTTTCGACCCCGTCACAATACTTTCCTTATACATTATGTATATAAGGAAAGTAAAAAACGTAAAAAACTTTGTTGAATCTCGCTATTAAATATCTATTATATACTAATTGCCAAGTGTCCGTCTGTCTGTCTGTCTGTCCGTCTGTCTGTCACGCTTTTTTTAGGCACTTCCCGAATAGATAGAGACTTGCAATTTGGTACACGGCTCGGTCGTTCGATAAAACCCCCTGGAAAAATCGAATTTTCCGAAAATGTTCTATAGAAGGGGTGCCTCACACCAAAACGTTCGAAAAGTGAAATGATGGGAAAGCATGCTTTGCGATGAGATAGAGACTTCAAATTTGGTGTATGGGTAAACCGTTTGAAAGGAAAAAAGTGTACAATTTCAGATTTTCAATATTTCCTACTTAAGGGGGTGCTGCAACCAAAATGTTCGATTTACCGAATAAATGAGAAACGGCCACTTTAAAATTTGATAGAGACTTGAAATTTGGTATATGGGCTAATCATTTGAAGAAAACACCTAAAACAAATATAGTTTTCTAAAATGTTCGTTTAGGGGGTGCTCCACACCAAAACGTTCGAAAAGTGAAATGATGGGAAAGTGTGCTTTGCGATAAGATAGAGACATAAAATTTGGTGTATGGGTAAACCTTTGAAAGGAAGAAAGTGTACAATTTCAGTTTTTGAATATTTTCTACTTAAGGGGGTGCTGCACACCAAAATGTTCGATTTACCGATTAAATGAGAAACGGCCACTTTAAAATTTGATAGAGGCTTGAAATTTGGTATATGGGCTAATCATTTAAAGAAAACACCTAAAACAAATATAGTTTTCTAAAATGTTCGTTTAGGGGGTTCTCCACACCAAAACGTTCGGAAAGTGAAATGATAGAGAAGTATGCTTTGCGATAAGATAGAGACTTCAAATTTGATGTATGGGTAAACCGTTTGGCAGGAAGAAAGTATACAATTTCAGATTTCGAATATTTTCCACTTAAGGGGGTGCCGCACTCCAAATTGTTCGATTTACCGAATACATGAGAAACGACTACATTAAAACTTGATAGAGGCTTGATATTTGGTATATGGGCGAATAATGCGATAGTAAATCCAATGAAAATGGATTTTTTCAAAAATGCATATTTAAGGTTGTGGGTACTGTACACAAAATCATTCGAAAGGTGAATTAATAGAAACATCATGTTTTGAAATGAGATAGAGACTTCAAATATGGTGTAGGGGTAAATAGTTGGAAAGGTAGAAAGTGTGCAATTTCAGTTTTCCAACATTTGCTATTGTAGGGGGTGCCGCTTACTAAAATATGCAATTTGTCGATCAAACTGAAAACGCCTACTTTACAATGTCATATAGGCTTGAAATTTAGCATATGGGCTCATCATTTGAAAAACAAACCCAAGAAGAATATGGTTTTTCAAAAATGTTCATTTAAGAGGGTGCAACACAGAAAAACGCTCAAAAGATGAAGTGATAGAAAAACATTCTTCGCGATAAGATAGAATCTTCAAATTTTGGGTACGGGGAGATAGTTTGAAAGGAAGAAATTGTGCATTTTCAGATTCCCAATATTTGCTACTTTAGGGTGTGCCGCATACCAATATCTTCGATTTTCCGAATAATGACACACTTTTCTTTTAAATGTGATACAGTCTTGATATTTGGTATATAAGCCAATCATCAGATAAAAAACTCAAGATGAACAGAATTTTTCAGAAATTTTCATTTATGGTACTGCTCTACAGAAAAACATTCGAAAGGGGAAATGGTAAATTAGCATGCTTCGGGGTGAGATAAAGACTTTAATTTGGTGTACGGGTAAATAGTTCTAAAGGAAGAAGTGCGCAATTTAAGTTTTCCAATATTTTCGTTGGGTTTCCAGTTTCTTACTTATTCCTAGGTGTTCTGCACACCAAAATATTCAAGTTGCTGAATTAAGGTGAAATCCGAATTATTCGAAAATTTACATTATTCAGGTGTTCCTTATTGTGAGACCGTTGATATTCAACGGGTATTCTTGTAATCTATCTATATATACTAATTGCCAAGTGTCCGTCTGTCCGTCTGTCTGTCTGTCTGTCTGTCTGTCTGTCACGCCTTTTTCAGGCACTTCCCGAATAGATAGAGACTTGCAATTTGGTACACGGCTCGGACGTTCGATAAAACCCCCTGGAAAAATCGAATTTTCCGAAAACGTTCTATAGAGGGGGTGCCCCACACCAAAACGTTCGAAAAGTGAAAAGATGGGAAAGCATACTTTGCGATGAGATAGAGACTTCAAATTTGGTGTATAGGTAAATAATTCGAAAAAGAGAAAGTGTACAATTTCAGATTTCCAATATTTTCTACTTAAGGGGGTGCCGCACACCAAAACGTTCGAAAAGTGAAATGATAGGAAAGCATGCTTTGCGATGAGATAGAGACTTCAAATTCGGTGTATGGGTAAACCGTTCGAAAGGAAGAAAATGTGCAATTTCAGATTTCTAATATTTTCTACTTAAGGGGGTGCCGCACACCAAAACGTTCGAAAAGTGAAATGATACGAAAGCATGCTTTGCGATGAGATAGAGACTTCAAATTCGGTGCATGGGTAAATCGATCGAAAGGAGGAAAGTGTGCAATTTCAGATTTCCAATATTTTCTACTTAAGGGGGTGTCGCACACCAAAACGTTCGATTTACCGAATAAATAAGAAATGGTGCCTTTAAAATTTGATAAAAGCTTAAAATTTGGTATATGGGCTAATAATTTGACGAAAACACCCAAGACGAATACAGTTTTTCAAAAATGTTCGGTTAAGGGGGTGCTCCAGGTCAAAACGTTCGAAAAGTCAATTGATAAGAAAACCCTGCTTTGGAATGAGATAGAGATGTCAAATTTGGTGTAAGGGTAGATAGTTTAAAAGGAAGAAAGTGTACAATTTCAGTTTATCAATATTTTCTACTTTAGGGGGTGCCGCACACCAAAATGTTCGATTTTCGGGATAAAGGAGAAACGCTCCTTTAAAAACGTGTAGAGGCTTTATATTTGGTATATGGGCAAATCATCTCTTAGAAATCACAAAAAGAATAGAGTTTTTAAAAAATGTATAGTTAAGGGGGTGGGTACTCCACACAAAAGCATTCGAAAGATGAAATGCTAGAAAAGCATGCTTCTCGATGAGATAGAGACTTTAAATTTGGTGTACTGTTAAAAAGTTGCAAAGGAAGAAAGGGTGCAATTTCTGTCTTCCAACATTTGCTATTGTAGGGGGTGCCGATCACTAAAATGTTCGATTTGCCGAACAAATAAAAAACGCCTCCTTTACAATGTGATAGAAGCTTGAAATTTAGTATATGGGCTAACCATTTGACAAAAAAACTAAACATGAATACAGTTTGACAAAAATGTTCTTTAACGGGGTGCTACACAGAAAAACGTTCGAAAGGTGAAGTGATAGAAAAAACATGCTTCTCGATAGGATAGAGACTTCAGATTTGGTGTACGGGTAGATAGTTTGAAAGAAAGAAAGCGTAAAATTTCAGATTTCCAATATTTGCTACATTAAGGGGTGCCGCACACTAATATGTTCGACTTTTCGAACAAATGAGGCAAGCTTCTTTTTAAATGTGATAGAGACTTGATATACTTGATACTCGGTATATGGGCCAATCATCTGATAAAAAACCCAAGACAAAGAGAGTTTCTCAAAAATGTTCATTTATGGGTGTGCTTCACAGAAAAAAGTTCCAAAGGAGAAATACTAATATAGGATTGCCTCGGGATGAGATAGACTTTAATGTGGTGTACGGGTAAATAATTCGAAAGGAAGAAATGCGGAAATTTAGTTTCCCAATATTTTCTTCTTTAGGGGGTTCTGCACACCAACATATTCGAGTTGTCGAATAAATGTGAAACGCGAATTATTAAAAAATTTACATTATTCGGGGGTTGCTTATTGCGAGAGCGTTGATTTTCAACGGGTATTCGGCTAGTATATACTAATTGCCAAGTGTCCGTCTGTCTGTCTGTCTGTCCGTCTGTCTGTCACGCTTTTTTTAGGCACTTCCCGAATAGATAGAGACTTGCAATTTGGTACACGGCTCGGTCGTTCGATAAAACCCCCTGGAAAAATCGAATTTTTCGAAAACGTTCCATAGAGGGGGTGCCCCACACCAAAACGTTCGATAAGGGAAATGACGGGAAAGCATGCTTCGCGATGAGATAGAGACTTCAAATTTGGTATATGGGTAAATCACTCGAAAGGAAGAAAGTGTGCAATTTCAGATTTCCAATATTTTCTGCTTAAGGGGGGGGGGGTGCAGCACACCAAAACGTTCGAAAAGTGAAATGATAGGAAAGCCTGCTTCGCGATAAGATAGGGACTTCAAATTTGGTATATAGGTAAACCGTTCGAAAGGAAGAAAGTGTGTAATTTCAGATTTCCAATATTTCCTACTTAAGGGGGTGCCGCACACAAAAATGTTCGATTTTCCGAATAAATGAGAAACGGCCCCTTTAAAATTTGATAGAAGCTCAAAATTTTATACATAGACTAATCATTTGATGAAAACACCCAAAACGAATATAATTTTTCAAAAATGTTCGTTTAAGGGGGTTCTCCAGAGGAAAACGTTCGAAATGTGAATTGATAAAAAAAAACATGCTTCGAAATAAGTTACAGACTTCAAATTTGGTGTACAGGTAGATAGTTCGAAAGGAAGAGCATGTGCAATTTCAGTTTTCCGATATTTTGAACTTTTGGGGGTGCCTCAAAACAAAATGTTCGATTTGTCGAATAAATAAGAAACGCGAATTATTAAAAAATTGACATTATTCAGGGGTTGCTTAATGTGGGGTCGTTGATTTTCAACGGGTATGCGGCTAGTCTATATATACTAATTGCCAAGTGTCCGTCTGTCTGTCTGTCTGTCTGTCCGTCTGTCTGTCACGCCTTTTTTAGGCACTTCCCGAATAGATAGAGACTTGCAATTTGGTACACGGCTCGGTCGTTCGATAAAACCCCCTGGAAAAATCGAATTTTTCGAAAACGTTCTATAGAGGGGGTGCCCCACACCAAAACGTTCGAAAAGTGAAATGACAGGAAAGCATGCTTCGCGATGAGATAGAGACTTCAAATTTGGTGTACGGGTAAATCGTTCGAAAGGAAGAAAGTGTGCAATTTCAGATTTCCAATATTTTCTACTTAAGGGGGGGTGCAGCACACCAAAACGTTCGAAAAGTGAAATGATAGGAGAGTATGCTTTGCGATGAGGTAGAGACTTCAAATTTGGTGTATGGGTAAATCGTTCGAAAGGCAGAAAGTGTGCATTTTCAGATTTCCAATATTTTCTATTCAAGGGGGTGCCGCACACCAAAACGTTCGAAAAGTGAAATGATAGGAAAGCCTGCTTTGCGATAAGATAGGGACTTCAAATTTGGTATATAGGTAAACCGTTCGAAAGGAAGAGAGTGTGTAATTTCAGATTTCCAATATTTCCTACTTAAGGGGTTGCCGCACACGAAAATGTTCGATTTTCCGAATAAATGAGAAACGGCCCCTTTAAAATTTGATAGAGGCTCAAAATTTTATATATAGACTAATCATTTGATGAAAACACCCAAAACGAATATAATTTTTCAAAAATGTTCGTTTAAGGGGGTTCTCCAGAGGAAAACGTTCGAAATGTGAATTGATAAAAAAAAACATGCTTCGAAATAAGATACAGACTTCAAATTTGGTGTACAGGTAGATAGTTCGAAAGGAAGAGCATGTGCAATTTCAGTTTTCCGATATTTTGAACTTTTGGGGGTGCCTCAAAACAAAATGTTCGATTTGTCGAATAAATAAGAAACGCGAATTATTAAAAAATTGACATTATTCAGGGGTTGCTTAATGTGGGGTCGTTGATTTTCAACGGGTATGCGGCTAGTATATACTAATTGCTAAGTGTCCGTCTGTCTGTCTGTCTGTCTGTCCGTCTGTCTGTCACGCTTTTTTTAGGCACTTCCCGAATAGATAGAGACTTGCAATTTGGTACACGGCTCGGTCGTTCGATAAAACCCCCTGGAAAAATCGAATTTTTCGAAAACGTTCTATAGAGGGGGTGCCCCACACCAAAACGTTCGAAAAGTGAAAAGATGGGAAAGCATGCTTTGCAATGAGATAGGGACTTCAAATTTGGTATATAGATAAATCACTCGAAAGGAAGAAAGTGTGCAATTTCAGATTTCCAATATTTTCTACTTAAGGGGGTGTGCAGCACACCAAAACGTTCGAAAAGTGATATGATAGGAGAGCATGCTTTGCGATGAGATAGAGACTTCAAGTTTGGAATATGGGTAAATCGTTTGAAACAAAGAAAGTGTGGAATTTCAGATTTCCAGTATTTCCTACTTAAGGGGGTGCCGCACACTAAAACTTTCGAAAAGTGAAATGACGGGAAAGCATGCTTTGCGATGAGATAGAGACTTCAAATTTGGTGTATTATTAAATCGCTCGAAAGGAAGAAAGCGTGCAATTTCAGATTTCCAATATTTTCTACTTAAGGGGGTGCTGCACACCAAAATATTCGATTTGCAGAATAAATGAGAAAACGCCCCTTTAAAATTTGATAGAGGCTTGAAATTCGGTATATGGGTTAACCATTTGATGGAAACAACCAAGACAAATATAGTTTTTCAAAAATGTTCGTTTAAGGGGGTGCTCCAGAGTAAAACGTTCGAAAAGTGAATTGATAAAAAACCATGCTTCGGATTGAGATAGAGATATCAAATTTGGTATAAGGGTAGATAGTTTAAAAGGAAGAAATTGTAAAATTTCAGTTTACCAATATTTTCTACTTTAGGGGGTGCCGCACACCAAAATGTTCGATTTTCGGAATAAAGGAGAAACGCCCCTTTTAAAACGTCATAGAGGCTTGATATTTGATATATGGGAAAATAATCTGACAGAAGTCACAAAAAGAATAGAGTTTTTTCAAAAATGTTAATTAAGGGGATGGGTACTCCACACAAAAACATTCGAAAGATGAAATGCTAGGAAAGTATGCTTCGCAATGAGATAGAGACTTCAAATTTAGTGTGCAGCTAAAAAGTTGGAAAGGAAGAAAGTGTGCAATTTCAGTTTTCCAACATTTGTTATTGTAAGGGGTTCCGCTCACTAAAATGTTCGATTTACCAAACAAATGAAAAACGCCTCCCTTACAATGTGATAGAGACTTGAAATTTAGTATATGGGCTAACCATTTGACAAAAAAAACCAAAGATGAATACAGTTTGACAAAAATGTTCTTTAACGGGGTGCTACACAGAAAAACGTTCGAAAGGTGAAGTGATAGAAAAACATGCTTCTCGATAGGATAGCGACTTCAAATTTTATGTACGGGTAGGTAGTTTGAAAGGAAGAGAGTGTGAAATTTTAGATTTCTAATATTTGCTACTTTAAAGGGTGCGCACACTAATATGTTCGATTTTCCTAATAAATGAGGAACCCTTCCTTTTAAATGTGATAGAGGCTTGATATTTGGTATTTGGGCCAATCATTTGATAAAACAGACAAGACAAACAGAGTTTTTCAAAAATGTTCATTTATGGATGTGCTTCACAGAAAAAAGTTCCAAAGGAGAAATAATAATATAGGAGTGCCTCGGGATGAGATAGACTTTAATGTAGTGTAAGGGTAGATAATTCGAAAGGAAGAAATGCTCGAATTTAGTTTCCCAATATTTTCTTCTTTAGAGGGTTCTGCACACCAAAATATTCGATTTGTCGAATAAATGTGAAACGCGATTTATTAAAAAATTTACATTATTCAGGGGTTGCTTATTGCGAGACCGTTGATTTTCAACGGGTATTCGGCTAGTCTCTATTAGATTAAAATGCTGATAAAGAAAAATTGTGAAACTGGCTTAATAAGTTGTTCGAATTAAATCCAAATAAATCTGCATAACCTTTAATTATTAAAATTTACTGCTTTTTATGTTTCGGAAATAGTTTTAACAGTATTGAAAATAATTTTTATAACATAATAATCGTAAATAGTCTTAAACTATGTAAGAATTCAGTATATTTTTTCGTATTTAATCTTGATCTAGAAATTGTAAAATCAACGATTCTAATTACTCGATTTTAAACTAGACGTAAAAGTTGTCTTTGTAGTTATATCGTGCATTTGTTGTAATTACAGCCAAAATCGATGAATGATAGATTAAAATACCAATAGAAAAAAAAATTGCAAAACTGACTTCATAAATTGCTCGATTAAAATAAAAGTAAAAACACATAATCTTCAATTATTAAAATTTCCTGCTTATTGTATTTTCCGATTTTCACAATGTACTTATTTGCTCAAATAATGGCTTTATTTAAATTTTTTTAAAAAAAAACAAGGAGTTTTTAACACCCATTTTATCAATTCTTAAACTAGTCTCTAGCTAGATCACTTCATGAAACTCCAAACTTTCCAACAATTTTGCCTTTAAACTTCTTTAATTGGTAATAATATTTATTCGATAATGAAAACAAGTATTTAAAACTTTTAATGGAATTAAAAAGAGTTAGAATTTTAATGTTGATGCCTATTATTTCAAATTCTTAAAATCATAAAATTACAAAATTATGTACCAATAATTTTGCATTAAAAGTTTTATTATTATTAATAATCTTGATACCTATTAGTTCTAAATTCCTAAAGTTACTTCATAAAATTACAAAATTATGTATCAATAATTTTGTATCAAAAGTTTTATTATTAATAATAATCTTGTTTTGTCATTTAAAACCATACATATTTAAAACATTTAACGAAGCTTATCAATTAACATGGTTTTACAATTACTGCTCGAAATAAAAATCCAGCAGTTTTACATTTAAATGTGCTTTTCTTTTGGCAATGAAAATAATTTCTCGAAAAGAATAGCTTCATACACAGAGTTCATAATACTGTCTTTTCCTTTCCTAAAATTACAAGTTCTCTTTCTCAAATTGAATAATTCGCAACAATTTTACTTTAAGGCAAATAGTACACCTTGAAAAATTATTTTAAATAACATATTATTTATTCTTAGGCAGACGCCAATGTCTGCAAAGGGGGATCGAACTGTTTGGGACAGGGTATGTCAAATACCTCTATTTTTGAAAGGTTTTTCGTTTGGGAATGACGCTGTCCCACCCGTAAGCAAAAGTTAGTAACCCCTTTTATGCACTAGTATGTCAAATTTTGTGCTATGCTGCTATGTTAAAAAAACATAATATGTTGAATAAATTTCAAAGATTTTGCTCCAATTAAAAAAAAGTCTAGATTTTTCTGAATACCAATTCTAGATTAAACAGTTCTAGATTAAACAGTTCTAGATTTTAGGATAACAAAGTCGGATATAGAATTACGGGAAAATTAGGGATTGCAATCCCACGATCCCGAATCTCAGGATCTCGGCCGAAAAATGAATAACGTAATACCGGGATTGGTGACGCCAGAATCCCGGGATTGCGGTATTTTTATCAGATTTACATGCACATGCTAAACACCAGTGTTCAAGCTTACTTAATTAAACTTTACCCGAGTTTATCAAGGGAAAACATTCATTTTGAGATTGAATCACATTTTGTGAAAACTTACTTATAAGTTAGAAGTACATGACTTGAAGAAAGGTGTTCTCTCACCCCGAAATCTGTTTCGGTCAATAGATGGCGCTATTTCAAACGTATTTGTCGCATATTTTTTCACTATTATGTTAGCTGTTTAGTGGCAACAGCTGCTGTGTTTATTATAGCATCGAATGTTTATTTTCGTCTAGCCTTGTTGTGGTAGTTCATGTTCTTTCTTTATATGAATAAAATACATGTAGGTTAATTTGAAATGATTACATCTGACGAAAGTAGCACTAAGATATTCAAAGAGTATAAAGGTTTAAAAGTGTGCGAGTTTGAGACTGTTTGGAAATACGTTTTACGTGAAGCCAATGGACAATCGGCAAAATGTAATTTGTGTAAAAAAATCTTAAAAACAGGAGGTGGGTCGACAAAAGGGCTTCATGTGCATTTAAATTCTATTCATGAGACTAATGTTTTGAAACGAAGTTGAAATAAGGATGAAACTAGTTACGGCTCTCAAAGAAATAGTGCAGCCGGTATTAGCGACATTGTTAAGTGATACTAAAATAAATATTTATAGTTATTTTACAAAAAATGAGAGTACTTTACCGGCTATATTAGCTAGAAAAAATGCAATAATTCATTTTCTTCAATAAATAAAAAAATACTGAATTCCGCAGGATACAGGGATCCCGGGATTGAAGATTATCTACGGCATTGCAATCCTTAGTGAAAATCCACATTAAATTTGCGGAAGCAATCGTGTGCACAAGAAATCAACCACAGACAGACAGACAGACGGACATCATTACAAAAATAGTCAAAACGCTTTCAGGAGGTCTTAAAACATATATTGGTATCAAAATATCATATTAGAAATTTTTCACGAAAACAATACTTTCTCTATATTACATAGTATAAGAAAGTAAAAATTGATACCAATTATTTTATCATATATTCATTCTATCGTGAGGTATTTAAAAATATTCACGGTGGCTGCAATCTGATGGAGCCAAAATGGTTTTGCATGAGCAACATCTGGTAAAATGAAACTCCAAAAAAGTTCAATAAGTTCATTCAATTTTTTCAGACACATTTGTTTCATTTACAGGTTTTCAAAGCCCTACAAATTACTTGCTCACTGTTTATAACTAGCTAGTACTTTTAGTTTTCACACCGATTTCATCTGGATACTCCGACCATAGACTTCAAGTCAAATTATCAAATTGTCTGACTAACTTGCTTAGCAATATATAAATTAAACTTATGCAATATATCTGACGAGAGTTTAGATTTATAAACTTGCCTGGCGGTAGATAAATACGCAATTCAATACGTAGCTGAATGCGTATATTTCGATCTAATCTGGTCAAACTTCATCAATCATTAAACATATTTAGACTCACCAAGTTCATTTAATATCCTAATTTAAAAAAAAAAAAAAAAAAATATATCGCGTTTGTGCCCCAATATTTTACTAAGGGGTAAGCAAGCACACTGAACTGTAATACTAGTGAAATTTTAAATATTATAGCTTTCCCACCCATTGGAAAACCCAAGTTAAAATATTAAAATATCGAAATTATAACCATTATAGATCTAAACCAAAGAATTCGAACCAAAATACAATTATACACATTAAGTGCTATAACTTCTTGCTTATTGACCTTATTGTGCATAATTTTTGAGATAAAAGCATTACAAACTTTAAAAGCTGAAAATTTCAATCTTCTTTAACTTATCAAGACGATTACTCGAGAATTATAAGAGTCTTTTAAGAATAAATCATGGATCTAGAAACTGTATTTCCTAATACATATTTTTGTCACTTACTATTTATATGTATCTTTTGCAGTTTAGAAGCTATTTCGGGTAAAATTAAGCAAAAGACGATAAAATAAGAGAAAAAAACTTCCTCGGATCGATAGCCATTTTTTTTTAAGTTTCTTCGAAGAAAAAAAAAAGGTCAGCATATTATGACATTGTAATTATATTTATATATTCATAAATGGTAGCATATTTCCGAAAAAATAAAATAAAATAAAAATAAATAAATAAATAAATAATGTTTTACATTTTTATCTATGAAGTTCGGAGATTTAAGTGTCCAAAATGTTTACGTTTTATGTAACGCTCTGATTTCGCCAAAGATACCCCAAGCATAAATGTTATTCATATAAGAAAAATAAATATTATACTCATTGTTTTAATGCTTATATTGGAGCTTTAGCAACGTTTATCTCAAAACACTTTTTTTTTTGTTCTTCTGCGTATACTATCTCAGGGACAAATTAATAAATTTTCATGAAACTTTCTGAGTAGAAGAATGGTATATTGATACTTTAATTGAAATGTTATTTTTGCTTTAGAAAATATTATCTTTACTGTAGTAAAATAAAATATTGTTGCTTATAATGTTATAAATAAGGTTAAATATGGGTTTTTAAACCTAATCACTTTATTAAAGCACCAAAAAGTGAAATTCAGATATTTCAATAGTTCAATTATTAAATACTACCCGGATCTTAGTTTAGGTGTAATAATTACTTAAATTTAGTCATGTCGAAATAGTATATTATCTTCCATGCAATATAACATCAAAATATCAATTGTAGATAACTACCACTTTAATAATAATTTAAACATCTATAAAATATTTTATTTTTTTATTTCTTTTTTTTTTTTTTTTTTTTTTGCAGAGACCTGCATTCAATGGCGAAAAATCTATATTTAATGTTTGTAATGCGGCGTTTTTTCACATCCTAATATCCTCAGGTCTTTAAATGGAATCGTATAATTCCCAACAATTTTACCTTTGAAACTGCTTTCTTGACAGGAATATTCATTATTAGCGAAAACAACGTTATATTTAGAATATCTAATGCTGTTTTTTTCACGTCTAAAATCACCAGGTCTCTTCATAAAATTGTATAAGTATCAACTAGTTTGCCTTTAAAGCTATTTTCTTGGCAAAGATCTTTATTCAGTAGCAAAGACAACATCGTATATAGAATTTGCAATGCTACATTTTTCATTTCCCATAATTCTCAGATAACTTATTGAGATTGTATAATCCTCAACAATGTTGCCTTTAAAACTGTTTTCTTGGCAAACATCCTTATTCGGTAGCAGAAACAACATTGTATTTAGAATTTCTAATCCTGCCTTTTTCACTTCCAAAAATCCTCAGATTACTTAATAAAATTGTATAATTTCCAAAAATTTCGCATTTAAAACTGTTTTCTTGGTAAATATTTTCATTCGGTAGCGAAAACAATATTGCATTTATAATTTCTAATGCTGTTTTTTTCACTTCCGAAAATCCTCAGATCACTTCATGAAATTATATAATTCCCAACAATTTTGCTTACAAAACTATTTTTCCGCAGATATATATCTGTATTCGGTAGTAAAAAATTATTGCATTTAGAGTTTCTAATACTGTTTTTTTTTACTTCTTAAAATCCTCAAACAAATGATTTCATAAAATTACCTAATTCACAATTTTTATTTTTTAATTTTTCAGCTAAGGTCTTTATTTGGTAGCAAAATCTGTATTTAATGTTTCTAATGCTGCATTTTTCACTTCCTAAATTCTCAGATTACTTCATGAATTTGTACAATTTCCAACAATGTTGCCTTTAAAACTACTTTCTTCGCAGAGATCATCAGTCAGTAGAGAAAGTAACATTTTATTTAGATTTTGTAATGCTACATATGTTATTTCATACAATCTTTTCTCATGAAATGATTTCTTCATAAACTTGTATAATTCTCAACAATTTTGCCTTTAAATCTTATTTTTTTTTTGGTAAAGACCTTCATTCGGTAGCGAAAACAACATTATATTTAGATTTTATAATGCTGCCTTTTTCAATTCTGAAAATCCTAAGATTTCTTTATAAAATTGTATAATTTCCAGCAATTTTGTCTTTAAAACTGCTTTTTTTTTAGAGATCTTCATTCGATGATGAAAACAATTTTATATTTAGAGTTTGCAATGCTGTCTTTTCCACTTATCAATATTCCCAGATATCTTCATAAAATCGTATAGTTTTTAGCACTTTCGAATTTAAAACTTTTTCTTTTCAACACTTTCCAACATAGTTGAAAAGTGTTTATGACTTTGTTCATTCTGTCTGTCTGTTCGTTCGTTCACACGATAACTGCCCTAAAAATGACTTTATCAGAATGAAATTTTAGTATGCTGTTGAGACAGTCTGTGGGACATATGGGAATATAAATTAATAATATCGCCCAATTGGTTTTGGATTGAACCCGGGTTAAATATGGGAAATACATTGAACCCTATGGGATCTAATTTTTCAAACATTTTTTAAGCAAACTTAAAATTTACAAATTGCTTCGAAAATTTTAGAAAATATTCAAACTATCCCATAAAATATATACTTTTTTTTTTATCAAAATATGTTGATAGAATTTTAAATTAAAATTAAAATAATAATTATACCCATATTATATGAAGTGATCACATGATACACTTCAAAGTTCTATTAAACTTATATTTAATGTTGCATTCGTCTTAGAACCGCTTTTTTTTTGCGTATTTTCTGTGCATCTATTTTCTGTGCTAACGCAATTGCAATATTTTTTAGTTTAGATAATCATCAAACTTTGATTATTTCTACAACGAAGCCTAATTTTAATGGATGCAGAATGTAAACAAGTGATTGTAAGATGAGTTGTACAAGAATTGCTGAATTTTTTTCACTCCAAATTATTTAGCTCTGGAGTCTGGAATAAAAGTGATATGAATGAAATTCATTGCTTTTACATAGAAAGCCAGACGATTTACATTTCGATGACGTCATTTGAATAAAGTTCATTTTTTCCATCAAGTTTTAAGTTTACAAGTACTAATAAATTATTATAGTACTGTGATAATTTAAAATATAACAGCGCTGAATGTATCGCATTTTATAGATGTTTAAATAAATTGCATTTCAGTTGGAAAGTGTTTCATAATCAATACTTTATGCATGATTGATCCTCCTTGTTTTTCTTTCATTTGGGAGCTAAAACAACATTATATTTTTTTAGAATTCTTCACTTCTTCTTCTTAGAATTCTTAACTTTTATTCTGCACTTCCTAAAATCCTCACATTTCATAGAATTGTATAGTTTCTAGCAATTGCGCTCTTAAAACCGTTTCTTTTTTCAGGGACCTTTATTCGGTAGAGAAAACTACGTTATATTTAGAATTTATAATGATGTTTTTTTTTCATTTTCTAAAATTCTTCAAATCTTCCCAGGAAGTTGTATAATTCTTAGCATCTTGACTTTAAAATTATTATCTGGGCAGTTGACTTCCTTCGTCTATGTGTGCATTTGGAAGACTGTGAGAATGGTATGTTTTAAAAGATTTGGAGGATTCAAATTCAAATCGGCGGTTGGAGTGACTTGAGTAAATAATGTCGACTTGACTTGAATAAATGAAGTCGACTTGACTTGAATAAATAAAATCGACTTGAATAAATAAAGTCGACTTGACTTGAATAAATAAAGTCGACGTGACTTGAATAAATAAAGCTGACTTGAATAAATAAAGTCGACTTGACTTGAATAAATAAAGTCGACTTGACTTGGATAAATAAAGTCGACTTGAATAAATAAAGTCGACGTGATTTGAATAAATAAAGCCGACTTGAATAAATAAAGTCGACTTGACTTGAATAAATGAAGTCGACGTAACTTGAATAAATAAAGCCGACTTGACTTGAATAAATAAAGTCCACTTGACTTGAATAAATAAAATCGACGTGACTTGAATAAATAAAGCCGACTTGACTTGAATAAACAAAGTCACCCTTTTTGTTTGTCCTGAAAAAGAAAGTTTTGAAACGAGTAGACCAGTTTTTTTTGTTATTATGCAGTATTCACAAAGTGTTTATTTATTTATCTTTTACAGCTGTTTTTGAACGATTATTTGATAATTTATGCGTTTCTTAATGCAAAATTTAAGAACTTTATTGGCTTGACCAACATAATCAAGACAGCATTCACATGGAATGTAATACACACTTTGAAGTGTCGTACATATTATAAGGTTGGATGGAAAATGAGATGCGCCAGAATTATGAAAACCAAATTCCTTCTATAACATAACAAATAAATATTTTTCTATACGCTTAAACATTGTAGCAGAGAAAAAAAAAACAGAACTCTCATGAGAGACTTGTCCTTGCCTTCTCTGCTAGCAGAATGTCAAATTTTATTGCGTTCTCAGAAGGAGTAAAGAAAATAGTAAGAACTTATTACAACCTTAATGATTCATGCCAGGACAAAGATCCATAAGTGAGAAAAATTAAATTTTTTTAACAGGCTTAAATGTGCACATGTATAAAATTGAAGGGCTGTTTCATGTCAAGTCATCCAATGATGATCATTTATGCATAACCACTTTTAACTTTTTTGCACTTGTAGTTATACATACTTTGATAGTTCAATGTGACTCTTTTTTAATTTTTATCGCTTTCAGGTATTTTGCAGCGGCCAGTTTAGTAAGATGGCACACACTATTTTTGAAAATTTTTTGACGTTTATGTAAATTTCATTATTTTATATACTATTTGTGCTAAAACACTTGGATAAATCGTCATTTTGTCGTCATCATAAAATTCGGGAAATTTTGAGAAATGTGATTTCATAACGTTTGAACTATCACATATAGAAAAAAAAAAAGCCATTATGTACAATTTGATAAATTTTGTTTATATTTCAATTACTCATATCTTTCTACTAAGCGAAGATATAAAATATTTTAACTGCATAGTATTGTGGTACTATGTACCTAATATGTTTCATATTTTTAGGGCATGGCCCATTGAATATATTTGACTTCAAAGAAAGTCTTTTGAGACAAAAGCCCATATTTGTCGGTTTTTAGAAAATAAAGAATTTGGTAATTAATTCTGAAATTTTATAGGCCTCCTCTCTGAGTATATGACAATATGTATAAAGATTAGGTTTCAAACTTATTTGCTTTATACTCAAAATTTAGCTAAAAAAACAGGTTTTTGAGAAAATATTTTTTTACAAATTCCAAATTCCGATTTAGATATGAAATTTTAATATTTGTACTATTTTGTAATATATAAATATTTTTATAGTGAACAAAATGGTTGTTGATTCATATCTCCACTATACAAATATTCCTTAATTTACATGCTTCTCTCTTATTCAAACATTTAGCATAAATAGTTTTTGAGACCTTGTAAATTGCGTAAACGTCGGTCAAAATTTGTCAAAATTCGAGTGCGCCATGCCATGTTGTAATATCCGCCGCTGGGAAGAGGGGGGGGGGGGGTACGAATGCTAAAAATCACAAAGCTGTTACATTGAAGGTTCAAAGTAAGTTTAAATGCATATGTAAAAATATAAAAGAAGAAATTTAAAAATGGTCACGCGACCACCTAATTTTAATGTGGATTATTTGATATGAATAACTCTAAAGTCAAATAAAATGTTGGCAACCTATAAGTTAAAAAAGAATAAAAAGGTAAAACTACAATATTTCGCAGATAAAGATCATTTTGTTTTACATTGGTACTGCCTATCCTCTGGAATCGTTGGTGTGTACGCAAGATACAAGAATGAGTCCAAATTTCTGGGTAACTAACACGCTTACTCACAAGCAAGCGTAAACAGGAACAATATACAGTAAAACAGCGCTTAAATGCTCCACTGATTTCACAAAGTAACCGATGTTATTCTGAAAACATTGACAAAAGTCATTTCACAAAACAGCTGCTACTATTCACAAAAGATTAACAAAAATAAAACTTAAATGTAGATCGTATCACGTCAACTGAGTGAGGATTTATCGACTGAGTGAGGATTCCTTTTATAAATTCGCCATAGAAACTTCTGGAAATCTCTCATATCACGTAGAATTGTTATTTTGAGATGCTTCTCGAAGATTCGGGAAGCCTCCAAATTTCGCCAAATTAGTCATAAATCACTAAATATGGTAACCTTGCGTTTACGTCATGGGAAAGCATGTGCTGGTGTTTCCTCCGTCTGGTTCTAAAAAGTAAAATATCCGGTGAGGCAATATCACACTTTGCGAACTTTGAATTGCAAAATTTAACATTATACAATGCCTTACTTGTCAATAATAGAGGGATTATAGCTTATGGAGTCGGTTAAATATTTTAGTTACTTAACCTTACAGTTAACTGTCTGAGAATCAGAATACAATTCCTTCTCCCGGTAAACATAAGTAAAAATGTGAAACATTTCTGCAAAGTATGATGATAGGGGCGAGCATGAGATTGTATAGAAACGGAAAACGGTTTACGAAAAACAAAAGTTGGGAATGAGGAATCATTTTTCGAAACAGGAACTTCAAGGAAAGAAGATTGATTATTACATTCCTCTTTATGAATAAACTGAGGCAAAGATTAATAGAATTAATCAAAATGTGCAAATTAGAGAATTTGTAAATATTGTCAACCGATACAAAAGCATCATCCGCATATCATCACCAATATTCAAAATTGTACAATTTAAGAAGCTTTTTTAAGAATATTACTTGTAAATATCGTATAAAATGAGGAAAAGATTACTCATGGCGAAACCTTCAAATTTCTTATAAAAAAAAGTTCATTAAAAGAAGCGGACTGAGTTTTTGTTTTTAACTGTCATTTTTCTTTTATTTACGGTTGTAGTTTATTTACTCTGAAATTACACATTTTACAATCACGAATTTTTCGTGGATTTCACCATCTTCAGCAATAAATTTCATCTTGGTGGTCGTTTTAATTCATCTTCATAAAATTGCTTTCGTATCTTCTGACGAATAATTGTATTAAGTTCAGCAACCCTTCGGCCAATAAATATTTCCGCAAAAGGTGACGAATGTGTTGATGACGACATGTTTTGACGAATATTCTACTAAGTTTGGTTGACTTTTGGTCAATGAATAACCCCTCCCCCCCCCCCAGAAGAATTCAAAATAGGGATACTTTTATCACTTTCACATGATCTGAGGAATGTTCCTACTAAGTTTAATTAAACTTTGGCTAATAAATACCTTTGCAAAAGACGAATGTGTTGATGATGACATGTTTTGACGAATATTCTACTAAGTTTGGTTGACTTTTGGTCAATGAATACCCCCCCCCCCCAGAAGAATTCAAAATAGGGATACTTTTATCACTTTCACTTGATCTGATGAATGTTCCTACTAAGTTTAATTAAACTTTGGCCAATAAATACCTTTGCAGAAGACGAATGTGTTGATGACGACATGTTTGCTGAATATTCTACTAAGTTTGCTTGACTTTCGGTCAATGAATACCCCCCCCCTCCCCCAGAAGACTTCAGAATAAGGATACTTTTATCACTTTCACATGTTCTGACGAATGTTCCTACTAAGTTTAATTGAACATTAGCCAATAAATATTTTTTGCAGAAGATTTTGAAGTGGAACACTTGAGCGAAGATCAATCACCTCGTATATTGCGTAACATTTCATACCATGATTCTTCCTTGCAAACATTAAATTAGTGTAAATAAATACAAATGCTACATGTAAACAGAACCATTTGCATATCTGCTCCATTTCGCTCACTGCTGAGCCATCCCAAGTCACGTCATCAGGATTCGCTTATTCCTCATCCTCTTTTATCCCTTTTTATCAACGCCTAGAGTTCGACAACACATCCCACTTTCCACAAATTCCGTGCTCTTTTCGACTCCAAACATCCAACATTTAACAAATGCCATTAAGGAAACGCGACACTGAAAATTCCTCTTTTTTACACCCGTGTAAAACTTTCAAACCTTCATTCTCTCTTGTACCTTGCTCTTTCTTTTCTTTTCTTGACGATATACCTCGAGAGGAAATGCAACGGCCCGCTTTAATTCATCGTCTGCTAAATTATCTCTCTTTTCCTCCGGCATCTTGGCAGAACTCAGCACCCCCGCCCCCCTCCTTTTCGTACTCAGAGATGCTGTATATACGAATCTGTGTGTAAAAGGAAAAGAACGTCAATATGCTTTTATCACAGCCGCATAGAGATGCAGCGCCACTGAAAGCACTCCGTGATTTTGCTTCTCTGGCGTCTGTTTAGGACCCTGTAAGAGGAAGACATTGGGGAACATGTCCATATTAAGGCTTTCCATTTTCAAGGGTTGTGTTTTACCTTCTCTTCATACATTGTATGGAAAATGTCTCTGGTCACTAGTAGTTTTTCAGCAATAGTTTTTCAGCTAGTAAGTTTTCAGCAATATCGATAGGATAACCAAGAGATTCACACATCATCTGTAGAATAGTTTTTCATCAATAGTCACCAATAGCTAATAGTTTTTCAGCTAGTAAGTTTTCAGCAATATCGATAGGATATGCAAGAGATTCACACATCATCTGTAGAATAGTTTTTCAGTTAGTAGTTTTTGAGAAATAGTTTTTCAGCTAGTAAGTTTTCAGCAACATCGATAGGATATCCAAGAGATTCACACTTCATCTGTAGAATACCTTTGATTGATATTACTTATATGTTTTAGAATTGATAATGCATTTTTAAAAGCATTCTGTAAGGAGAACTTCAGCAACATAAATAAGCACAAATAAGACAAAAATTCAGCATATAGCTGTTTCGAGGATATGCTGGATCCCCTTCATCAGTGCAAAAGAACCAACAAACTCGAAGTCAAAAGGATGAAATGGGCGTTACGTTGCTCATGCTTTCCTTATCCTTTGCACAAAGTGCAGAGGATAAGGATATATAGAATATCCATAGGATATCCATGTTTAGGATATCCATGTCGGCCAATGATGGGATTTCAAATCCAGAATCTGTCTGTGAAATTCTGGCCTTGAACCCTTATCATTATGATTTTCTAAATATTTATTCCACAGTTTTTTTTTGTAGCCACATCTATTTTTTGTAGCCACTCCCCCTCTGCATAGCGTGGGTTTGGGGTACAGCATTTTCGCTCTTGATTTCAAGAATATTTTGACGTGGATCAAATCAACAAAAATCGTGAAGGAATTGTTATTCTTTCCCATTACCTCAGACTATATTTGCGTATTTTTGTTGTCAATAACATTTAAGGTTGGGGTAGCTCTGGCTAAAGTTGGAGCGTTACGAAAAATGCAAAACTTTTTGGTCGCTTATATTTCAGAATTTAATAGATAAAAATGTAAACAGTTTTTATTTGTTTTGACGGGAATATGGTACCATTTATGAATATTAGAAATAATGTCAATATTTTAATATTTTTAAAAAGATTTATTTTTCACGACTAAAACATTTTGTTTCGTTTTGCTTATTTTTATTCGAAATATCTTCTAAATTATAAAAGATATATATAAACAGTTAGCGACAAAAGCGTTCAATAGGAAGTCTAATTTCCAGGTTAATATCTTCTTGTTTTTGCGAAGCTGCTATAGATTTCAAGGAATCGTCATGCCAAGTTAAAGAATATAGAAAAATTCCTTTTTTAAAGTTTATAATGCATATATCCCAAAAACTAAAAGTGCTAGCCATGAACAATTAATAATATTTTGTAACCATTTAAAAGCCCTACATATATAATTGGATTTCAGATACAGTTTTTGGGTTTTAAACTAAAGTTGTTATAATTTTGATATTTTAAAACTTTGTCGTGTTTAAGTTTTCCAATAGAAGGGAAAGCAGTAACATTTGAAGGTTACGAGTGATGCAGATCATTTTCATACTTGGTGAGATATTTATGCACAAGCAGTGTTTCTTTCAGACATACCTTCGGGGGGGGGGGGCTTCGCTCCCCCTGGAGACATTTTATGTTAACCTAGTTTCTATTTATGTGACACAGCATTTAGATATATTTATATAGGAAAAATAGAAAACTTGCCCCCCCTAAAATTTTATTCTCCCCCCCCCCCACCCAAAAAGTCCTGAAAGCAACCCTGTGCACAAGTGCATGATATTTTGCTTTGTTTCAAGTACATTAGGAAGTGAAGTGAACTTGGGGGATATTACAGATGTTTAATGGATTATGAGGCTTGAAGTGAAGAAATGGAAGCACTTATTTATGCTCCAGCAGGCAAATTTATAGATTCACCATCAGAATCTTAAATCTCATTAAGATATTGCATAAGTTTATATTCCAGAAGTCACCACGCAAGTTAGTAAAATAATTTAATATTTTGACGTCAAATGTCTATGAGTATCCGGCTGTAATAGGAACAATAACTGAAAGCTATGAACAGTTTGCGAGTAATTTATTGCCCTTTGAAAAGCACTACAAGGATAATTGTATTTTGTAGCCCTTTGAAAAGCACTACAATATAGTACTACATAGGTAGTTGTAATTTATAGCTTTTTGAAAAGCAGTACAATGTAGCACTACAAGGATAATTGTAATTTATAGCCCTCTGAAAAGCACTACTATATAGCACTACAATGCAGCATTACAAGGGTAATTGTCATTTATAGCCCTTTGAAAAGCACTACAAAGAGAATTGTGTTTTATTGCTCTTTGAAAAGCATTACAATATAGCACTACAAGGGGAATTGTAATTTACTTTTTAAAAAGCACTATAAGGATAATTGTATTTTATAGCCCTTTAAAAAGCACTACAATATAGCACTATAAAAATAAATGTAATTTGTAGTCCTTTGAAAGCACTATACAAGGATAATTGTATTTTATAGCCCTTTGAAAAGCACTACAAGGACAATTGTAATTTATAGCCCTTTGAAAAGCACTACAAGGACAATTGCATTTTATAATCTTTTGAAAAGCACTACAATGTAGCACTACAAAGATCATTGTATTTTAGAGCCCTTTGAAAAGCACTACAATATAGCAGTACAAGGATAATTGTAATTTATATCCCTTTGAAAGCACTTCACTATAATTGGATTTCGGATCAGGTGTTTAGTTTTGAAATACAGTGGTTATAACTTCGATATTTTCATATATTGAACTGTTTTGAAAATGTCTATAGATCCCATACCCATAAAGAAAGATTTTATTCACGTAAAATCATTTCGCTCCATTGGACTGGAGCCACTGTCGATTTTTGAAACTAGAAATATATTGCTTTAGAGCTGTATCCCAATTCGTTTTAACGATATTGTTTTAAATTTCTTTATAGTGAATCTGGAAGAATATTTGTGCAAGAAATTTGGTTGAAATTATGTGGTAATTTTAATGGCAACCCCTCCACACAGAAAGGGCTTAAGACCAATATTTTTGCAAAATAGAGATATCAATGGTTTATGTTTGAAGAGCTATCTAACTATGTATGTGTGAGAGGCTAGCATTCAATGGACGGATAACAGGAGATACCTTTTCACATAATGGCAATTGATTATTGTAAATGTTGCTTTCCTGTTAGGAACCTTTTCTGCTTTCCTGTTAGGAACCTTTTGTACTTTCCCTGTAATACATGGTAATGTACAGGGAAAGTATTGGATTTGTGTCGCAAATAGCAACTCGAGTTTTCAGCGGATGTACACTTTTCGAGCGCCATAAAACACGAAAAAAACTATTTTTAGCGTAGCGTCTGTGTGTGTGTGTTTGTCTATTCTTGTGTCTGTGTGTCTGTGTATTCGTGTATCTGTGTATTCGTATGTCTATGTTGTTGTTGAGACCCAGACAGTCCGACCTACCAGAAAGGTGTAAGGTAACTGTTTGGACGTCCGGGAAGATCGTGTGTCTGTGTATTCGTGTGTCTGTGTGTCTATGTATTCGTGTGTTTGTGTGTCTGTGTATTCGTGCGTCTGTGTATTCGTGTGTCTGTGTATCTGTGTATTCGTGTGTCTGTTTACAAAATGTATGTATCCAAATCTAATTAAAACATTAATAGACCAAATTAAAGAAAAAATTGGTTGGTAAGTCATTTGTAGGTGACTCTGGTGCTGATTAGATTTTGGTAAGATTCGGTAAAAAGGAACATGCCCTTCTTTGCAAAATGGCCAGCAAAAATTTATGTATCCACTCTAGCTGAAAAACTAATTGGTCGAATTTAAAAAAAAATTAGTAGACAAGTCAATTGTGGGTTACCCGAGTGCTGATTAGATTTTGGTGCGATTCGGAAAAAAAATAATCTGCTTTTTTTTGCAAAACAGTACGCAAAAATTGTTAAGATCTTAAATAAAAAATTACATATGCTCAAATGTATCAATTAAATACTTGTTTTATACATAATTTTTGACGACAAAAAGAATAAGAACAATCCCCATTATTCTAAGATGGACCGTTCTCGAGATATTTAAGTTGTTTTTAATTTTGAGAACAGAAAACATTTTTCACTGTAGTTATAAAACTATTTAATAACATTTTTAAAAATTTAGTAGTTAAGCCCTTTGATAGTTATCTTGATGCTAATTTGATTTTGACATGACTCGGAAAATATATAACTGACCTTCTTTCGCGAAATGGCCCGAAAAAATCATGAAAATCTGATATATATGATTAATTGTTGAAATATATAAATTAAGTACTTGTTCATGTAAATTTTGACAACAGAGAGAATAAGGCTAACTCCAGAATACTAAAATGAACCTTTCCCGAGATATTTTAGTCGTTTGGAATTTTAAGGAGCTGAAGACTTTACAGTGAATAAAGTTTCCAAATAAAAGGAAGATGCATTAAATAGGCAAATTAGATATAATATCAGAAAAGTATATATGTTATTTGCTGCAATGAAACCCAATTTAATGCATCATGACAAAAAAAAAAAATGATGTGGGCAACACATGACTTTCCTTATATAATGCAATGAATTTACTGCTTTTACAGTAAAAAAATAGGTTTTTCTTATAGTAGATACTTATATTCCTTCCAAGATATTGAATATTCGACAATTAGTCGTCATTTTCATTGATTTAGCGTCATTTTTATCCATTTGGCGAGATTTTCGTTAATTTGGTAACATTTAAAAAGTTGCTAAGTTGGCGACATTCCGCCAAATTCGTCGCCAAAATCACCAAGCGTTATGGATGGTGAAATAAGTTATTCTTATAGTAGATAAATGATTATTGGCGTTTAAATACAAAAGTATTACTCAACACATCTTTTCTCATGAATGGAGCGAGCTAGATCCACGAGAATGTTGTCATCAAATTTATCGCATGATATTATATATGAAAAGTGAACATGTTTCTCAATAGGAAATATATATTTTTTATTTTATATGACTTTTTGATAATTTTTTTGAAAAATGTACAATATCTCGAGAAGGGTTGATGTTAGCGTTCTAAAATTTATCTCAATCGTTTTCTAATGAAAAATTACATAAGAAATGTCTATTTGCGTAACTTTATTAGTGGTTTTGATTTTTAACGATTTTTTCAAAATTTCATTCGAAAATTTAGGGGGTTCTGAGCATTCGATTGCGTATAAAAAGAACAGGCCTCCAGTGTTTACGAATTGGGATTTTTGTACCAAATTTGGTTCCAATCGGTCCATTCGTTCGTCAGTTATCGTCTTCACAGACTCACTGATACACACACACAGGGGCGGCATTTCAGCATTTCATTTGGGGGTGCGAGATTTGTATGAAAATCTCCAATATGAAATAAATAAAATGTTTGTTAACAGGGGGGGGGGGGAGAGAGAGGGATCACAAAAGTAAATTGATGTTGAGAAAAATAATTTTTGTACATAATTGTGGTAACATAATTGTTGTTAACATAATTTTTCTAAATACAATTATCTATATTTATTTACCTGTTATTGAAGTTTTAAACGCCGGTTCTTAGAGTCTGGATGAAGAGAACATTTTGTTACAATATCATCATAATCCAGGGATATATCCTATTCTATAGCTAAAGTAGCTAAAGATGGAAGTCTTTCTTGTACCATTGTATTGCGAAAATAATTTTTCAACCTCCTGAGACACGAAAAATACCTTTCACAACTGGCTGAGCTGATTGGCACAGTCAAAAATAATTTAACTAATAATGTTATGACATGAAACACATTTTTAAATTCCGCTCTTTAAAATAATTCAGGCGACTTTTAAAATTGGTATGGTCTATGTTTATATTTTTCACCATCGAATAAAACAGTCGCAATTCACATAGCAATTCCTCTTTCTGGAAGTTATATACTTTGCATATGGTTGAAACTTTTTCTTTTTCTTTTCCAATATCTTATTCGGATAATACTGAACTAAGGGCCAACAAAACGGATATATTGTTCTCATTAAATCTTGTCTCAATTTCATTAGATACTGAATCTATAATTTCATATTGAATCTGGGATATGATTTAACATCATTATTGGGACTTTTTTCACCTTGGGGATTTTTTTTTCACTGAATTTGATTGGAATTTTTTTTACGCCTTTTCAGTTTTGGTCCAGAATAAGAATTTTTTGGTCCAGAATAAGAAAAATTTGGGGGCGCGACCGCGCCCCCTCGCGCCCCCTATTTGCCGCCCCTGCACACACACACACACAGAGAGAGAGAGACATCACTTCAAAAATGTTTGATTCGTGATCAGGGATGCTTGAAACGTCCTCTCCCGTCGAAAACTCGAATTCGAATTTTCGACCCCGTCACAATACTTTCCTTATACATTATGTATATAAGGAAAGTAACAATAGGCTTCCAGTGTTTATAGATTGTGAGTTTTGTACCAAATTTCATTGGAATCGTTCCATTCGTTCGTGAGATATCGTCTCTACAGACTCACTGACACACACACACACACACACTTTCACACACACACACACACACACAGACAGACATCACCTCAAAAATGTTTGATTCCTGATCAGGGATGATTGAAACGCGCTCTCCCGTCGAAAACTGGAATTCGAATTTTCGACCCCGTCACAATACTTTCCTTATACATTATATGTATAAGGAAAGTAAAAAAAAAACACATAACAAAATGAATTTGAATCTGTTGAGAAAGTAATGTACTGCCTACAGCAGATTTTTACTTTCCCTACAATAGGCCCACAATTTCCTACAATTACCTACATGATAATGTAAAGGGAAATTATTGGAATGATGTTGAAAATCGTACTTCGAGTTTACGGAACAGTCCGCAAAAATCGTATGCATCCATTTTAGATGAAACACCAATTGTCCAAATGCCACGAAAGTTGGTAGATAAGTCAATTATGGATTATCCTTGTGCTTTTACATATGATTCAGGGAAACAGAAAATAACCTACCTTTTTTTTTTTTTGCGAAATGTCCCTCAGAAATTGTATGTATCTACTCTAGCTAAGGAACCAATTGACCTAATTTCACAAAATTTGGTAGATAAGTCATTTGTGAAGTACCGTGGTGCTGGTTTGATTTTGGTACAATTCGGAAGAAAAAATAATTTACCTTTTTCTACAAAATGGTCCGCAAAAATTATCAAGATCTAAAGCAAAATACTACAAATATATCAATTGAATGCCTGTTTTATACGTAATTTTTGACGGCGATAAAAATAAGTCCAACCCCATAACTCTATTCTAGAGATGTGTAAGACTATTCACGAAATATGTAAAAAAATTTTAATTCTGAGCAGCCGAAGACGTTTCTCCCTGTAGTTAAAATAATATATGATGAAATTTCTTAAAATTTAGTAGTCCGCTGAGGGTTATTCTAATGCGGATTAGATTTTGGCATGATACGCAAAAATATAACTGACCCTAGAACTGTCCTTATATAACCGACCCTATAACTATCCCTATATAACTGACCCTATATATAACTTCCCCGCAAAGATCACGAAAGTCTGAAATAAATGATTGAAATTGCTAAAGATATTAATTAAATACTTGTTGCTCATGTAATTTGTGACAGCTAAGCGCAAATAAGACTGATCCTTATAACTCTAGGGTGAACCGTTCTCGAGATATTTTAGTTTTTTGGAATTTTGAGGAACGGGGGACTTTAAAGTGTATTAAGTTACTAAATGAACCGATGACGCTTTAAAGTGTAATTTGGATATAATATCAGAAAAGTATCCATGTTATTTTCTGCAATTAAGCCCAATTTAATGCACCAGGAAATAAAAAAAATACAAAAGTATTACTCAAATTATCTTTTCTCATGAATGGAATGATTTAAATCCACGAGAATGATGTCACCAAATTTATCGCATGATATTACATATGAAAAGTGAACATGTTTCTCAACAGTTAATAATTATTTTTTTAATTTATGGGATTTTTTGATAAATTTATTTGAAAAATGTACAATACCTATAGAACGGTTCATACTCGCAATCTTAAGTTTATATCAATCGTTTTCTAAGGAAAAATTACATAAGAAATGTCTATTTGCGTAACATTGTTAAAGGTTTTGATTTTTTGATGATTTTTTCAAACTTTCACTTGAAAATTTAGGGGTTTGTGAACATTCGATTGTGTTTAAAAACAATAGGCTTCCAGTATTCATGGATTGTGATTTTTGTACCAAATTTCATTCAAATCGCTCCACTTGTCCGTGAGATATCGTCTTCACAGACTCAAACACACATACACACACATATATACTTTCACACACATACTTTCACACACATACACACACATAATTTCACACACAGACATACGCACACACGCACACACACACAGACATCACCTAAAAATGTTCGATTCATGATCAGGGATGCTTGAAACTTGCTCTCCCGTCGAAAACTCGAATTCGAATTTTCGATCCCGTCACAATATATTCCTTGTGTACTGCACTATGTATATAAGGACAGTAAAATAAGAAAATGTATTTGAGTCTGTAGGGAAAATCATGTGTTGTCTACATCAGATTTCTAGGCAGCGATAAAGATATGAGATGAATAATAACAAAAAAATATGACAACAAAACAAAAGTATATAAAAAAAGATATGGGATGAATAACAACAAAAGATATGACAAAACAAAAATACATAAAAAAGATGTGAGATAAATGCAACTATATACTATTTTAAAACTTTTTATATCATTTGCTTAGATCAAATGTTTGCAAAATTTTCAACTTGAATATTACCGTACAACTTTAGATTTCCATGACCAATATACATTACTGTTTTAAAGTATTTAATCCTCATTGATGAAATTCAAAATATGAAAAATATTTTATGAAGATTTGTTTCATAGAAATATTTAAATCGTGTTATATCTCACTAACGTTTCCTTCACATTTTTCAATGTTGAAAATGTGTTTGAAACATGCAGAATAATTAAAAATCTTGATTTTTAATAAATTAAAACTTGAATTAATATACTCATAAATTTAGAGGATTTTTTCAAAGGAAAAAATAACAATGTTTTTGTCTTCATAATAGATATTTAAATTCAAACACCCGTCAACTTTTCTATATCTGGTCACAACATTCTATATATTGCACAACACAATACACTCCTGGACTTGTTTTTTTAACACTTTTCAACACAGTTGAAAAGTGTTTATGACTTTGGTCATTCTGTCTGTTTGTTCGTTAGCACGATAAATGCCGTAAAAATGACTTTATCAAAATAAAATTGTAGTATGTTGTTCAGGCGGTCTGTGGGACCTATGGAAATATAAATGAATAAAATCACCCAATTAGTTTTGGATTGAACCCGGGTTGAGAAAATGAAATACATTGCCCCCTATGGAACCTAATTTTTTAAACATTCTTAAGGAGGATTTAAAATTCACAAATTGCTTCAAAAGTTTTAGGAAATATTTAAATTATCCTATAAAATATATAAAAAAATTTCAGCAAAATATATTCGGAAGTTCCTTAAATAAAAATTAAAATAATAATTACATCTTTTATATGAAGCGATCACGTGACCCACTTCAAAATAAAATATGGCATCCATCTTGTCTCAAAATCGTGATTTTTAAAAGTTCTTTTTAATTCATATTGAGTGTTGTATCCGTCCTAAAACCGCTTTATTTTTGCTTAAAATATGTGCATCTACATATTGAAACAACGCAATTACAATATACAGTTGAGTTTAAATGATCATCCAACTTTGATTATTTCTACAACGAAGCCTACTTTTCACTTATGGAAAAGTTCATAGTTAACCTTCAGTGTATTTAAAGTGGTACTAGCTCTTATATTCTCCAATAGGGTTTCCACTGACTGGTTTCATCTTTTTTATGATTCTTACATACACTTTCTCAGAAAACATACAAAGATGAAGTGTATAAAATCCTGTATCAAATGTATATATGTGATAATTGTATATATCCTGGCAACACCTCCTACCCTGGTTAAAGGTAAACTTTATATTATTAGAGTATTTCTTTTTGCTAGTGCACTCTGTTGACTCCTTTAGGTTAACAGAAGGTTACCATACACTCCTTACCATATCATATTTAAACAACAATTATTGTGAACAATGTCTAAAGAAACTTTTACGCTTGCAGACTTTCCTCTTCTTCCTACCGTGGTGATTTCGCCTCTGGTATTACATCCTCCAATAGCTAATCCTTCGGGTAAAAACTCTATGACCGCCGAAAAAACTATGTTAGCCATGGATAACTCTTCTACAAACATTAATGATTCTGATGGAGATGGAAACACCTCTACCATTCTCAGTTCTAATCCTGCCAAAGATCGCGCAGTGAATAATAGTGCTTCATTAGATCCTGAGGACACCCCCACAACTGGGAACCCAATCAGATTTACAAACTTCAAGTGTACCGCACGTTCTTCAAAAATCTATGACTCTCAATTATTTTCAACTTCAATCCTTCCTCCCAGGCTTCCTCGATACGGTGGAGCCTCCCAACCCTCGCCTCACATCTCTCCACTTGCACCAACTTCAACGTTATCATATTCTCAACCTCCACAACCTTCGTCAAAGACCTCTACAAATTTGCCTCTATCCACAAGATCTACATCCAGAGCATTTGCCTCTTGTTCATCAATCTCTCCTCCCTCTTCTGTTGCTCCGCCTTCACTCCTTGGGGATGCGTCCAAAATTTCTTCAACAACTTTATCATCCAGGTCAACCACTAGAGCCTTTTCATCGCCAACGTTGCCCTGTCCTCCCCCTGGGACTCCGCCTGCTCTCGCTCCTCCTACTCTGCATTGGTCGTCGCTGTCTTCCTCTCCTCCTGGTCCGTCCTCCGCTGCTGCCGCCGCTGCTGCTGCTGGTGTTGCTGGTCTCTTCGGAGCCTCTTCTTCTTCGTTGCCGCCTCCTCCTCCTCCTGCTTCTAAAGACTTGTCTCCCTCGCAAGCTCCGTCGACCGTGTCCAGCCCTGGTTCAAACATTACAGATGCCTCTTCTATTCCATTGAATATCAACAATGAGCATCTATTAAAAATATTAACCAACATTTCTAAACTAAACAACTATATAACAAGATATGTGAAAATGAATGCAGCACAGAAATCATATATTGAGGAAAGGATTAAGGAAATCCGTATCGCGGGGCACTCCTTGGAGAGTAACTTATCTCAAATTCCCTCTCCTCGCTCCCGTTTGATGATCCGTGATCCTTCTGCTTTATCTGAACAGATCTCAAATAATCTTTCAAAAACTCTTAACGAAGATATTTCTGAGCAGATCACCAATAAACTTTCAAAAACTATTAATGATGATCTAAAACATTTCAAATCCTTGATGCTAAACGAATTCAGGTCTTTTTCCACTGCTTTTAAAAAAGACACTACTGCTGTTCTAAATCTGAACTCATCTGGTTCTGCTCCTGGACGTGCGTCCAACAAGCCTTTCTCAACTTCTTCTACTACTGCTCGTTCTGGACCCGGTATCTCAACTAACGCTCCTCGATCCTTTTCTAGCGTCCTCCTCCAAGGAAAGGACCGCTCCTTGGGGAACGCACAACTGAAACAAAATCTTTTCTCTCTTCCGGTTCCATCGGGAGCGAATGTTAAAAACGTCACTTCACTCCCAAATGGTACTCTCAAAGTGACTTGCAGGGAGAGCGATCCTGATAAACTCTTATCACTGTTCACTAACTCTACAGTTAACGACCATTTTACAATCCGGAAGCAGGAAGATAAAAGAAGGGCACTTATCCTATTTAATGTTCCTCCGAACTATTCAGAAGACAACATAAAAGCATTGTTGTGTAACAACCATCCTGCTCTCAAACCTGAAGAGATTAAAATCTTAAAAAATTTCAAAGCCAGGAATGGCAACTTCAATTGGGTGTTCCTCATGGATCTGCTACCAGCTTCTCACTTCCTCGAGGCAAAAAAAATTTTCAATCACTTCACTCACTTCTTTATAAAGAGGTACATCTCCTTGAAGATATGCTTCAACTGCCAAGGGTACGGACATACAGCAAACTTTTGCCAGTACCCGGTTGGTAATTGCGGGATATGTACTATCCCTGGTCATACGTTCAAGGAGTGTAAAGCAAAATCACCCACCTGTGTAAATTGTGCCACTTCAAATGATGACAACCCAAGTCTAAACTATAAAATTAATCATTCAGTATATGATAGAAAAAACTGCCGAACATATCAGGTAGAAATAGCAAGAATTAAAGCTCTCCAAAAGGAAGCTTAAGATATAATTCCTTTCACCACACTATTATATGACTGTGTGTTTTCACTCTTTTCTTATAGATGTTTATTAGTTTTGATTATAGTGTTTATAATTATGTTATTTACACACATTGTTTTATTCATGTTTACTTCTGAGTATTTTCTTTCCTCCTCCGGTCCCTGGCATTGCCTTATCCACTCCTTTTCATGTCCTTTAAGTGTATTCAAATAAACACAAATCACTCATTAATCGCCCATTCTAACGCAATTAAATTCGCCCTAGATAATAATATTGATATAGTCTGTCTCCAAGAGCCATACATTCTACAAGGTAAAATTCTTTCTCCCCCCCCTGGTACCCTTCAATTCACTTCTCTCTCCCAAAAAGCAATAATCTTAATTTTTAATACTGCCGTTACTGTTAACTTTAAATTTAAAACCTCCTCTTCTATCTTCATTGATATTCTTCTTCCAACGGGCAAATTTCTGTCCGTTGGAAGCCTTTATTTCCCGCCACATGACGATTTTACTGATCTACTATCTGAACTCTCCCCTTATGATTTTTTCACAGGAAACACAATCCTCTTAGGTGACTTTAATGCCCGGGCCCGGATGTGGGGTTATACTTTTACGGACCAAAGGGGACTCGATTTAATTGACTTCTGCCTCAATAATAATTTACTTCTTTGTAATGATCCCAACTGTGGTCCAACATTCGTTTCCCACTCTGGAGTCGGGTTCCCTGATTTAACATTAATTAACTTTTCTCTATTTGACTCTCTACTTAGCTGGGAGGTCCTCTCGAGTGATTCTCTTAGCGACCACAAATTTATTCAAATCTCCTTGAACCTTTCCCCTCTCTTAAACAACTCCTTCTTTTTAAAAACACAATATGGTATAGGAAAATTCATTCATAACTTTAAATTCCACCTTAAAACTTTAACTTCCCTTCTAGACAAAATCATAGATATCCCTTCCCTTGACTTATTTTTTGAAACCCTTTTTGACATCGCCCAAAATTGTGCCCTATCTTTTATTCGGAAGAAAAAATCAAAAGCTTCAAACTTTTCTTGGTGGAATAAAGACCTTTCAAAATTTCGGAATTTTGTCACTGCCCTTTCTAAAAGAGTCAAATCACTCGAGGGGAACTCCGCTCCCCCTGATATTGTCCTTGCAGCTAAACTTCTTTTCAAACGTAACAGGGCTAAATATAAACAAATGATTAAGAAAACCCGACTCGAATCTTGGAAAAAATTTTGTTCCAGTTGCAATCAAACTTTTGGCTCCCATTTTAGATTCGCCTTCCAAAAACACAAGAAATTAAGCAACTTAAATCTTTCTTTTCCAGACTCCCCCTCCCTTAGCCATATTGATAAATTAAAACGTCTTTTGGATCACCACTTTAAAGATGATACAGACTTTATTGGTTTCCCAACTTTCTCCCTCCCCATTGAAGGCTTGGGGATGGTCTCCGATGCAGAGCTTCTCTCAGTTTTCAACAATCTTAAATCTGGTAAAGCTCCGGGACTCGATCTCCTGGACTTTACCATATGGAAACAAATTTTTAAATTCTTCCCTTCCCTTCTTTCTAAACCCCTTAACTATTGTTTTAAATTTTGTCACTTTCCCTCTTGCCTCAAAAATGCTAACGTTTTATTTTTCAATAAGCCCGGTAAGAATCCTTCCCTGTGCTCCTCTTTTAGGCCCATTTCTCTCCTTCCCACCCTCGGGAAAATTATCGAAAAAATCTTCATTCTAAAACTCAACTTTTGGCTGACTACTGAGGGGGCTCTGCATCCTCTCCAATTTGGATTTAAAGAGCTTACCTGCTGCGAGGATGCTGCTCACAGGCTGATCGAATCTATTACCCCCCACAAATCCATTAACTTTGTCTCCTTGACCACTGTCGACATCTGCGGGGCCTTTGACAGCATGAACTGGAGTATTTTACCTCGTGCCTTCTCTGACATAAACCTTCCCTCTTCTTTTCAATCTTTTATATTTTCATACCTCTCCAATAGACAAATTTCATTTTCGGACAATTCCATCAAACTGAACAAAGTACTTTCTATGGGTGCTCCACAGGGTTCGGTTATATCCCCTACCCTTTGGAGCATCTATTTTAACTCCATCTTAAAACTAAATAATGACCTCTTCCATATTCAGGCCTTCGCGGATGACCTGGCAGTGGTCACTTACGGTGTGAATTTAAAAACCCTTCAACTTAATAACAATAATCTGTTAAATTTAATATCATCCTCCCTTTCTGATCTTAAACTCACTGTCTCCCCTGAAAAATGTAAGGCCATCATTTTTAACAAAAATCGTGCAAAAATTCGTAATAGACCCTCCTTCAAAATTTTAAATCATAAAATCACCCCCTCTCGCTCCCTCCCCTTTTTGGGCATAACTTTCGATGATAATTTGAAATGGAGTACCCATATTTTTAATCTTAGGGAGAAATGCTATAAGGTCGCCAACACCTTTGGCCGGGTGTCTGGCAGTAATTGGGGGGTTGATAAATCTTTTCAAAAATTATGGTATTTGGCGGTAATTGAAAAAACTTTAATTTATGGGGCGGGTATTTGGGGGAGTGCTTTAACGGGGGACCAGGTTAAAAAACTTTTATCTTTACAGAGAATCTTTCTTTTAAAAATTTCAGCTGGCTTCCGGACCACCTCTAACATTTCTCTCTACTCCATTACAGGAATTCCCCCTATTCACTTTGTTATTAATACCATGTATAAAAAATATGTCTTCTGGAAACATCGCGTGAACCACTTTTCTAACTTGCCCGTCCCTTCTCCCGCCCTTTTCGACTTTAACCGCCCTCTCTCCTCCTTTCCCCCTTCACACCGTATTGTCAATCTTGTTCCTCTCCCTCCCTCTTCATTTTCCGAAATCAATGTTTACACGGATGGGTCCTCTATCGATGAAAAAACTGGTTTTGCCATTTGCATTTTCAAAAACGAATCCCTTCAGGAAACTTTCACCTTCAAATTAGCTGACGAGAACACAGTTTTCCAGGCGGAAATCGCCGCCATTAACTTTGCAATTAACTGGGCCTCATCGAATAATACTAAAATCAACATTTTTACTGACAGTCTTTCTTCCCTTTCGGCTCTTAACTCAATCAAAAATAAATCTAACTTCCTTTCCAAAATTAAACTTAATGCCATAAAAAACAAAAATCTTATAAATTTAAGTTGGGTCAAGGCCCACTCTGGTCTCTCGGGTAACGAGACTGCAGATATATATGCTAAACTTGCCACCTCTTCTGGCTCCCCCTTTTCCCTTCCTTTCCCATTCTCCCTACTTAAGAAATTCTGCAAACAAAATATCTCTCTCCAGTGGCAAGCTTATCTAAATTCCTACATTTCTCCTCGAACTCATGACCCTGCCCGTATTTCTTTATTCCTCCCTGTTGTCAATCCCTCCCTTCAAATTACAAATAAATATCTTATCTATTTTATAACAGGGCATGGCCCGTTTCTCGACTACTTATTTTACTTTAAACAAAAATCCACCTCCAGTTGCACCTGCGGATCGTTCGGCGATGCCGATCACTTTGTCTTTTCCTGCCCACACACTAAAAAATTTCACTTGACAAAACCCTCCCCTGCGAACTCTGCAGCCTGGTTCTCGAGAGTCAGTTCTAACTTTACTTCGATTGAAAAAATTAAAAACTGTGTTCTCGTCGCTAGGGAAATTTCCAACCAAGTCTCTTAGTCAGCCTGTGAGCCCTCTCCCCTTTGGTCCTTGCCCTGTTTTCCTTGGAGGTGTTGCCCTTCCCTTGCTCCTCCGCTTGGTGCGGACTGCTTTTGTATATTGTCCCTTTTTGCTGCTGGTTTCTGTTGTTTGATTGTTTTGTTGTTGTGTTTATTTGTGTTTATTCGTGTTTATATTATCTCAAAGTTAAACTGTTCCTAATTAAGCGTCAACCCCATGATCTTGTATACCTTTTGATTCGTGCTCTCCACCTGAAGTTTTGTTGCCTTAAGTGGTGGAACGTTTGTAAATACCTTTGTAAAATTTTAAGAAATTTAAATAAACTTTGCCCTGTTTCGGCGCCCGCTGTGGGTCGCTCGTGGGGTCCCGCCTTCTGGTCGGTGTTGGTTGGACTGTGGGACGGAGGCCATTGGAGTTAGCTTCTGCTATCTTTTTCCCGGCCGACTAATCGGTTGCTCATGTCCTTGCTGACGAGCCGGTCGGTCTGGGTCTTCAACACGTTTCTGGTAGGTCGGACAGCCTGGGTCTCAACTAAATCTCAACAACACACTATAACACTTACACACACACTAACATACATATACACACATTAACATGCACACATTAACATACATGCATACACACACTAACATATACACCCATTAATATACATACACACCATAACACATATACACACAGACTAACACATACTAACACACACACACCTCAAAACTTTCAGTTTCAGTTCAGGGATCCTTGAAATGTGCTTTTTCGTGCAAATTGACCCCGTTACAATATTTTTCCTATACATTATAGGAAAAATATTGTAACTACTACAAATGTAGGGAAAGTAACAATAAAAATTCACCAATATTTCATGAAATTAGCTCTGAAATAAGCTACTTCTCCATTAAATCCTTATTTAGGAATTTGTCTTTTGCAATGCTCTTAATTATATTTCTATTTACGTTTAAAACTCATTTGATATTGAAAAATTGTCACGAGAAATAAAAAATAATTATACTTTCTAAATCAGATGCAGTTTTTTTCCCCTGTAGTTTTCATACTCAATTTCTAATTTTAAATAATGAATTTTGCATATAATGTTATATATTGTCTTTATTTGAAATAATGGAGTGTCATTTATTAGAGTTTCGCATATTATATACAGAAATGGTAGAAGACCATTGCGATTCGTAATTTAAAACAAAAATTTCTGTACTTCATTTTAATGACATTTTCGTTTAAAAAGCAATTTATGTAAATAAATGCCGCTGCGAAACGATAATTGTTATACTAAACAGTTTTCAATGCAATTTTAGACCATTATTGTCAATAAAATAAATTACTCGTAAATTGACGTTAAAATTTTTTTTCTATATTTTAAACAAAAATTCCTTTTTGAATGGTATGTAGAATGCTTTAATGTTCTACAGGTATAATTATGATTTAATAGAACGGATTACCCGCCATTGCTTGCGTCCTAAATAAGCGCCCGATATGTAAGTAATTAGGGCCTGATTAACGCATGAGCCTCCGGGGCATCGGTCTTGGGTACCAAATATGAAGACATTTGGCGACTGTACATCATTTAATTTGGCGACTGGACGTACATTTCATTTGGCGAATGGACGTACATCATTTCATTTGGCAACTGGACGTATATTTCATTTGGCGACTGCAAAAAATTTAAAAACAAAAAACAAATCACCCCTAAAAATTAATCCAATCATCTCGAACTTCGCATGCAAATTCCCTTATACCAAGCACGCAAATGATTAAATTCGCAAGGCCAATGAGTGTTAACTTCGGTCATAGCGCTCGTTTCTACTGCGCCACTAGCATCCTATAAAGCAGGTTTAAAATGCGAACGGCTTGCCTTTGCTCGTTATCGGCGTTGCAGTTCCGTGAAGACATAACCAATAATGCCGTTACGACGTTGCCGAAGACCTTATAAGCAGTTAGACGTGTCTGAACGTGGTCGTGTAGTCGAGATGCGTGAAGCTGGCTGATCATACTGAGCAGTAGGCCTCCACCTACACCGAACGGACACTGCTGTGCAAAGGTGCTGGCGGCAATGGTTGCTGCAAGGAACTCATTGGCAGAATGATGGCTCTGGAAGGCCAAGGTGCACGAATGCGAGGCAAGATAGAATGATTGTGCGACAGGCCCGAACTGACCCAACGGCATCATTGTCCGCCATCCAACGTGCTAGTGGAACAGCCTCTTCCATACCACCTGTGATACCTTCCACTATCTTACGGCGCTTGGCTGAGGCGGGGTTACGCTCGCGACGGCCTTTAAGACGTCTGCCCATAACCCCACAACATCGACAGAGCCGTTCGTAGTTTTAACGATAGACTCCCACCTAACTTGGAAACTGCACGTAACGAACATAATCAAAAAAGCGTATATAACCATAGGAGCCTTATACCCAATGATAGGAAACGGAAATCTAAGTTATCAAAATAAACTCCTAATTTATAAATCGGTCATCTGCCCGGGAATGCTGTATGCAGCACCCGTATGGGGATATGCCTGTAAAACTACCATAGACTTATTAGAGACAAGACAAAACAAAACCCTAAGGATTATAAGGAAAGCCCCTAGATACTTAAGAAACTCGGTAATTAGGAAAGACTTCAAAATAAAAACTGTTAGAGCCCAAATCAAAAAGCTAGCGCTTAAATTCTACAAAAATCTGCCATCTGTCCCAAATGAACTATTATTTAATCTGCAGGACTATGATCATCGCAAGGCTAAATCTCGTAAGAGACCCCGCTCGGTACTTAACTTTGATATTCGGTACTAGGAACGTCCCACCTTAATCAGTTGATATTAAAGAAAACTCGCGATCTTTGGTTTTCTACAAAATGCTTAAAATCCTAAACTGCTAAAATGGTAGGTTACCCTCAGATCTGCATCACCCCCCCCCCCCAAACTGCTTAAACTCTTAATGTGCAACAAACTGCCACACTAGGAGCTAGGACAAATAATAAAAACAGTAAATCAAAAACCTCGAACCTCCAACTATGGACCAATGAAATTATGTCACAGTATGAAGATAAGAACCACACCTAGAGATTGGAGATTAAAGGCGCTTCGCGCCTGGTGCTCTGTTCTGGACGAAACTCTCTATGAGAGTCGTTTGGAGTGGTGTCACAATCGAGCATCATGGCTGCCAGCAGACTGATATCGCATAGTGTTCAGCGATGAATCACGCTTCAGTCTTTCAGCAGATGACCATCGGGTACGTGTGTGGAGGCGCCAGGGCTAGCGGTCCCAATCAGCCTTTGTTTTACACAGGCACACAGCCATTATCCTTAGTGTGATGGTGTGGGGTGCTATCTCTTACAGCAGGTCGCCTCTAGTCATCCTGCGTACAACTTTAACAGCTCAACGATATGTTCATGAAATCTTGCGGCCGTTTGTGTTACCCTTCATAGTACCTCATTCTGGGGTCATTTTCCAACAAGATAATGCCCCGCCACATACGGCTCGCATATCTGTGGACTGTCTCCGTGCTGTTGATACTGTTCCTTGGCCAGCAAAACCACTAGAACTTTCGGCAATCGAGCATGTGTTTGACATGCTAGACCGCCAGATTCGAGCACCCTAAAATGTAGCAGATCTGGAGCAACAATTGAGGAATTCCTGGCAGAATGTATCGCAGGACGACATTCGGAAACTTTATCACTCCTTACCTAAACGTACATAAGCATGCATTTCCGCCAAGGGGGGTTTCACCAATTACTGGTTTGAAAATTCAATGTGTAATTGCTAACCATTGATGGGTCCTGCAGCCTTAATTTTGTAATCATTTCATAACCTGCGTATGAGCTGTGAGCATATATAATTTCAATAAAAACAGTCACTTTGTTCATGGTGCTTCGTTTTTTTTCTTTCTTTTTTTTGCAAAAGAGTGTATATATATATGTATATATATATATATATATATATATATATATATATATATATATATATATATATATATATTCTTTTTTATTCGTACTAAAAGTATCAACACCATAGTATCCCATAGATGATTTATTTACCAAATTTTCTGAAATTTGGTCAATTATATTTTCAACTACACGGGATTCATGTAACATACCTTAACATGTAACATACAACATATAACATACATGTAACATACCTTAACTGTAGGCTCTTTTGAGAACCAGAAGAGAGAAACATCATGATAGGCGGCCATTCGTATTATGTCAATGCGGGGTTGCGGGGCTATATGTAAACACTTGTGATAAGGTTACCAGATTTTGCGATTTATCGTCAATTTGGGGACTTTACGAAGGTTCGAGATTTTACTCAACATAATTAATAGTTTAGGAGATACAAGCCCCTTCCGGAAGCTACTACGGAAAGCAAATATAAGGAGACGTCGCTCAGTTGGGGAGCAGTTGACGGAAGCGAGCGATGAAAGCCTTACAAGACAAGATAAAAGCCGGACGAGAAGCGATGAAAGTAGACAAGAAACTATGAAAGAAGATATTAAAGTTATGAAAAACGGTATTAAAGAAAAAATGGAAGCGAGGCAAGCTGAATTGAAGGAAGAAATTACATCCGAGATAAAAGATGACATTAAATCCGTTCAAGCCGAAATAAAGCCAAGCCAAGACGTATAATTACGGGGTGCCTGTGCCTCGTGGTACGTAACCCCACATCTGATGTGTAGCAATGTTCATTTGATATAGCAGTTTTGAAGTATAGCAATGCACTCGGCTCGAAGAGGGTGCTCTGTAGGACTTGCTTGCTACAGCATGGATGAGGTGAAGACTCTGTCTTGGAACGCTGATCCGGCAAATAGGTAGGGAAGGGAAGGGGGAGGGGCTAAGACAATGACCAATCAGAATGATTGGACTTTGGATGGTTATGAATATGCAGTTTAAGACAGCATGTAGAAGAACAAAATTAAAAAATATAGTAAAATAAAATAATAAATACAGGTTACGTTTAGAATTACAAGTTTACAAATTTACAATATACTTTGCAAGCTAGAAGTTATCCCGAAAATTGCCTCAAAGGAGACACAAGTCTCTTTTCCTTACGAAAAAAATTACACTTAAGTTTGCAAAAAACTATAAACTGCGAGATGATGCACAGAGTTTGATAAACGAGTACAGACTATACAAAGCAAAAAGTCGGACAACAAGGAATTAAAGAAGAGATGAAAAAGGAGATGACAGTAGTACAAGAGGGTGTTCATCAGAAATTCGTCGATGTGAATGATACTGTTAAAATGTTTGTAAAGCGACTGTGGAACAAAAATCTCAGGTCGCCAATCCGGATTTTTACATTCCATCATCATGTAAAGTAAAATCACCTACTTATATGACGGACAAAGCATTCGAACGAATTTTCGGACGCAATTTGGCATTATCGCAGAAACGGACGAACAGGACGAAAAGACCTACCAACTCAATGCTTCCTTCCGAGATCCTGTGGCTTACAGACTCTCGCGACAGAGAAACGTCTGGACGTAGTGCCCCTGGTGAACAACCCTGGAACTCTGCTCTGGGGAGAATAAATTAAAAGAGACCAGCAGAGTTCTATTAAAGTCCAGTCGTCAAATGTCTGGAGAGAGTCTACAGGAGATGGTATCGGATATTGAAAGACTTTGGCAATTTTTCTTAACAGAATGCCCTATGGATGTTCGAGAAGGCCTTGCAGCCCAGTAATTACTTTCCTTATATACAATAATGTATAAGGAAAGTATTGTGACGAGGTCGAAAATTTGAATTCGAGTTTTCGACGGGAGAGCATGTTTCAAGCATCCCTGATCACGAATCGAACATTTTGAGGTAATGTCTGTGTGTGTGTATATGAGTCTGTGGAGACGATAATTGACGAAGAAATTGACAGATTCGAACGAAATTTGGTACAAAATTACAATCAGTGAATACTGGAAACATATTGTTTTATACGCAATCGAATGTTCAGAACCCCTAAATTTTCGAGTGAAATTTTGAAAAAATCATCAAAAACTCAAAATTTCTAATAAAGTTACGCAAATAGATATTTCTTACGTAATTTTTCATTAGAAAACGATTAACATAAATTTTGGAACACTAGCATGAACCGCTCTCGAGATATTGCACATTTTTCAAAAAAATTTATCAAAAAATCCCATAAATTAAAAAAAAATATTAACTGTTGAGACATATATTCGCTTTTCATACGTAATATCATGCGATAAATTCGGTTACATCATTATTGCGGATCCTAGCTCGTTCCATTCTTGAAAAAAGATACTTTGAGTAATACTTTTGTATTTGAACGCCAATTGTCATTTATCTGCTATAAGAATAAATTATTTCTCCGTCCATAACGTTTGGCGATATTTTGGCGACAGATTTGGCGGAATATCGCCAACTTGGCGACTTTTTTAAATGTTACCAAATCAAAGAAAATCTTGCCAAATGAATAAAAATGACGCTATATCAATGAAAATAACGACTATTTGACGAAAATTTCTTATCTTGGAAAATATATAAGTATTTACTATAAGAATAACCTATTTTGTTTTTACTGTAAAAGTAGTAAATACAGTGCATTATATAAGGAAAGTCATGTGCTGCCCAAATCAGATTTTTTATAGATGCCATTCATGACCCAGAAATTCAGCAAGGCATAGGCCAAATGCAATGTTCTGAGAGCTGGACTGTCTCTAGCTGGCAAATTTGAAGCATCTAGGCAGACTTCAAAGTGTGATTTGATGTATCCTGAGAGCATACCTACGATACTATGATACAAAGGACACTTTGCAACAGTATTAAAGAAACTCCCCGCGTCATGCGTCTAAACCCTCCTCAATGGTTTCTTCCTTTCAGGGAGAAACTATGGAAGGATGTCATATTGGATATCTGTGAGGAGGGATACTTTTGATAATCCCTGAAGAGGGATTAGTAACCAGGTACCTAATCCCGCCTAAATCTTTTCGGATGTGTGACTACAGTATATATGAATATGTAAAACTCCTTGGGATACAATACTTAAAAGTTTCCCTTCATTTTTCATGAAAATAAAAAATCCTGAAAAATGACGAAAAGATAATTTTTTATGGTATTGAAAATAATTTTAGCTGGTCGATGCGACTTAAAATTTAGATTTCTTAATCGGAATAATTATGCCATATAATATATTAAATTGATATCTTTGTAATACACTGACTTCCAAAAGTTAAACACTGACGGTAAAATCAACAAAAATAAAAAAATAAAGCTTTGATTAACTCAAAAGTGTACATGAAGGTAGCAAATGTGTTTATGCATTAAAGAAAACAAGAATTATGTACAAAGACGAAAAAAATATTTGCTTTTCGTAAGTTATATGATGACGTCACATTTGGTCATTAACAAAATGATGTTTAAAGGCAAACACACCAAACAAAACTTACATTAATACGGTATATGACCACCCTGGACCTTCATACAAGCTTTACAACGATTTTCTATGCTTTCAATGAGATGATCAACCATCGCAGATGCGAAAATGGCCATTCCTCCAATAGGACAGTTTCCAACTCTCTGAGACTGGCTGGAGGAGGTAAACGTGCAGAGACAGCACGCCCTAGGGCATTTCAAAGGTTTTCAATGGGATTAAGGTAGGGGGAATACGCCGGCCACTCCATACGAGAAATGGTACTTTCCATGTATTCGTCAACGATGTTAGCTCGATGGGGACGAGCATTACGGTCCATAAGGAAGAAATCAGGACCAACTGCTGCAGCGTAGAGTCTTGCAATGGGTCTAGGACTTCATCCCGATACGGCGCAGCCCTCACAGAACTGCCTCTTTAAAGATGTGCAGCTCTGTGCAATATCCCATTAAAATTCCAGTCCTCACCATGATGCTGCCACCTCTGAATGCTTGACGTTCGATGATGTTCTTGATCTGATTGCGTGTGTCTCATTCTCTCCAGATCCTTGCACGCTTATCATCTGATTCCAGAGCAAATCTGGGCTTGTCCGTGAACAGGACGTTGCACCAATCTGAGGCAGTCCAAATTGACATGTTGACGACACCCTTTAATCTTTCTCCTCTGGCTTGAACGGTTAGTGGAACACAAAAATGTGGGACTCGGAAGTACAGTCCCTCCACGTGAAGCCTTCGGCACACAGAACTGGCAAATATTGTCTTACCAAGTGCCGCTGCAAACATGGATGCAGCAGTTGTGGAGGTCGCTCCTCGATTCCGCGTAGCTACTATAGCAATATGCCGATTATCAGAGTGGGTGGTAATCCTTGAACGAACGGACACAGGTCTCCGGACAACTGCTTGACTTGTTTGGAATTGTTTCCATAATCGAGAAATTACCTAATGATCAAGGTCAAAGAAAATAGCGACATTTTTTATTGACTGTCCTGCTTCAATGCGTCCAACAGCACGCCGGCGCTCACTATCTGTCATTCGTCATCTTTCAGCCATAGAAACATGAATGTCATCAAATCCTTTAAAAGTTATAAACACTTCACATCAGCATTTAAATGCACCTTCTTAAATCCTCCAGAATGCTGGTGTCTTCAACGACTGCCTAATTAGCATATTTCCGGACAGTCAATCGTGATTGGCTGTAACATACGATATTTGCATACTGCTATCTCCATCCGCCGCTATTTTCAGCCATTAAAATTCAAATACGCTTTCAAAAATGAAAATTTGGATTGAGTGCTTAACTTTTGGAAGTGAGCGTAATATTACATCTTTGTCTAAATGAAGCAGTTATATGGGCCATTTTCTGTAAAACGGGAGTTTTACATGTCCGAGGTGTTTTAATAAAAGTTTGCATGACTTGGGAATGATTTTGGACACTGATCAGTTTTACTATATTGTAGTTCATATTTATCATAACTCCTTAGCTTAAGAAAAAAAAAAAATTACAATTTCATCTATACAAGCCTTCATTTCTTCATATCTTAGTTTTCTTTAATTTGATGTTTTATATAAAAATAGGTAATTTAAAATACAAACAGTAATAAAAATTCCACTATATGTTAGAGCAATATTTTAAATTAATTTTTTACAACTGTCCCCTAGCTTTTTTGTCATTTACTTGTCTTTAAATTTTAACACCTCATTCTGTATATAGATGACAACACAATATAATTAAAGTATTATTATTTTTTACTAAAGTCCGTATTCTCCTTTTTCTCCCTATCATTCTGTGCAGGGAAATATAAAACTGAGCAATTTTGGGTAAGTATTTCTATTCCTTGTCATTCACCTGTCTTTAATTATTCTCAGAATAAAAAAGTAAATATTTTTTTTAACATATATGTATGTGTGCCTAGTTACTGTAACAAACTGGATATCAAGTTAGGCTTAAATGCAAATAAAACTCGTATAGTCAGAAAATAAAATCACATGATTTGTCATTCCCCTGTCGTCATTTACCTGTCTTCTTGGTAGAAATGGGAATGACATTAGAACAGGTGAATTACATTTAAAATAGATTTTCTTTTTAGAAGAAATAAGAGGTTAGTTCTAAATATAAGACTGCAATTAAAGCAAAAAAAAATATTTTTTTCTAATGATATATATACATACTAAGAAAGCAGTTGCCTATATTAAGTGTCATTTCCCTGTCATGCTACCATTTGCTTGTCTTGAAAATAAAAATTGGCATCTTTTATTTAATTCCCCCAAAATGATCGCTGCTACTGTCTGTGTTTTAGTTTAAACCACCCATGTTAAACTATAATGCAGAAAACAGGTTGAACAATAGAAAAAAAGTATATTGTAACAAGAAAGATGAAAAAGCCCGTTTAGATAAAATGACCCATATGTCTTATTGCTAATGAAGTAGTTAGGGCAGACACTTGATTACTTCTGTTAACATGGTTACACTGTTTTTGTATACGGAAGAAGGAGGCTGTTTTTGTGTTTCTATTTTGTTTTAAGCTGTGTGGTGTGTTAACGAGTGGTTATGTGATGGTGTAATTCTAATTTGATGTCATATTTAATGGTAGCTCTATGAGGGCTCATGTTTTCATGACCATGGTCGTGTCATGAAAATTCAAATTCAAGCTATTGAATTTATTTATTATTAAGATTATTACTTTCCTTATATACATAATGTATAAGGAAAGTATTGTGACGGGGGTCGAAAAGACGAATTCGAGTTTTCAACGGGAGAGCACGTTTCAAGCATCCCTGATCACGAATCGAACATTTTTGAGGTGATGTCTGAGTGTGTGTGTGTGTCAGTGAGTCTGTAGAGACGATATCTCACGAACGAATGGAGCTATTCGAATGAAATTTGGTACAAAAATCACAATCCATGAATACTGGAAGCCTATTGTTTTCAGTATCGAATGTTGAGAACTCCCCTAAATTTCCGAGGGACATTTTGAATAAATCATCAAAAAATCGAAACCTTTAATAAAGTTACGCAAATAAGCATTTCTTGTGTAATTTTTCCTTAGAAATTAATTAACATAAACTTTAGAACGCTAGCATGAACCGTTCTCGAGATATTGCACATTTTTCAAATAAATTTATCAAAAAATCCCATAAATTAAAAAAAATATATTAACTGTTGAGAAACATGTTCACTTTTCATATGTAATATCATGCGATAAATTTGGTGACATCATTCTCGTGGATCTAGCTCGTCCCATTCATGAGAAAAGATACTTTGAGTAATACTTTTGCATTTGAACGCCAATAGTCATTTATCTGCTATACGAATAACTTATTTCTCCGTCCCTAACGCTTGGCGAGATTTTAGCGACGAATTTGGCAGAATGTCACCAACTTGGCGACTTTTTGAAATGCTGCCAAATTAACGAAAATCTCGCCAAATGGATAAAAATGGCGCTAAATCAATGAAAATGACGACTAAATGTCGAAAATTCAATATCGTGGAAAGAATATAAGTATCTACTATAAGAGAAACCTACTTTTTTTACTGTAAAAGTAGTATATTCATTGCATTATATAAGGAAAGTCATGTGTTGCTCACATCAGATTTTTTTTAGTTTCCCTGCAATACATGGTAATGTATAGGAAAAGTATTGGAATCGTGTCGAAAATAGCATTTCGAATTCTCGATGGATCTACACTTTTCGAGCAACCCAGAACACAAAAAAATGTTTTTAGCTTGACGCCTGTGAGTCTCCGAGTCTGTCTGTCTGTATATGCAATGTATTTATCCACTCTAACTCAAAAACTAATTGATCAAGTTTCAGAAAATTTGGTAGGTAAGTCACCTGTGGATGATACCCTGATGCTAATTAGATTTTGTACGATTCGGGAAAAAAGAATATGCAGTTTTTTGCAAAATGGCCAGCAAAAATCAAATGTGTCGACTTCAGCTGAGAAACTAATTGATCAAATTTCATAAAATTTGGTGGATAAGTCACTTGTGGGTTACGGTAGTGCTGATTAGATTTTAGTACGATTTTGAAAAGAAAGCTTCCGAAATTCGTCAAAATCTTAAATAAAAGCCTACTTATGCTCAAATGTATTTGAATTAAATGTTTGTTTCACACGTTATTTTTAACGATGAAAAAAATAAAACCAACCCCATTACTCTAAGAAGGACCATTCTCAAGATATTGAGAATGGTCCTTAGTTTTGAAGATTTGGGTTTTAGTTTTGAAGAGTCGAAGACACTTTTCACTGTTGTTAAAATGTTTTGATGAAATTTTAAAAATTAGTAGACAAGTCTGCAGAGTCCACTTCATTCATAAGAGCTTGCAGTTCCGTCCCAATAGCTCAACAGTAGAGAGTCGGGCAATTAATACGAAGATTCGTAATTTGATTCGTAATCAGCAAAGATCACCTTAGCACCGTAAGCAGCAAAGGTCACCGTAGCACCGTGAGCAGCAAAATTCACCGTAGCACCGTAAGCAGCAAAGTTACCGTAGCACCGTAAACAGCAAAGTTCTTTACAATGAAGCCTAAACAAATGAACTCTGTAGGTTAGTGAAAAATATCGGATGTCTGAAAGTGATCCTACTATGACTAGCACGGATTCAGTGAACTCTGGTATACTTAGCTCCGATTTCAGAATCAGGAGGACAACGACCCCTAAGAAACTAGCCTGGAGGAGAAAAATAGCACCAAGAGGCTAACTGAGGTAAAAATAGCAGGAGGTGGACAGCCAGATTGTCAGTTGTAAGCCAATCTGACATTTGAGGGAGGAGAGTCCAGAGTCCACTTCAAAGGTAAGAGCTTGCAATTCCATCTCAGTATAGCTCATCTCTAGAGTGTTGCTTGGCCAGTACGAAGATCCGTGCATCGATTCCCGTATGGGGCAGTAAGGTTCTTTACAAGTTCCATGAGGGTTATCGTGATGCTGATTGAACTTTGGTATGATTCGAAAAAATACAAGAGCTTTTACGAAACGGTCCGCAAATATCGTGGAAAATTTAAAATAAACGGCTGAACTTGCTGACATATACTGCTTATCAAACCTATGAGAATAGATAGAAAGTTGGATGGATGATTGACGTTACATCAATTCACATACTTGTTCTTCATGTGATTTTTGACAACAAAGCGTATAATATGAGAGAACCCATGACTCTAGGATGAACCTTTTTCGAGATATTTTAGGATTTTTTTGGAATTTTGAGGAGTTGAAGAATCGTTTTAAAATTTATTAAGTTGCCAAATGAAACGAAGTTACATTATACATGCTAATTGGATATAAGGTCAGAAAAGTATATATGTTATTTGCTACATTTAAACTCAATTTTATGCATCGTGAAATAAAAAATAAGAAAATGAATTTCAGTCTGTAGAGTCATGTGCTACTCACATTAGAATTTTTTCTAAGTTTACTTCTTTCCTATGAGGAAACAATCGGCTGCAATAATAAACAGAATTAAAAGTGATATCTAGGGGATGAGGTGGAGAAGTCTCAGTATAAAAAAATCAGATTCTACTGTAAACAATAATCTAGAATATGCTTTAATATTAGCTTAATATTAGATATTCACAAAAATTAATAAAATCGCTGAATTTAATTTTTGATAAAAACATGAAGTATTTCCAAAGATGATATTTTAATCTTATATGAATTTTTCTTTTATTATTGCTTTTATTTTTTGCTCCCCTGCTATGCTAATGACCAAATCATATGCTTATTAGGTAATCTAGCCTTGGTTGGTATAAATTGAGCAATTGCTTTCAAAACGGGATACCTAGCAGCATTAGGAAATATTAATGAGAACGATAGAGAGACAGAGAGAAAGAGAGAGTAAGAAAGAGAAACATAAAATTCTCCAACATTAAACACTTTTAATTTTCAGATGATAATACATATAAGTAAAACACGTGACTTTGCGCAGAATCAATAATAGATTGGTTTACACCGTAATGGCTTACAACGTATGGTTTGAGTGGCATTTTGCGTTGTAAACCAGTTCATTATCGATAATACGCATAGTTTTAGCCTCTTGGTATCCTGATAGGCAAGGCAATTTAAATAAATACCAAGTACGTATTCAATTACACGAGTTGTAAAATTATCTTCCAGAAAATTTTATATAAGTTTAAAATTTAAAAATTATTTTTCAATCCTGGAAATCTAGTATCTTGTTTTCCAATAACTCATCAAAATTATTGCTTAATTGCTGTTTTAGTCTCTTGGTATCCTGATAGGCAAGGCAATTTAAATAAATACAAAGTACGTATTCAATTACACGAGTTGTAAAATTATCTTCCAGAAAATTTTATATAAGTTTAAAATTTAAAATTTATTTTTCATTCCTGGAAACCTAGTATCTTATTTTCCAATAATTCATCAAAATTATTGCTTAATTGCTGTTTTAGTCTCTTGGTATCCTGATAGGCAAGGCAATTTAAATAAATACAAAGTACGTATTCAATTACACGAGTTGTAAAATTATCTTCCAGAAAATTTTATATAAGTTTAAAATTTAAAAATTATTTTTCAATCCTTGAAATCTAGTATCTTGTTTTCCAATAATTCATCAAAATTATTGCTTAATTGCTGTTTTAGTCTCTTGGTATCCTGATAGGAAAGGCAATTTAAATAAATACCAAGTACGTATTCAATTACACGAGTTGTAAAATTATCTTCCAGAAAATTTTATATAAGTTTAAAATTTAAAAATTATTTTTCAATCCTGGAAATCTAGTATCTTGTTTTCCAATAATTCATCAAAATTATTGCTTAATTGCTGTTTTAGTCTCTTGGTATCCTGATAAGAAAGGCAATTTAAATAAATACCAAGTACGTATTCAATTACACGAGTTGTAAAATTATCTTCCAGAAAATTTTATATAAGTTTAAAATTTAAAAATTATTTTTCAATCCTGGAATTCTAGTATCTTGTTTTCCAGTAATTCATCAAAATTATTGCTTACTAGCAGCATACCCTTTCTACGTACGGAGTATATAATATAAAGAAACATAAAATTCACAATTATGTGCAAATTCCTATAGTATACTAAATGACATTTTTAATCAAAATAGTCTGTTTAAATATTTAATTTAATGCTCCTAAAAATAAGTTTAAGAATATCTGTTCCCGCTATAGAAAGTTATCTTCACGGGCAGATCTGAAGAATAAAACATCCTGGCCCCTTTTATAAGCAAATTTACAAAAAATATGGAATTGAATTATTATATGCAAAATAAAAGCGTTAAAATTGTATGGGACCCGTCCTACTTATATACGCGAATATTAGAAGATATAACCTGTATTAGTAGCTTACATGTATAAATTGAAATATCGATAAACCCGTAATCTTTAAACCTGAAGACAGTAATTGATTCCAATATATGCCAAAATGAAAGTGCTAAAATTATATGGAAAGATGTACCTGTTCTATTTATAATTTCGTAGATTAGAAGACATGTCCGAGTGTTAGTAGAAGATTACCCGTATTACAATATGAGTCTCAAAAGTATTTGCCAAAATAAAACAGATGGCGTAATATATTGAAAATATTAATAATCTCCGTAATCTTCATAACAGAAGGCCGTGTTTGATTCCAATATATGCCAATATATGTCAAAATATATGCCAATGTATCTGTACTCCTTATATTCTCGTAGATTAGAAGATATACCCGTGCATTTGTAGAAGATTACTCGTACAACGTACAATATATGAGTTTAGACAATTTTTGCCGCAATAAAACAATGGCATAATAACTTAAAAATATCGATAATCTCTGAATCAATAATCCCCGAAAATATCAATAATAATAATGTTTAAACCTAATTGATATTATGCAGTCAAATATGCAATGGCGATGAAATTTATTTTATATACATATCTTCATTATTCAAATCGGAAAAGATTTACTAAAAATCGTCTGCCGCATAAACACATTGGATTTAAATCCTTTGCTAAGCGACATCATATTATTTCCTTCAAATGAATTGGTGGAAAAAATATCGTCTGAATAATGATATCTCTATGGAAGGCTTGACGATATTTTTGTCAATGTAGCGACATTTTAAAAAATTGTCAAATTTATCGCCTAGTGGCACTGTAGAACTGACAGTCCCACTTGACGTAACGTCATCACAATACTATCCCCTAACAAAACACAATGCATTTCATTTATTAAGCGCAATTTTGTCAATTTCAAGATATTTTTATGGATTTACAAACATTTTTATCAATTTGGTTACATTTTAAAAGTAGGACAGTAGGACTGACAGACAAATGCTAACGAAACATTATTTCATTACTCTCTTCTAACAAAACAAAATAAATTTCATTGGTTTGGGCCGTTTTTAACAATTTGGCGACATTTCCGTCAATTTAGCAACGTTTAAGAAAAGTTGCCAAGTTAGCGATATCCCGCCAAATTCGTTGCTCTGAATTTGCAGATCTGAATAAAACATCCTGATCCCGTTTGTATATACTAAATGAAAACTCTAAAATCGTATTAGAAGATATACGCGATATATCTTTTTCTGTTTCAACAATCGGTTAAATGAATTTATTGGCTAAACACAATATATGAGTTTATTAGCTAAACACAATATATAAGCTTAAAAACTCGTTGCCAAAATAAATGAAAGTGACGTACACAGCCCGCAATTAATATAATTAAAAGAAAAATCAAACCGTTCATTTATAAGATATATTTTAATATCCATTTATTTATTATTCAAATCAAAAAATAATAATAAACATTAACAAACACATTTAATTTAATTGCGTTCTCGAGCAACATGAAAGATTCTATCTTATGATAGAATCTTTCTCATAAAATGCTAATAATAAAATAACCATTTTGATTTCTTAATACTTTTCATTGTTGAGTAAAAGCTTGAAAAAAATAGACCATGGTGATAGATTTTTCATTTAAATTCATGCTTCAAACAATTCATGCTTTCAGCTAGTGATTAATCAGCGCAAAAAAAACTCCCACCAAACTCAGAGCTGAAGTTTTAATTCACTTTCACGTTTGAAACAAACTATTTTCAACCTTTTCGTTTGGGGGAACCAGGGAGTTAGAGAATAGAACTGCTAGGAAAAAGTTTCGTTTTTCATTAATATATCGACAACCCTTGGTTTTAGGAACTCGAAACTTGGACTAAATTTAAGTGAGGCTATTTCAAGGCTACCTACAAAATTTCATTAAATTCGGTTCAGCCGTTCTCCCGTGATAATGAAATAAAATAAAGTTTCGTTTTTCATTAATATCTCGACAACCCTTGGTTTTAGGAACTCGAAACTTGGACTAAATTTTAAGTGGGACTATTTTAAGGCTACCCACAACATTGCATCAAATTCGATTCAGCCGTTCTCCCGTGAGATGATGGGACAAACAAGCAGACAGACAGATTTTCAATTTTATTTATATAGATTGTATTGTTAAAGAGATGTTATATTTCAATGTATTATTTTTCTATTACAGGTAGGAAATGTTTGTTTGGAAAACTCTAAATGTAAGTTTTATAATTTTCTCTGAGTTACATTGTTTACACAATTTTAACTCTGGCACTTTGTCTCTTAACCAAATGACAATTTTTTTTGAGATATTTAAGCATTTTCCTATTCATATGTTGAGAGGAATATATTGATATTATACATAGATCGTTACAAAATAATTCCCTCAAACTGATTTTTAAATAATTTGGCAATTCAATTCATTTTTTAATAGCATAAGACAAACACTTTAAGCCAGTGGTTCCCAAACTTTCAGGTCCATGGACCCCCTCAGAGAAAAAAAAAATCCGCACCCCTCAAAACCATATTGCAAGGTGAGAGGCGGGAGACGTTCGTTACGCCCCCCCCCCCCCTCTATTCAAAGCTGACGTCATCCGGTCTCTAGTAGTATTAATGGTCGAAGTTACAAGTGCTTTGACGTCCGAGCTACATCAGAGTATCGTCACCGTTAATCATGGCAATGTGCCAAAACGAAACCTACTCCCAATTTAATTTTGTTTGAAGATATAATCTATTTGTTTGAAATTAATTTCATGAATGTATTTAATTCAAAGTTATTTAGAAAAGAGTTCATTATTATTTTATTTAAAAAAATAAAATTAAAAAAAGAGTGGAGAAAGATAATGAATTTTATTTTTTATAAAGCTAACTATTGATTAGTTAAATATTGCGTGTTGTTCGCGGACCCCCAGGGGTCCGGGGATCCCAGTTTGGGAACCACTGCTTTAAGCTATCAACTGGTTTCGGGGCAACAATGGGCTTCCTTTGTCAGTATAATTTATATAAAGTCGTCGCAAACAGGTTACGAGAGGACAGACTAGGAGAGGGCATCTCTAGATAACCTTGAGGTTTACATCATATTCAGGGGAGTCTCTGGATAGAAATATCTTTTCCAGCGAGGCTTCAGTCAGGGGGGGGGGGGGGCGGTCTATGCAATAATTCCCCGGGTAGGGTGCAGAGATTACCTACCAAGTTATGACCCCAGTCGCCGACGGTTTTGGACAGTGATTACAAAATCTGGTCTGCATCGTCACCTGGAAGAGCCCAGTTTTGAAACGAGGGGAGAGGGGTGCAAAACCCCCGCCATTTCGAAAATCGAAGAAATTCATCTCCCTCATGCTCACAACCAACACATCTGTTTGACACAAATAAGATCCAGGGGAAGTCAGCAAAGACTGGAAAAATGTCCGTCAACGCCAAGATACTCAAACATTTAGAAATTTCTGCTTACCTTCTTGGGATAACCCAGGTTAAACTGAAACATATAATAGTTCTATATATAGACGGCAAAATACAATTTTTATATTATTCACGTCTTGGGGAATTTTTGCGCCCATTCGATCGATGGCACATCTAAAAATATACGTTTTGTAAACTGTGTATCAATATGGTGAACGTTTTTATTTTATATAAAGTTTAATCCCGTCAATCAAATCACAAAAAAAAATCGAAAAAAAAAATATTTTCATTCCGGCAGCAGTGCACAGGTTCCTGTATAATTCTCTTTTGACTCCAGGAGGTCAGGCCGAAAAGCTTTATCCTCACATTTTCCATATCTCCTGTATTCATGCGCCACTTAATCCCCAGAAAACCACCCCCACCCCCGCACACGAAAATCCCGACTCAATTAAGACACCGCCTCCCCCCTGTCAACTCCTGGCAGCCCGAGATACGAGGTGTTGCCATTCTGATAAAGCCTAATCTTCCAAAGAAGAGAAGACGAAGGAGGGGGGGGGGGCAGCAAACACAATGGTCGGATTAACTACCTGCTGTATGGTGCGGGAGGGGGGCGTTTAATTAAGTCTTCGTCTGCGTACGCCCTCCCCATTTGCATCTGAGGTTGATAGAACTATTGTAGAGTGGAGTAGAAACACGTGGTGGATGGACTTTGTAGCAAGTTTCAGTTGAAGTGTCTGGGATGGGGAAACAATTGGATGCACAGAAAGTCCCGGAAAAGAAAATTAAAAAAATTAAATTATTTAAATATTTTAATTTAAAAGTGGAAATTTTTAAGGATTCCGTTCGGTTTTGGAGTTGTACATTAATTAACATTCTTACTTTTTCGGAGAAGAATTTTTCCCCATTTGGAATTGCTGGTATATATAGTTTTTAAGATTAGGCAATTTCATTCGTAAGGAAATTTTTGAACAGTTTTTAAGGGGTTTCGGATATTTTCCGAAATTATAAATATTGCGCTTTTACATTACTTTTGTCATGAAAAGTAATGTTAGAGGTTTTAAACAGCACCCGAATTCAGTTCCTTAAATTTTAGTGCATAGATATCAATTTTTGAGGCTCTTTGTCCCAAACTAAGGCACCAACATTTAGTAAAGCCGTAAGAGACAGGAAAAATATTCGTTAAAATATCCGCAATACCAATAACAGTTTCAGACATGAGATAATCAATAAGAATAACTTATCTAACTACAAACTGTGAAACAAAATATCATAATAGTAAGGTTGAAATGCATTACTCTTTTATTTATGCGGGGTATAAAAATATATGTACTTTTGAACATTTGAATTTACAACACATTTGCATTGCACTTTTCCTATTGTATCTTAGATGTTACTGCACAGTTAACGGTGTTGGCTTTGAAATAGTCACCCAAATTTTAGAGGCTTTGCACAGTAATTTTTGATGTTATCTCCTTTTTTAACCGATTTCGATTTATTTTGGGTTTGGATTCATCAGACGCATTATCTGCAACTGCGTCAATAATGATATTATCAGTCTCTTGTGCTTCGGTTTTAACACAATTCATAGCTTGCAGATAATCGTCAAAAGTAAGATCTCCTGGGAAAACAATTATTCTGGTAACCTACTTCACATTGAAATATCTTCATACAGGGGATCGGAAATGAAGGATTATTATCGATGCCTTGTGCTTAGATTTAACACAATTCATAGCTTACAACATAATGCATGCATCGTATGTAATACATTCAGTGTTGTATATAATACATACATCGTACATACATACATGCATACAACATAATACATACATCGATTTTAACTTCTAAATGTAGGATTTTTATCGGTTTCTTGTACTTCTGATTCAACACAATTCACCGCATGCAACTAAGTCGTCAAAAGTAAGATCACCTGTCAAAACTCCATTTTCTCGTAACTTATTCACATTGAACTATGTTTATACGCAGAATCGGAAATGAAGGATTATTATCGGTCACTTGTGCTTTGTTTTAACACAATTCATAGCTTGAAGCATTATTGTCAAAAGTGAGATCTCCTGTCAAAACGCCCTTTTCTCGTAACTTATTCCACATTGAGCTAATCTTCATACGCAAGATTGGAAATGAAGGATTATTATCGGTCTCATGTGCTTCTGTTTCAGCACAATTCATCGCTCACAGCATAATCGTCAAAAGTCAGATCTACTGTCATAACTCCTTTTCTTCATAACATATTTCACATTGAACTATCTTCATACATAGGATTGGAAATGAAGAATTATTATCGGTCTCTTGTGCTTCTTTTTTAACAAAATTCACAGCTTGTAGCATATCCGTCAAAAATAAGATCCTCTGTCAAAATTCTCATGTAACTTATTCCACATTGAATTATGTTCATACGCAGGATCGTAAATGGAGGATTATTATCGGTCTCTTGTGTTTTATTTTAACACAAGTCATAGCTTGAAGCATAAACGTCAAAAGTGAGATCTCCTGTCAAAACTCCCTTTTCTCTTATCATATTCCACATTGAACTATCTTCATAAACAGAATCGGAAACGAAGGACTACTATCGGTCTCTTGTGCTTCTGTTTTAACACAATTCATCGCTTGCAGCATAGTCGTCAAAAGTCACACGCCATGTCAAAACTCCTTTTACTCGTAACATATTTCACATTGAACTATCTTCATACAGGATCGGAAATGAAAAATTATTATAGGTCTCTTCTGCTTCTGTTTTAATACAATTCACAACTTGCATAATCGTCAAAAATGAAATCTCCTGCCAAAACTCCTTTTTCTCGCAACTTATTCCACGTTGAACTATCTTCATACACAGGATCGGAAATGAAGAATTATTATCGGTCTCTTGTGCTTCTGTTTTAACACAATTTATAGCTTACAACATAATACATGCATTGTATATAATACATTCATTATTATATATAATACATACATCATTGTCATAATTCATACATTATACATACATACAGCATAATACATAATTGCTTTTAACGTCTAAATGAAGGATTATTATCTGTTTCTTCTGCTACTGGTTTAACATAATTCACATATTGCAGCATAATCGTCAAAAGTGAGATCTCCTGTCAAAACTCCTTTTTCTCGTAACCTATTTTATATTAAACTATCTTCATACACAGGATCGGAAATTAAGGATTATTATCGGTTTTTGTTTTTCTGTTTTAACACAATTCATAGCTTGCAGAGTAATACATGCATCGTATATAATACATTCATTATTGTATATAATACATACATGATTATCATAATACATATATCATACATACATACAGCATAATACATACATCGCTTTTAACTTCTAAATGAAGGATTATTATCGGTCTCTTGTGTTTCTGTTTTAACACATTTCACAGCTTGAAGCATAATCGTCAAAAGTGAGATTTCCTGTCAAAACTCTTTTTTCTCCTAACTTATTCCACATTGAACTATCTTAATACGCAGGATCGGAAATGAGGGATTATTATCGATCTCTTGTGCTTCTGTTTTAACACAATTCATCACCTGCAGCATAATCGTCAAAAGTAAGATCTCCTGTCAAAACTCCTTTATCTCGTAACATATTTCACATTGAACTATCTTCATACGCAGGATCGGAAATGAAGGATTATTATCAGTCTCTTGTGCTTCTGTTTTAACACAATTCACAGTTGGAGCATAATCGTCAAAAGCGATATCTCCGGTCAAAACTCCCTTTTCTCCTAACTTATTTCACATTGAACTATCTTCATAAACAGGATCGGACATGAAGGATCATTATCGGTCTTTTGAGCTTCTCTTTTAACACAATTCATAGCTTACAGCATAATACATGCATCGTATATAATACATTCATTATTGTATATAATACATACATAATACATATATACAGCATAATACATACACCGCTTTTAACTTCTAAAGGTAGGATTGTTATCGGTCTCTTCTGCTTCTGTTTTAACATAATTCACAGCTTGCAGCATAATTGTCAAATCTAAGATCTCTTGTCAAAACTCCTTTCTCTCATATCCTATTTCACATTGAACTATCCTCAAACACAGGATTCAAATGAAGGATTATTATCGGCCTCTTGTGCTTCTGTTTTAACGTAATTCATAGCTTGAAGAGTAATACATGCATCGTATATAATACATTCATTATTGTACATAATACATACATAATACATACATACAGCATAATGCATACATCGGTTTTAACTTCCAAACAAAGGATTATTATAGGTCTCTCAGGGATGTATCTACAGTGGTCGGTGGTGGTCGGGCTTTTCCACCACTCAGAATTTCCGAACAGCACTCAATTGCCGACCACCACTTATCCAAAAACATATACATATTATAATTATATTTTAAAAAGTTATATTCAATTTTATCAAATGTTTTTCTTTAATATAAAAGTATACAATACTAATACTGTTTGTTTTTGCTAATTAACGTGAAGCTCGTTTCGAAATTTTATATTCTCAATTAAAATTGTTCTGGAAAATCAAACACCACTCACATTTCTCTAGATACATCCCTGGTCTCTTTTTCTTCTGTTTTAACACAATTCACAGCTTGCAGCATTATCGTTAAAAATGAGATCTCCTGTCAAAACTCCTTTTTCTTCAAACTTTTTCCACATCTTCATAAAGAAGATCGGACATGAAGGATCATTATCAGTCTCTTGAGCTTTTCTTTTAACATAATTCATAGCTTACAGCATAATACATGCATCGTATATAATACATTTATTATTGTATATAATACATATATCATACATACACACAGCATAATGTATACACCGCTTTTAACTTCTAAATGTAGGATTATTACCGGTCTCTTATGGTTTTGTTTTAACACAATTCATCGCTTGCAGCATAATTGTCAAAAGTAATATCTCCTCTCAAAACTCATTTATCTCGTAACTTATTTCACATTGAACTATCTTCATACACAGGATCGGAAATGAAGGGTTATTATCAGCACGAAAGAGCTTCTGTTTTAACACAATTCATAGCTTATAGCATAATACATGCATTCTGTATAATATATTCATTATTGTATATAATGTATACATCATTATCATAATACATACATCATGCATACATACAGCATAATACATACATCACTTTTAACTTCTAAATGAAGGATTATTATCGGTCTCTTGTGCTTCTGTTTTAACACAATTTATAGCTTACAACATAATACATGCATCGTATATAATACATTCATTATTGTATATAATACATACATCATTGCTATAATTCATATATCATATATACGTACAGCATAATGCATAATTGCTTTTAACGTCTAAATGCCGGATTATTATCGGTTTCTTCTGCTACTGGTTTAACATAATTAACATATTGCAGCATAATCGTCAAAAGTGAGGTCTCCTGTCAAAACTCCTTTTTCTCGTAACCTATTTCATATTAAACTATCTTCATACACAGGATCGAAAATGAAGGATTATTATCGGTCTTTTGTGATTCTGTTTTAACACATTTCATAGCTTGCAGAGTAATACATGCATCGTATATAATACATTCATTATTGTATATGATACATACATGATTGTCATATTACATATATCATACATACATACATACAGCATAATACATACATCGCTTTTAACTTCTAAATGAAGAATTATTATCGGTCTCTTGTCTTTCTGTTTTAACACAAGTCACAGCTTGAAGCATAATCGTCAAAAGTGAGATTTCCTGTCAAAACTCTGCTTTCTCCTAACTTATTCCACATTGAACTATCTTAATACGCAGTATCGGAAATGAAGGATTATTATCGGTCTCTTGTGTTTCTGTTTTAACACAAGTCACAGCTTGAAGCATAATCGTCAAAAGTGAGATTTCCCGTCAAAACTCCTTTATCTCGTAACATATTTCACATTGAACTATCTTCATACGCAGGATCGGAAATGAAGGATTATTATCAGTCTCTTGTGCTTCTGTTTTAACACAATTCACAGCTGGAGCATAATCGTCAAAAGCGATATCTCCGGTCAAAACTCCCTTTTCTCCTAACTTATTTCACATTGAACTATCTTCACAAACATGATCGGACATGAAGGATCATTATCGGTCTTTTGAGCTTCTCTTTTAACACAATTCATAACTTACAGCATAATACATGCATCGTACATAATACATTCATTATTGTATATAATACATACATCATACATATATACAGCATAATATATACACCGCTTTTAACTTCTAAATGTAAGATTATTATTGGTCTCTTCTGCTTCTGTTTTAACATAATTCATAGCTTGCAGCATAATTGTCAAATCTAAGATCTCTTGTCAAAACTCCTTTTTCTCATATCCTATTTCACATTGAACTATCCTCAAATTCAGGATCGGAAATGAAGGATTATTATCGATCTTTTGTGTGCTTCTGTTTTAACGTAATTCATAGCTTGCAGAGTAATACATGCATCGTATATAATACATTCATTATTGTATATAATACATACATGATTTTCATAATACATAAATCATACATACATACAGCATAATACATACATCGGTTTTAACTTCTAAGCAAAGGATTATTATGGGTCTCTTTTTCTCCTGTTTTAACACAATTCACAGCTTGTAGCATAATCGTTAAAAATGAGATCTCCTGTCAAAACTCCTTTTTCTTCTAACTGATTCCACATCTTCATAAACAGGATCGGACATGAAGGATCATTATCGGTCTCTTGAGCTTATCTTTTAATATAATTCATAGCTTACAGCATAATACATGCATCGTATATAATGCATTCATTATTGTATATAATACATATATCATACATACACACAGCATCATGTATACACCGCTTTTAACTTTTAAATGTAGGGTTATTAGCTGCCTATTATGGTTTTGTTTTAACACTATTCATCTCTTGCAGCATAATCGTCAAAAGTAATATCTCCTCTCAAAACTCATTTTTCTCGTAACCTATTTCACATTGAACTATCTTCATACACAGGATCGGAAATGAAGGATTGTTGTAATTCTCAAAAAGAAAAAAGAAAAAAAACCCCGCATGTTTTCAGTAGTTCTTCTTTGTTTGATGATGAAAATCATGCCAGATATCATCAGAGATCAAAACCATGATGTGAAAGGAAATGATAAATGCCCAGAAGTTCAGGCAGTAAAAAGTATTGAAAAAGGCAAACATACAACCAAAATAAAATATCGAAATAGACAGCTAAATTGGACTTTTATTAAGTATCTAATGTTTAAAATTTTTCAAATTTTGGGAATTTAACTAATTTTGCAAAATTATTTTTCAGATTACTTACATATTTCCAAGGTTCACGCAATTCCATTTTTTTTTTAATTGTCGAAAGTCAAACTTTGCCTTCTGCCACCACTTAGAATGTATTCTAGACTTGAAACTTGCCTTTTGATTTCTAAGGAAGTTATAGGAGAGTATTTAAAACTTATGACCTCTGTTAGGATCCATTTCAATAGATGCTGAATTATCAGTATCACCTTCAAGTATTTTAATGACATTTTATGTTCCCTACAATACATGGTAATGTATAGGGAACTGGGATTGAAATCGTGTAGCAACTCGAGTTTTAAACGTTTCGAGCACATCAGAAACCGAAGAAACTATTTTTAACGTGACGTCCATGTCTGTCTGTGTGCTTGTCTATTTGTGTGTCTGTCTGTCTGTGCAATGTATGTAACCATTCTTGTTCAAAATTAATTGACCGAATTTCACAAAATTTGGTAGATAAGTCAGTTGTGGGGGGATCCTAGTGCTGATTGTCAAAAAATTGTCAAATTTTAAAATAAAGGATTGCATACGCTCAATAAAATGCTTGTTTCATACTAATTTTTGAGGACGATAAAAAAAACAAGAAAGATCAATCATGCATAAAGCATTGATTATGAAACACTTTCTAACTTCAATGCAACTTTATATAAACATCTCTAAAATGCGATACATTCCTCCGTAATATTACTGATCACAAACTATCACATTTCCACTTCTTTCACTCATCACAATACTATAATAATCTATTTTATTTAAAAACTTAAAACGATGGAGGTACAAGTAATTTAACTCCATGCTTAAAACTTAATCAAAAAAATCGTCTGGTTCTCTGTCAAAAACCCAGACGACCCGACTTGCCCTAGGGCACGAGCAGCAATTTGTGTGGCCGGAAAAAAGTTTGGTTCTCTGTGTAAAATCAATGAATATTTCATTCTTATTAGCTATATTGCAGACTCCATGAGCTAAATAATTTTGCGTTAAAGAAACACAGCAATTCCTTTACAACTCATTCTACATCTTTTGGTGTTTACGTTCTCCATAAGTGAAAATTAGGTTTCGCTGTGGAAATAATTAAAGTTTGATGATCATTTAAACTCAAATATATTGTAATTGCGTTGTTTCAGTATGTAGATGCCCAGAATTTAAGCGAAAATAAAGCGGTTTTACGACGGATACAACACTCAATATGAACGAACTTTAAAAATCACGATTTTGACACAAGTTGGATGCCATATTTTATTTTGAAGTGGGTCACGTGATCTCTTCATATAATGGTCACGTCATCTCTTCATATAAAGAGTGTAATTATTATTTTAATTTTTATTCAAAAAACTGCTGAAATTTTTTTTTATATATTTTATGGGATAATTTGAATATTTCCTTAAACGTTCGAAGCAATTTGTGAATTTTAAATTCGCTTAAAAAATGTTTAAAAAATTAGGTCCCATAAGGTTCAATGTATTTCATTTTTTCAACCCGGGACAATCTAAAACTAATTAGGTGATATTATTCATTTATACTCCCATAGGTCCCACAGACCCAGACCGTCGGAATAACATACTAAAATGTCATCTTAATAAAGTCGTTTTTACGGCAATTATCGTTTTAATGGGCAGACAGAAAGACCGACAGACAGAATGAATGAACAAACTTTTCAACTATGTTGTAAAGTGTTAAAAAAGACCAATCCCATACCTCTAGGACTATCAGTTTTCGAGATATCTTAGCTTTTTCCATTTTTGCAACATAGCTTTTGAAAATGCGTCCAGTGCAAGTTACGTGTAATTTCAAATGATTTTCCGTGTTTATTTTGTGCAACTCTAATGAATTATGAAAGAATTAAAGAGAAGATGAATTTGAGTTTGTAGGGAAAGTGATGTGCAGGCCAAATTAGATTCGCCATCGGAATAGTTGGAGATTTCTCTCTGGACAGGGCCCTTTGGATTTAATTTTTGTCCTAATCAATAATGTGTATACGATGGGCCGAAGTTAAAAGAGTCAATCATGCTTCTTTTGAGCTAAACGTAACATCTAAAAATACTTTTAGCAATTTGTTTCATCAACGTGCAATAGATGGCGCTACCAATCAAACATGGCCGCTGTATTGGGATGAGACAAAATGTAATTAATTTCTTTGAAATAATTCGAATTTTTAAAAATCTTGATGAGGCATTTTTCTTCCTGCAGTCGAGGTAGGTACCTACTACTTTTGTACCAAATTTCATGACTGTGGGTCGCTTAGATTTTTCGCTACAGACGACACAAACAAACAGACATGCAGATATATATTTTATTATTAAAGATTTTCAAAATTAAATAATTTAATAATTATAAATTACTTTTTAAGTTATATTAATAATAACTAATACAAAAAAAAAACATTCGAAAAAAAACTTTTATTTTATTTTACACTCATTTGGCTAGGTTCTGCAATTTTATTGACAATACTCTTTGAGTTGATGTATTAGGATTGATGGTGGAAATTTACTAGTTACAGTGGTTATTAGTATACAAAATTTTACTAGCTAAATTTGAAAGTTATTAGTTTAGCTGGCTATAATGGCTACCAAATCATTTAACTTAGAATTATATAGAACAAGCCTAGATTGAAGTGCTGTGTTGTTATTTAAAGCCCTCTTTATGATCGTCATTTATGTTTTTGCGAACGACCCTACAGATATTTCCTTAAATTATATATAGTTTTACTCACAGAATCTGACTTTAGGCGGACATTGCACTCTCCTTGCAGAGCTGATATAGTGATTGTCCGTATTTTACAAAAAAAAAAAAAAAAATCAGTGGGTTCCGGGCTACTCTACTGTGTTCTAATTTAAGGGTGAGCGTCAGTAAATTTTCTGCCCTATCGCATCTTTGTTAACTTTCGCGGCACACATATTTCGCCGAAATTCTGCTCAAACAGTTGCGAAATATTTTCTGAAAGATAAAATGCAATGTTTAGATTATATTAAAACTAAATTTAATGCCCCAAAAAACATAGAATATATTTTTTATTTTAATCCAAAATATTTTTGGTGCTGCCATCTGTTGTCGTAATTTAATTCATACCGACTATTTTTATTTTTTAATGAACATTTTTAAATGTCTATTCCTTCTAATACGCTATTAAACACAACAACATGTCATACATAATAATGCCACAATCACGGAAACGTAATTAAACTTGGACTTGAACTTGAAGACAAACTGCAGTCCTCAGTGATGTACATTCAGATCACCTTATCAAATTTATAGAATGAGAAATTACTTTTCCGTGATTGTGGTATTATTATATATGATCTGTTGTTGTATTTAATACTGTATTAGAAGGAATAGATATTTAGAAATGTTCATTAAAAAATAAAAATAATCGGTATGAATTAATTTACGACAACAGATGCACCACCGAAAATATTTTTGATTAAAATAAAAAATATATTCTATGTTTTATCGGGTATTAAATTTAGTTTTAATATAATCTAAGCATTGCATTTTATCTTTCAGAAAATATTTCATAACTGTTTGAGCAGAATTTCGGCGAAAAATGTGTGCCGCGAAAGTTAATAAAGCGCGGATAGGGCAGAAGATTTACTGACGCTCACCCTTAAAGAAAAGCATGTTCTAACCACATACTTCTAAATTTTAATGACAGCAATTTAATGTAGTACAACTAAGTATGGAAAAAAACAAAACCAAAAATGGTTCTTTTTACAGCGGCATCCCTACTCCTATGTCAAGCAAGCTCTCTACAGTATTTTTATTCCTTGAATCAATTTAAGAGTAGCAGTTGGGCAAGCCTAATTACTACAAATCCCTCAAAATGACATTTCTTTGAAGCCGCATTTAAAAGGAATGACATCCGTTTTTAAAGAACAAAATCGTTCGGAGACGAGCTGACCAAGTCAAGGATAGATTTTTCCCCCCTTCAACCAGAAATAATACCACAGGGGATTTTTCAGCCGTCTTATTCAGGCTTGTATTTGTTTTATGGAGAACGCCATCTCAACGGGAATCCCTCTGAACAAAGTCCGTCACTCAAGGACAACGTCATCATCATCATCATCACCCTCCACCCCTTGCTCGGATAAACGAGAATGCCACTCAAAAACCGAATTCGAAAGTCAATGCGAAGGGACGACCCTTCTCTCAAAAATCTCGGCGAAAAATATAAAACAAATTCGATCCGGAACTTTTCACAAAACCCACTCAGAAATCGCCAAACGAGTTTTTATTATTTTTTTAAGGGTCATTATATTTATTTTTTAAAGAAAAGCCGCTGGCGTCGGGAGCTTTCTTATTTATCCTGTTAATGGTTAATTGAATTTTTCCGACGTGGTTTGTCAGTTGACGCTTCTTTCAATTCACCCCAGGGCATGATTTATATATTCAGAGAAGGGAGGGGGAGCGAGGAAGGGGCGCCGAATAGGCGGCACCTAAAAAATTGTCCAGCGCGCAAAGCGAATTGAGCTGTAAAGAAGGCCTCATGCCCTAAGGTCTGCGCAAAGAGAACTATGTTAATACACGCTTTTCAGATCACTTAGATACTTTTGAGGTTCAAGAGAATGGAAGCGAAGTAATTACATGTGTTTATTAATTAGTATTTTTATTTGGCATTGAGAATGGATATAATGAAACAAATCATTTATATCATGGGTTTGGATGAATTGCGCAATTTAAATTTACCGTTCTATTATGACCCTGAGAGCTAATCAAATGACGAGGGAATAATAGGGATTTTGAATAGCGATTGGTCTTTTTCTGAAGACTGGATGTATGTTATCTGAAAGGGAAAATCTATTCAATAAATTTCAAATAAAAGATTTTTTTTTTTATGTATTTGCATAAAAATTTCCAATGAGCCAAGTTTAATTATCGCATAACATGTTTGGCCTCGAGCGATATATCCGGTAATAAAAATTATTTTATTTCTTTGTTCCTTCAAAGTAAAAAATTCGTAGCAACTTTGGAATTTTTTTTTTTTTTTTTTGCTAACTTTGGATCAGCGTACCACATTTTAGACATGAGATAGAAAATATATGTTCTTGCATGTATTATAATAAACGTTAAAAATATGAATTTGGCTGAAATTTTTTAAAAGTATTATGACATTTTCTTTAATAAATCAATTGCCTTCTTTTATGATGCAGTGGATAAAGTGAATGGAGATTGAGACGGAGTAGATATAGACAATGCAAACGACCCCCATCGCACCAACCGCACACCCATTGCAGATAGTATTGTACAGAAATTAAAATTCTGGAATAAATTGAAAATGCTGTGTATAATATTATGTGCAAGAATCCTTTAATTAATACTTTCAGATATTTATAACTCAAAGAAAACTTATGACCGTTTGAATTGCGTAGTCTCCTTTTTTAGTGAAATCGATTTTCTATCGGAAGTGATGGCTTCACATTTCTATAAGTGGAAAATGGAACAAATCGCAAGATACTTGCTTTGCCGTGCTAGGTAATCAACCGTCAAGAATGACCACTTAATTTTCCGTTTCCCTTCCATTTATCTGGTCTTTCGGAGGAGGTGGAACATCCGATGACCATTGAAGGGGGATGTTAGTTGTATTTTATGCTGTTCCATTGGATGGATTTTGTGACGTTTCAAATTATTTCTTCTAGATTTATTTTAAATATAGGGAGTATAAATTTACACTCGACTTTCTCATACGTTCATATTCCATTTAATTTCACTTGCGTCATAATCATTATTAGAATGATCGCGATTCATCTAATTTTTTTTCATTTCTTCAATAGAAGCAGAAATAAGAACATTAGGTGTCATTGTTTTAAAGGCGTTGAAAAAACTCATCATGAGGTCGTCAGCACTGATTCTAATTAAAGGATCAAACATAATCTGTTGTATTCTTCACAATAGCGCTTCAGCAAGTTACGATTTATGGAAGCAATTTTCACAGTTTATGAGTGTTTCGACGCAAAGGATGTTAACTTGCATAAAAATGCAGAGAATTAAGAGGACATGATGCTAACCGGTATAAAAAAAATAAGAGAATGAGGAGGACATACTGCTAGTCTATATAAAACGTAGAGAATAGTGAGGACAGAATGTTAGCCTATATTAAAATAAAAATAGAATAATGAAAACAGAATGCTGCTTGTATAAAGAATATGAGAATGAGGAAGGCAGAAGGATTGCCTTCATACAAAAGAAGAGAATAAGGAGGACAAAATGCTAGACTATATTAAAATAAAAAGAGAATAATAAGAACAGAATGCTGCTTATATAAAATAAATATGAGAATGAGGAAGATAGAATAATGGCCTCTATAAAAAAGAAGAGAATGAGGAGGACAGGATGCTAGCCTGAATAAAAGAAGTAAACAATATATATATATATATATATATATATATATATATATATATATATATATATAATAGAAGATTTTTATGATTACTTGTAATATATATATACCCGAGAAATACCAAAGAAAATTGCTTGTAAACTGAAGGTAAAGGTAAATAAATTGCAAAACAGAAGCCTAGTGTAGCACGATGAGCTATGCAAGAAATTTGGAAATTGAATAAATGGAATCTAGTGAAAATAAAAGGAATAAAATGAATATGAAAAGCATTTCTGAAACCATGTACGTTATCAAGGGCTATACATGTTTCATTAATGCTGATTCTACGTTTCTGTTTACACTACTGTAAAATGTATTACAGAAATAATGTAAATGGCCCGACGTAGAAGAAAAAACAAAGTGGATCAAATACACAAAAAAATCAAACATGAATATAAAATATTCTGTAACACCAGCTTGTGGCTAATTATTTAAATGAGGATGCAAAGTATTATAAAGTAATATCAAAAGAATATAATGAAAATAAAATGAATAATATATCTACCCCTAGTACTGTGGTACTTCTGGAAAAGCATGTGTATTACCAACCATCTCTGAACAGGTTACAGTGAATTTTTGTTACTGACTAAGCAGTTTTCTCAAAGCAGGTTACAGTGAATTATACAAAATGTTTAACTGTTAGAAGAAGACATGGAGATTATGAATTATTTAGAAATGTTAGAGTATGATCTGTCAATATGTTGCTGTAATTGTTGCAAGTTTTTGAATTTAAATTTAAAATGTGTTTTAATAAAAGAAAAAATAAGATTGGGCGGATAGTTATTTGTGATAACGGTGTTGATGAATTTATGAAGATGTTCTTTGTAGTAACAAGGTGTGCTTAACATTTTGATTCTTAATAACTGGTTATTAATAATATTTCTATATACAGATTTGGAAAGATTGGAAGAGAAATGTTGAAGTTTATTTACTTTGAAGTTATAAGTTTCTGTTTTGTCATAGATTTTAAATTTTATTGTATTTGCATTTTTAATTGTTAAACTAACGTCTAGAAAATTGATCCAGTTGGATGTATATACATTTTCAATGAGTTGTAGATTAGGTGGATAGAAATCAAAATTTAATTCATTAGCCTCATTAGTAATTCCAATAATAATAAGATCATCAATATATCTGTACATTATATGACTGTTGAAAGGGTTCTGATTTTCGTAAAAATGTAGATAAAGGTTGGCCAGTATGGTGGATGATTTACCTCCCTGTGGTATTCCTTTATTTAATTTGTATATGCTTTTTCCTTGAACTATATACTGTTTGAACAGAATGAATTTTAATAAAGTTTTGAATTTTGGAAATGATATGTTTTGGGCTTGAGTGAATTGTTCATATAAAAGAAGTATGACTTTATATAAATCATTAATGTCTATATTATTAAATAGGTCTTTGAAATCAAAAGTTTTTACATCATGTATGTAAGGGATTAGTTTTATTTTATTGATAAGTTCTATACTATTTTTGATTATATGTGTTTTTTGTGCAGTAGAATAATCATAAATTTGATTGAGTATGATTAGAAGTTATTTGTCAGCTGCATTGGTATATGAATTAAAACCTATAGTAACTGTTCTAAATGAAATAGGTGTTTTATGGAATTTAGGTATGAGTACCAAGTAAGGAAAATTGAGATTGTATTTTTGTTTAAGAAGTTTGTAGTAAGCTATTATTTGTTTATTTATAACATTGATATGAGTGTATAAAGGAGTTAAAGAAAGAGAGGTACTGAGTTGCAATTTAAGCTCGTCCAAATAAAATTTTTTGCAGATAAACGCATAATTACTGGATGCCTTGTCTACATATGTGATTACATATTTATCTTGTAGTGACTTGATTTCTTTAACGATTTCTTGGTAATTATGCTTATATATTGGAATGGGAAAGTGTTGGATCAAAAGTTTTACATGCCTAGTTATTTGTACTTTCCAGCTCTTGAAGGCTTCAAATGGACAGTGGGATTTACCTGACATTTTAAATATATATTTGTCTAGATCTATGTCAAAAGCTTGTATTATTTTCTTTTTATTATAAAGAAGAGGTAATCTGTATTTGGATCCATAGCTTAGAAATTTTTTGAGATGAGGTTCCTTTATTAAATCTAGATTTCCGGTGATTATGTGTCCATGTTGTGGGTCGATAAAGGGAAGATTGCAGGTTTCATTGCACGAACAAGATACAGAATTATTCAATTGTTTTGATAAATGATTATAGTTATATATTTTACGTCCTAAAGGTACTGGATATTTATATGCTTTTACTATGTTAACATTTTTAATAGGAAAAAAGGATTGGAAATTTTTAAAAATTTGTGTGAAGTTGAAATAATTAAATATAGGATTTGTGTAATTAATGACACAATAAGAATGGTTTGTTTTTTCTTTTTTGTGTGAATGTGTGAGTTGTACTCCTATAAGTCTTGCTCTTGTTAGTAAAAGGTCAAAAACTAGGTGTCCGAATTGCTTTTTATTATTGAGATCTATGAGTGAATTAAAAAGTTTATTTAAATGTGGTTTTTTGATGGAGAAAACCCAGTTTCTAATATGTTTCCAATTATAGTTTGATTCAAAAAGTGTGCATTGAAGATTTATTTGAGATGTGAAGTCTAAGTTGAGGGAGTGTTTGTTTTTGTGTATACCCCTCTGTGTGCGTGTAGTTTTGTGTGAATGAGTTTGCATCAAAGAATATACTGTTGGAGTTAGAATAGAAGCATTGAATAAATCATTTTTTACTATATTGTGACCATTAACCATTTGATTTAGTCCATAAGGAAATGCTGTATTGTGTTTTAAAATTAGTTTGTTTTCATAGTAAATTCTGTTTGAGGAATTAGGAATTATATCCAAAATTGAAATAATTACTGAATCAAATCCATGTTTGTAGAAGTGTTCATACTCAAATTGATTTTCTGAATTTCGATCTTTATCATAATGTTTGATGTTATTGCGATGTACATTTATTCTTAGATGTATAGGTGTACTAGTCTGTCCCACATATGCCATCTGGCATACTGAACAGCGAAGCATGTATATGCATCTGTATACTTTACAAAAAATAGTTGAATTCTTATCACTGTTGATTTGAGAAGGTTCCGCATTTGGGCAAGTTTTGCAGTTTTTGTTTCCACACGTTTGAAATTTAAAATCCCTTGGGCGCATTGTGTCTTTCACATCTTCAGACAGATTAGGGTAACAGGATGTCGATCTTTGGAATGCCCTATTCATACCCAAATACCGGGCACAAGAATTTTTATGTTCTATTTTGCCAGTCGCTAAATTATCATGTTGTATATTCATTTTAGTAAAAAAGTATAAGCAATATTGCTTATGAGAAATGCATGGAAAAAACGATTTGAAAGTATATATAAAAACAATGTGAAGGTACATATAAAAAAGTGAATATCTGTATTATACCTAAAAATAGTGTCTGGAATATGTCTTGATTATATAAATTACTAAAATATAGACAACATGTAGCCATCTGTATATTAACTCCTTAAGCAGTTCTGCAGCTGCAGACGATAACTTTACGAATTTTATAATCAAGATACAAAATGATTACCAATCCATAAAAAACTTTCCTATGGGACTGTGGAAGAGGATAAAGATCCCTTAAACTCATGAACATCAAGAAAGGATTTCAAACAGTGTGAAAAAACAAAATGCAAATATCCTACAAATTTCAGATAAAACTAGAAGAAAAGTGCAACAGATGGCAGCACTATATGTTAAGTAAATGCCTGAAAGAATGAAGTATTAATCTCAGGTCTATAAAAAACAAGTAGTATTAAATATATTATGTATATACACATTCCATATATTACAATTTGCGCTATATTTGCTGCTAAGTTTGTAATATTGTGAAGTGATTATTATTAATAAATAAGTTGTTTAAATATTATATTTTCAATTGTCAAGACTGGAGGTTATAAATTATTCCCTTTGTAAAAATAACGCGCTTAAGCTGCTGATAATTTTTAAGGTACTATTTAATAGAAGATTTTTATGATTACTTGTAATATATATATACCCGAGAAATACCAAAGAAAATTGCTTGTAAACTGAAGGTAAAGGTAAATAAATTGCAAAACAGAAGCCTAGTGTAGCACGATGAGCTATGCAAGAAATTTGGAAATTGAATAAATGGAATCTAGTGAAAATAAAAGGAATAAAATGAATATGAAAAGCATTTCTGAAACCATGTACGTTATAAAGGGCCATACATGTTTCATTAATGCTGATTCTACGTTTCTGTTTACACTACTGTAAAATGTATTACAGAAATAATGTAAATAATATATAATATATATATATATATATATATATATATATATATATATATATATATATATATATATATATACATATATATATATATATATATATATATACATATATATATATATATATATACATATATACATATATATATATATATATATACATATATATATATATATATATATTATATATATATATATATATATATATATATATATATATATACATATATATATATATATACATATATACATATACATATATATATATATATATATATATATGTATATATATATATATATATATATATATATATATATATATATATATATATATATATATATATATATATATATATATATTAGAAAAATATAATAATAAAAATAATCAATTCAAGTAATCGTGAAATATTAACATCACCATAGAAACAAAACCACTGCCATAATACCGCTAATAGAAAAGAGCAGTACCGACTCAAATTCGAAGATTCACCAGAGTTAAATTCTTCTTCAGGTCTGAGTTACCCAATTCTAATTAACCCAAACAAATGCTTGTTTCAAATTGGGCAATAGTACATTACTATATATGCCCAAACTCAGACTATAGGCATCAAAAGATGAGAAATTGAAGTTTGACAATTATCCATTAGGAAGTTCTTTGATACAGAGGAAGTCACAGCGATGGCATAGAGGAAGAGGAAAACACCATCATAGCTATAACAACACAGAAGAAAAAATCTCCAATTTTATAGAATCATTTAAATCCAAAGATGGAATCAAGTACAGCTGGATTACGGACATAATTTACAGTATCAAAATCAAATATTTACCTCGAATATGGGCTTTCATACAGCAATATACATTGGAAGAACCTATTAACTATCAAATAGAAGAAACACATAAAAATATAGCCATTATGCTTGACTTAATTAAATTAAGGGCCAGAAAATTTCAAATTACATTAAAACTCAAAATACAGAACAAGCAAAGTATGGAATATTTTATAACCACATTCAGAAATAAAAAATTTGATGGAATTCCCTTTAATTCGATACTCTACAATATCAAAACTTTCTTACTTATACCGGACTTTAAGGTAAAAATGACTTACCGCTTTGTACGCACAAACGGTAGGGGATTCTTCAACTGCAACAACATCTGTTAAGAATTGGATACTAAAACAACAGAATGCAAATGCCTTGATAGCATACATAAAGATCCTTATCATAATCACATTATTACAGGTAATCTGGCAATTATCTCAGATAAAAATCTAAAAAATATTTTCAGACTTGGAACTAAATACAGATCACAAGAATATAACAAAGTAGTCGAGAATTTCAATCAAGATCTTGAAGAATTCATCTATAAATTAGCAGTAAAACACAGTTTACCTATCCAAGCCTTTCACGAATGGAAATATAATTTTTCAAAGAATTTCAGTTTTATTACATCAAACAAAGTAACAAAAAAAGGAAATTTTCAGTACCTGCAGCTATACAAACAATAAAAGAAATCTTTGTTATAACTTATCATGTAAATGCAAGATGGTATCACATTTTGCATTTTCATGCAAAAAGTTTTACATGGAAACCCTTCTCCACTGCTACCAAGACAGTACTATGTACACCCCAGTACACAATAAAGGAAATGTTCTATCCAAAAAGATTAAAGCTGTGTACAAACGAATCGGTATTGAAATAAAATCTGTAAATTTCCATATTTAATCCTCATTCCAAAGCTGCATAAAGTGCCTGTCAAATTCCGCACAGCCACCGTTGGCTGTGGATCATACCTGACAATAGCTAATAAGCGACTATTGAACATCCTCAAGTATGTTATGGAAAACATCGGAAAACAAAATCATGTCATGATCAAGAATGGAATAGAAGTTATCGATCGTCTAAAACATTGTAATAAAAACATATGTTTTAAAAGTTTTGATTTCCGCGATCTTTTTAACAACATTGATTTATTAAAATTATACTTAATCTTGGAAAAGTTACATGAAGATTTTAACCTGAAGGATTTTATTACATTTCGAAGATTCATTGACCTTATTAAACTAGTATTAAAGGAAAATATCCTACATAACGGAAAAAATTATTACCGACAAATAAAGGGAATACCAATGAGAGGAGCCTGCTCATCAATCTTGGCTGATATATTCCTCTCAACATATGAAAAAGGAACCCATATTTTGTCAGAGATACCATATTTCCGGTATGTTGACGATGTGCTATTGGGGTGTTATGAAGACACCACCAATTTCGATTTCACTTTCTATCCACCGGAATTAGAATTAATAGAAAATAGTAAAGAAGAAAATGAAGCGGTAAATTTTCTGGACATCTCAATAAAAAAAACATGGATTATATGGTCATTATACAACGTTATATGACAAAAGAGAATTATATAGAATTAAGATCAATCATCTCATCGATTGGAAAACGAATCTTACCAAAAACAATTTCAGAAATATCATACTCTGACACTTCAAGAGAAACCAGGTTTACAACACATTTAAAAGAGATTGCAATAATAGCAACATTAAAATCATAACTGAGGCTTTATATAAACATTATCCTTTATATTTCTTAAAGGATTGTTATAGATCGATTTTCAAGGATCATGTGGATTTTAACAGTTTACTTCATCAATCTGCAAGTATATAAAGTTTATGCGTACCTGTTAGGATTGCAAGCATGCGTAAAATGAACATATATAAGATAGCGAGTTGGGCAGGATTCACTTATGGTTCAGTGTCCTTCTGTTTGGTTGGTCTTGTTCTTCCGTATCCGGGTGACTTCGTATTAGCACGCATTAGGGACCAACCGTTGCTTTGTATTGGTACCGTGAGCGTTTGCCTAGGCTTGAAAAGCAGCTTTAAACGAGAGGGGGAGTCGCAATCCTCTCCAACCAATAAATGCAAAGCATTTGGTTATCCCTTATTCCTTCAATTCTTCTTTTTCTTGGATTATTATCTGCTTCGGAGTATAGAGCGGCTCGGCGCCTTTTCCTGAGTAGTGCATAAGATTTTAGTGGATATGCATAAGAAATAAATTCAACCTTGAATTTAATTACTGGCTTTTATATCATATATATATATATATATATAAATATACACTCATGTCCAAAAGTTAAGCATAGTTGCTGTTTATGTAAAAATTTCAGGAAATCTATATCGGAATGGAAGAAAAGCGATATGCGGCTGTAATATGGTTATGGAAGAAGAAAACAATGTAAAACAAGGATAACAACGACTTTTATTATCCAAAGAAAAGGATTGAAAGAAAAAGGGTCACAATACGAGTTTCAACCTCAGTGAAACAGAATGATTAAAATAATTTGATGCTGTTGTTTAATATGGTGCGTGGGAACCTCGGGTAGCCACGAATGCTGCCCAATGATTTGACATAATTTCGATGTGGATGCCTCCCCCACTGGGGTCCGGTCTGAATTGGGTGGCACTTCCCGGCCGTCCAAACAGCTACCTTACACCTTTCTGGTAGATCGAACGGCCTGGGTCTCAACAACAACAACATACTTTCGATGTGGATTTGGATGAGTTGTGTGCTCAAAGAGTTCCAAGCCTCATGGAGAGCAGTTTTCAATCCCGGAACGGAACTTGGTGGGTATTGGAGGGCTGCAAGATATCTCCCAAGCATATCCCACACATGATCTATTGGATTCAGATCAGGAGATATGGCAGGCCACAGCATATGCTGGATATCTTCAGTTTGAAGGAAGTCGTCGACCAGGGACGCACGGTGAAGAGGCACGTTATCATCAATGAATATGAAATCAGGACCAATAGTACCTCGAAACAATCGAACGGTAGGCTCAAAGACTTCGTCTCTGTATCTTTGACCGGTAACTGACCCGTGTCAAAGGTGTGGAGGTCAGTGCGACCTTCCATCACGATACCTGCCCAGACCATGACTCCCCCAAACGGAAAAGGATGTCTTTCCGTGAAGTTTCCTGGTTTAAAACGCGTTCCACGTTCTCTCCAGATTGTGATACGACGAGAATCAGTTTGCCGGCTAAACCTGAACATGACATTGCCCCACTGTTGTTCACAACTGATGTTTCACTACTGATGTTTCAAACTCCACTGTAAGCGCTCGCGTTTCTGTGCAGACGTCAGGGAGATGTAAACTGCTGGTCGTCTGGCATAGAGACCAACGTGTCAAAGTCTCCTGTAAACAGTTTGTCTCGAAACAGTGACTCCTGTGGTGGCTGTCAGGACTGAATCCAGTTGTCTGACAGAACGGTCCTCTAACGTCGTGCAGTTATCACCAAATATTGGTCTTGCCAAGCGGTTTTTACCCTTAGCCGACCTGGTGCTGGTCGTCGGGTATAACATCGCCAGTGGTTTAGAACTTCTGCCACAGTCTGGAGATCACCCACTGAGGCATATTCAGAATTCAAGATGCTTCGGTTTGGGATCGACGGGATTCCCGCATTCCAATAATTCGTTCCTTCAAAAACATGCCCAGTTGGCATATTTGTGACACCTTTCGTTCTTTTTGATTGTTAACAACGCTCCACACCACAGCAATTGCGAAATTATGCCTCAACTGGCCATGCCACTCGAGGTCGTTTTCTACTCGTTCCGAAGTGCGCCTGTGCTTTGCGCATGTCGACGTCGATTAAACTGTTGAAGGTAAATCATGTGCACAATGATTTACCTGCGCATGTCGACGCTGATTAAACTGTCGAAGGTAAATCATGTGCACAATGATTTACCTTCATCCCACGATTCTCCACAACTGATTGTGAACCATTGTATCCATATTAACTCCGAATTTTTCGCATTTTACGAATTATGCTTAACTTTTGGATATGGGTGCATACAGAGTGATAGCTTGTATGAAAATTTAGAGGATGAGGAGGATAGAATTCTAGCATGCATATATATATAAGTGAAGGATGCGGTGGAAATGATGTTACTCTTTATGAAAAAGAAGAAAACAAGGAGGTTAGAATGCAATCTCGTTTTAATTTGAAGGGAATTAGAAGAACAGACAGAGCCTGTATAGAAATGAATAGAATATGCTGGCAGAATGCTAGTCGGTATAAAAATGTAGAAAATGAAGAGGTTGTTCAAATAGGAATTCGGTATAAAATCTAAAGAAGGAGAATGCAAGATCGATTACCGATGTATTAAATATTCGGTTCCAATAGCTTAATGGATATATACAGTGTTATCTGTCTAGTTAGAAGATTCGTAATTCAAATGCCCGCTAGGACTTACTTCTTTTTACACTATTTTAAAATTTGTTATTATTTCAATATAAAATTATACATTTGTTATTATTGCATTATAAAAATACATTTTTGATGAATTTTTTTTTTCTCTTTATTTCATTTATTTTAAAGACCCACCCCATTATACGTAATAGAAGAAAAAACATTTTTTAATTGAGTAAAACAATTTATAAATAAGAAAAATTAAATTTTCTATCCCAGACTGTATATATAAAAAATCTGATGTAGGCAGCATATGACTTTCCCTGCAGACGTATATCCACGTTCTCGTTGCTTTAATTAAATTTAATTCACTTTTAATTCAATTTTCGTTCTAGTTTGGTAACTGGACTTATTTTCAAAGCTGGCGTAGAGAAAATACGATAAAACTGAAATATCTCGAGAACGGCTAGTCCTAGTGTAATGGGGTTGGTCTTATTCTTTTCTTCATTAAAAATTACGTACAAGCATTTAATGGATATATTTAAGCATACGTAGTTTTTACTTTAGATTTTGAATATTTTTGTGGACCATTTCGAAAAAAGGAAGGTTGTTTTTTTTTCGAATCGTACCAAAATCTAATTAGCACCAGAGTAACCCACAAGCAACTTATCTACCGAATTTTGTGAAATTCGGTCCATTAGTTTTCAGCTAGAGTGGATACAGGCTTTTGCGGGCCATTTCGCTAAAAAAGGCGGATTCTTTTATCCCGAATCGTACCCAAAACTAATCGGCACCAGATTCGCCCACAAGTGACTTACTTAACTACCAAATTTTATGAAATTTGGTCAATTAGTTTTTTAGTTAGAGTGGATACAAAATCTACGCAGACAGACAGGCAGACACACAGACACACACACAGACGTCTCGCTAAAAATGTTTTTTTTTGTATTCTAGAGGTCTTGAAACGTGTAGATCCGTCGAAAACTCGAGTTGCGATTTTCGACATGATACCAGTACTTTCCCTATGCATTACCATATATTGCAGGGAAAGTAATAAGTCTACAATTCCATATATTTAATTTTACAATTAACTTATAAATTTCTGTAATTTGATAATCAGGCAGCCAGTTAGAAAAAATTATTATCTTCTTGTTAAAGGAAAGGCAAAGAATTACTGAAGCATTTATTAGGAGAAATGTACTGGAAGGGAAAACGTTACAATAGCCTTTATAAATAAGATAAATTAAATTTTCTGTCCCAGAAAAAATACTTGTACAATTCTATATCTTTAATTTTATAAGTAAATCATAGATTTCAATTTAATTTGCGACAGCCATATTAAAAAAAAAATATTTTTTTTTATTAAAAGAAAAAGAAAAATGTGATGTGGGCAGCACATGACTTTTCCTGCAGACTTATATCTATGTTCTCTTTGTTTTAGTTAAATTTAATTCACTTTTAATGCAATTTTCTTTCTGTTTTGTTAACTGGACTTATTTTCAAAGGTGGCGTAGAGAAAGTACGAAAAAAAAAAATATCTCGAGAATGGCTAGTCCTACTGTAATGGAGTTGGCCTTATTCTTTTCGTCATTAAAAATTACGTATAAAACAAGCATTTAATAGATATATTTGAGCATACGTAGTTTTTTATTTTAGATTTTGACGATTTTTTATGGCCATTTTTCAAAAAGAGGCAGGTTATTTGTTTCTGAATCGTACTAAAATCTAATCAGCACCAGAGTGACCCCACAAGCAACATATCTACCGAAATTTGTGAAATTCGGTCAATTACTTTTCAGCCAAAGTGGATACAGGCAATTTTTGCTGGCCATTTCGCAAAAAAAAGCGGGTTCTTTTATCCTGAATCGTATCCAAAACTAATCAGCACCAGATTCACCCACAAGTGAGTGACTTATCAACCAAATTTTATGAAATTCGGTGAATTAGTTTTTTAGTTAGAGTGGATACAAAATCTGCACAGATAGACAGACAGGCACACACACTGACGTCACGCTAATAATTGTTTTTCCGTATTCTAGAGTTCTCGAAACGTGTAAATCCGTCGAAAACTCGAGTTGCGATTTTCGACGTGATTCCAATACTTTCCCTAAACATTACCATGTACTGCAGGGAAAGTAAAATGTACTGCAGAATGTTTTAGGAAAAATGTACTGAAACGGTAAATGTTTGTAGGAAAACAAGCGACCTTCTTCGTCTACTGATGTTACAATGGTTTTAGTGAACCTTGCATGTATTGCCTACATGTAAACCTAAGTAAGAAGTAAGCCTCGTAAGGGGAACCAGAAAACCACTTAAGTCTGCAATAAAGTCACTTAAACTCTGACATTTATAATCCCTTGACGCGTCAGCTGCTCGTCAAACGTCGTCAATTGTTGTATGATTTTGTAATAAGAGGAATATACTACTTAAGATCAGTGATTTTCACATCAAATTGTATTTTCACTATCAATTCATTTTAAGAATAATAAGTGAGATGCATTATTCGCTACGTGTTTTTTAAGATGTCTCTACTTTTCTGTTTCTTTCCTTTTTTTTTTTTTTTTGCTTCAGTAAAGAACTAATGAACTGAACAGAACTTGTGAACTCAATAAGTACTGATGAACTCAATAAGAATCAATGAACTAAAAATTGATGAACTGAGAATTGAAGAATTCAATAAGAACTGATGAACTCAATAAGAATTGATGAACTCAATAAGAATTGATGAATTCAATGAAAGAATGGATGAACTCAATAAGAACTGGTGAACTCAATAAGAACTGATGAATTTAATAAGAACTGATGAACTCAATAAGAACTAATTAACTCAATAAGAACTGATTAACTCAGCAAAAACTGATTAACTTAATAAGAACTGATGAAATCAATAAGAAGTGATGGATTCAATAAGAACTGATGAACTCTATAAGAACTGATGAGAGAGAGAGAGAGAGAGAGAGAGAGAGAACTCAATAAGAATTGATGAACTCAATAAGTATTGATGAACTCAATAAGAATGGATGAACTCAATAAGAACTGGTGAACTCAATAAGAACTGATGAATTTAATAAGAACTAATGAACTCAATAAGAACTAATGAACTCAATAAGAACTGATTAACTCAACAAGAACTGATTAACTTAATAAGAACTGATGAAATCAATAAGAAGTGATGGATTCAATAAGAACTGATGAACTGTATAAGAACTGATGAAACTCAATAATAACTGATGAGCTCAATAAGAACTGATGAGCTCAATAAGAACAGATGAACTCAATAAGAACTGGTATGTTCAATAAGAACTGATGAACTCCATAAGAACTGATGAACTCCATAAGAACTGATGAACTCAATAAGAACACTCTATGAGAGCAGATGAACTCCATAAGAACTCATGAACTCCATAAGAACTCATGAACTTAATAAGAACTGATGCGCTCAATACGAACTGATGAACTCAATAAGAACTGGTATGCTCAATAAGAACTGATGAACTCCATAAGAACTGATGAACTCCATAAGAACTGATGAACTCCATAAGAACTGATGAACTCCATAAGAACTGATGAACTCAATAAGAATTTTCAATTTTGATGTCTTGTACAAATATCAGATTAGCTTTGATATTTAAAGTGTCAATTTCTGGACATTGGTTGTGTCCAACAGAACATTCATTACAAACTTAACTCATTTAGCAAACTTTATCGATAGCATTGATTCAATTTTTATTCCTATTCTCACCTCCAATTCATTCTTTTCAACCTCCCTTGTAAGGAATAACGAAATAAATAATAGGACCGCAGAAAACTAAAGCATCCAATCGAAAGCCAGTTTAATCTTTAGAAACTTGATGACCGACATGGGTGATCAAGCGGTCAAAGCGATGGTTTGATGTTCCGTTTCCAATCCATCCCCGACGATCCTCTGCTGACCATTGCGAGGAGGAAATGGCTCCCGACCTAAGGAATCGGCGTTAATTGCGTTTTCATGTTGGGGGTAGACAAAGATTTCAGCTAATAGTTTCGTAATTCCAGGAGAAACCCGCGAGAGAATAGAATTGAGCGCTAGAATGTTATTCGGGAAAAAAATACTTTGATTCTTCAGATAAAATGAGAAAACTTGTGGAATGTTGTTTTGATGTAACCAGATATCTTATTTTACAGACTTTCACTTGCTTATCTATATAATAATTATCTGAGATCTTTATTATATAGGTAAAGAAGCTCCCCCCAACCCCACCCGGTGAATTAAAAGGCTTCATTTTAGCATAATTTTAGTATCGTCCTTCTGAAAATTAAAGATATAAAGATGAGTCATATTTTGAATTCCCCCTGCATCCGAGACGAAGAAAGGTTGTTTTTTGAGAAATCTTTATAGACTCACGAAAAGCTCCTCCGGTGATTCAAAAGGCCGAATTTTTGCTCACTTTTAGTATCGTCCTCATGATAGAACTTAACGGAACCAGATTTTCAGTCCCCCCAAAGACGGAGAAAGCGTTTGTTTCGAAAAATCTTTACAGACTCACCAGAAACTCCTGCGGTGACTCAAAAGACTGAATTTTTGAGTGCCTTTATCGTCCTCGGGATAGAATCCAACGGAACCAGATTTTCAACCCTTCAGGGACGGAGAACATATTTGTTGCGAAAATTCTTCACAGACTCACCAGAAGCTCCTCCGGTAATTCAAAAGACTGAATTCTTGCTCACTTTTAGTATTGGCCACGGGGTAGAACTTAACGAAGCCAGATATTTGATTCTCTTTCGGAGTACGATGACACCAAAAGGTTTTCAAAAAATCATTTCCAGAACTCCCCTCCTCTGGTAACCTAAAAAGGTGAATCTTTGTTTATCTATGGAATCGACTACGGGATAGAAATTAAAAGAGCCAGATTTTCGCCGCTTTCGGAGGCAGAAAAATATGAGAGGTTTTAAAGAATATTTCCAGAACCTCCAGAATCTCTCCCCCCCTTCCCATCATGGTTATCTAGAAGGCTGAATACTTGCACACCACTTATAGTATCAACAGCGGAATATAACTTAATGGAGTCATATTTTTGATACTTCCTGAGGACGAAGGCACTGGGAAGTTTTATAAAAATCTTACCACACCTTTCAGACCTCCTCTCAGGTAACCTAAAATGCTGAATCTTTGAATACTTATGGTATTGACCCCGGAACAGAATTTAACAGAAGCAAACTTTTGCTTCCCCGGGGGAGGAGAAAATGTTTGGTTCGGAAAAATCTTTACAGACTCACCAGAAGTTCCGCCGGTGCCTTAGAAAGGTGAATTATTGTACAATTATGGTATCGGCCATGAAGTAGAACCTAAGGAAGTCAGATTTTCGATTTCCACCACTCTGAGTACGAAAACATGAGGGGGGGGGGGAGGGGGGACATTAAAAGTTGTAATTCATCGCCAAGTGTTACATGTTTGATGATACTTGCTACTTTTCATTCTTATGTAATTTGTTAAATACATTTATTTGTGAAACGTACAATATTTCGAGAACGGCTAAAGTCTGTCGCTTCTTTCAGATTTTAGAATAAAAATTTGCGTATAAAATGATTATTTATTTAACATTATTGACTATCCTGATTTTTTCAAAAGTTCATTCGAAATTTAAGTCTGTCAAACGTTTGATCGTATTTAAAGTCAGTAGGTTACTAGTGTGCACAGATTGTAATAATCGTACATATATCCCACATATCGTGAAATATCACACACACACACATTCCCGGTCGTCCAAATAGTTGCTCAAGTCCTCTGGACGAGTCGGACGGCCTGGGTTTTCCACACACACACACACACACACACACATTACGTTAAAACGTTTGAGAGGGTTACTTTAAACGTTACGTTAAACGTTCAGAGATGCTTGAAACGTTCTCGCCATGGAAAATTCGAATTCGAATTTCCTATCTAGTCACAATACTTTCTCGATACATTGTATTATTTATGTAGGGAAAGTAATAGTACTAAAATACTACATGTGGCTGGAAGATTCAGAGAGTTTTAAGCACTTATTAACATATGTCGCATGTCAGAATCATTAAAAAACGTATATACCAGTTTAACTAGCTAAGTAAATTTATCAAATATGTTGCTCGCTGATTTGTAAAAAGTAAAGGGAAATGTGAAGTTATTCGACTGCCAATCGTGCTGATTAACTGTGGGTGATAAAACTAGGGAGCGAGTTTGAAACATAGAACATATTGTTACGGCGTATCCTCTGCAATCGCGGGTGTACGCTCAGGGTACAAGAATGGGTTCAAATTTCTAAATAACTGACACGTTTATTAACAAGCACAGCCTAAACAGGAACAATATACAGCAAATAGCGCAATAATTATCTCATAAAATCACTAAATAACTGTCAGGTACAGTAAAACAGCAATTAAATGCTCTCCTGATTGCACAAAAAAGCAGATTCTATTCTCAGAACATTAAAGCATGTCACAGTTCGATGCAACTTGTATCAAGTCAACTGCCCCCCGACTGAGTGATGACTCGAAATTTCTAGCAATCTCTCATATCTCGTAGAATATTCGTCATTTCGAGGTGTTTTTTGAACCTCCGAAAACTCGCTAAATTTGCGATAAATAACCAAGTATGGCAACCCCTTCAAACTCCAGCATATGACAACCCTAGAATCACGTTATAGGAAATGTTGTCTGCAAGAGTGTTTTCTCCGACCGGTTTTGAAAAGAAACTCTAACGAGAGCATTTTAGGCGTTCGTAAGAATATTGTGATATGTCTGGAGAATATAAGAAAGTACAGTAAATAACGTATTTGTTTTATATTCCATAGAATTATTGTGTAAGTATTCAATAATTTTACGTCAAATACAACGTCCATCCCATTGATGTTTTAACACTTTCCAGCATAGTTGAAAAGTGTTTATGACTTTGTTTATTTTGACTGTCTCTCCGTTAGCACGATAACTGTCGACTTTATCAAAATGAAATTTTAGTATGTTGTTGAGACGGTCTGTGGAACATATGGGAATGTAAATGAATAATATCATCCAATTAGTTTTGAATTGAACCCGGGTTGAAAAAATGAAATACATTGAATCCTAAGGGACCTAATTCTTCAAATATTTTTTAAACGAAGTTAAAATTCAAAAATTGCTTCGAAAATTTTAGGAAACATTCAAATTATCCCATAAAATATATAAAAAGAAATTTCAGCAAAATATGTTCTGTAGTTTTTTAAATAAAAATTAAAATAATAATTACACACATATTATATGAAGTGATCACGTGATTCACTTCAAAATAAAATATGGCATCCATCTTTGTTTCCCAGTGTAAAATTCATGATTTTTAAAGCTCTTTTAAATTTATATTTTGTGTTGCATCCGTCCTACAGCTTTATTTTTGCGTATTTTCTGTGCATCTATATTCTGTGCCAACGTAATTACAATATTTTTGAATTTAAATGATCAAACATTATTTTTACAACGTAGCCTAATTTTAATGGATGCAGAATGTAAACAAGTGATTGTAAGATGAGTTGTATAAGAATTGCTGAATATACTTCACGCAAAATTATTTAGCTCTGGAATCTGGAATAAAAGTGGTATGAATGAAATATTTATTGCTTTTATATAGAGAACCAGACGATTTATTTTTCGATGACGTCATTTGAATAAAGTTCATTTTTTTCGATGAAGTTTGAAATTTTCAAATATAATGCGTTTTTTGTAGTACTGTGATAATTTAAAATACACTCATGTCCAAAAGTTAAGCATAGTTGCTATTTATGTGAAAATTTCAGGAAATTTACATCGGAATGGAAGGAAACGCGGTATGCGGGTATAATAGGGTTATAGAAGAAGAAAACAATGTAAAACAAGGATAATAAGGACATTTATTATCCAAAGAAAAGGGTTGAAGGAAAAGGGGTCATAATGTGAGTATCAACCTCAGTGAAACAGAATGATTAAAACAGTGGGATGCTGCAGTTTAATACGGTGTGTGGGAATCTCGAGTAGCCACGCATGCTGCATACGATTTTCCATACTTTCGATGAGGGTTTAGATGAGTTGCGTGCTCAAAGAGTTCCAGGCCTCACGGAGAGCAGTTTTGAATCCCGGAACGGAGCTTGGTGGGTAGCGGACGACTGCAAGATGTCTCCCGAGCATATCCCACACATGGTCTATTGGGTTCCGATAAGGAGAGTTGGCAGGCCACTGCATGTGCTGGATATCTTCAGTTTGAAGGAAATCGTCGATCAAGGCCGCACGGTCAAGAGTCGCGTTATCATCCATGAATATGAAATCAGGACCAACAGCACCTCTAAACAATCGAACGGTAAGCTAAAGGACTTCGTCTCTGTATCTTTGACCGGTAACCGACCCCGTGTCAAAAATGTAGCGGTCTTTGCGGCCGTCCATCATGATCCCTGCCCAGACCATGACGCCCCCAAAACTGAAAATGGTGTCTTTCGGTGATGTTTCGCGCATGAAAACGCATTCCACGTTCTCTCCAGATCGTGGTACGATGAGAACCAATTTGCAGGCTAAACCTTGTCACTGAACATGTCATTGCCCCACTGTTGTCCACGCCACTGCTGATGTTCCAAACGCCACTGTAAACGAGTGCGTTTCTGTGCAGACATCAGGTGGATGCAAACTGTTGGTCGTCTGGCATAGAGACCAACGTGTCTGAGTCTCCTGTAAACATTTTGCCTCCAAACAGTGACTCCTGTGGCCGCTGTTAGGGGTGAACCCAGTTGTCTGGCAGAACTGGCGTCCAGTTGTCTGACGTCGCGCAGTTATCACCAAATATCGGTCTTGCCGAGTGGTTGTTACTCTTGACCAACCTGGTACTGGTCGTCGAGTAGCATCTTCAGTGGTTTGGAACCTCTGCCACAGTCTGGAGATAACACACTGAGAGACATTTAGAATTCGAGACGCTTCAGTTTGGGATCGACCGGATTCCAGCATTCCAATAATTCGTTCCTTCAAAAACACGTCCAGTTAGCATCTTTGTGACATCTTTCTTTCTTTCTTCATATGCGTGGGTCCATTCAAAGCCAGACTTTTCGCTAGTAAGTACAAGTTTATTTTCACAAAACTGCTTTATTGTGTTTGCTGGCGTTTATTTCAGTGACGTTAATTTTCATCCCCATGTTAACCTAGGGGGGGGGGGGGGCAAAATACACTTTAGCAAATTAATTTAAAATTCTGTTTTTTGCAAAGATTGCGTTGTTCATATTATCAAAATTATTATTGTTTTACGAATTAGCTTAATATAGTGCCGATACTGTATATTTTCTGTTCTTTTACATGTTTTCAACAGCCTCACCATTGCCATCTGCTCCTTTTAAACGTGAAATGTAGTGAAATTCTCTTATATGTGTCTACGAATTAGCTTAATATAATACCTATACTGTATATTTTCTGTTCTTTTACATGTTTTTAACAGCCTCACCATTGCCATCTGCTCCTTTTAAACGTGAAATGTAGTGAAATTCTCTTATATGTGTCTACGAATTAGCTTAATATAATACCTATACTGTATATTTTCTGTTCTTTTACATGTTTTCAACAGCCTCACCATTGCCATCTGCTCCTTTTAAACGTGAAATGTAGTGAAATTCTCTTATATGTGTCTACGAATTAGCTTAATATAATACCTATACTGTATATTTTCTGTTCTTTTACATGTTTTTAACAGCCTCACCATTGCCATCTGCTCCTTTTAAACGTGAAATGTAGCGAAATTCTCTTATATGTGTCTACGAATTAGCTTAATATAATACCTATACTGTATATTTTCTGTTCTTTTACATGTTTTCAACAGCCCCACCATTGCCATCTGCTCCTTTTAAACGCGAAATATAGTGGAATTCTCTTATATGTATCGATGTTATGCGATTTTTTTTTTAAATCTAACAAATCTTATTCGATTAAATATCGTAGGCGTATACGACCGGAGTCTTATTGCCGCAATGACAGATCAAGCTGTCCAACTAGCCATTTGATTTTCCGTTTCTAATGTAATCAGGTTCCCCTTCTCACTGACCAATTGATGGAAAAAATATCCGTTGGCTATCGGAACAGTAACATTAATAACCCTCTCGCCCTTTCGAAGCCAAGTAGCCGTTAGTTCTATTTTCTTTTTTATTGTGTTTAGTATATTTTAATGCATTTACCTTTACGAACGCGTAATTTTAATGTAATATACTGGGCTTGTATTTTGAGGGCTTGAATATTTATTAAAGTCTCACGGTCTAATGTTTATTCAAGCATTTTAATGCGTTAAATTTTTACTTTCCCTGCAATACATGGTAATGTATAGGGAAAGCATTGGAATCATGTCGAAAATCGCAACTCGAGTTTTCGACGGATCTGCACGTTTCGAGACTTCTAGAATACGAAAAAACTCCCTTTAGCGTGACGTCTGTGTGTGTGTGTGTATCTGTGTGTCTGTCTCTCTGTACGTGTGTCTGTGCAATGTATGTATCCACTCTAACTCAAAAACTAATACACGGAATTTCATAAAATTTGGTAGGTAAGTCACTTGGACGTGACCCTGGTGCTGATTAGTCTTGGGTACGATTCGTGAAAACAAAACCCACCTTTTTTTGCGAAATGGCCAGTAAAAATGTAATGTATCCGTTCTAGCTAAAATACTAATTGACCAAATTTCACAAAATTTGGTAGATACGTTACTTGCAAGATGATATATGGTGCTGATTAGATTTTGATACGATTCGGAAAAGAACAATCTGCCTTTCTTTACGAAATGGCCTGCAAAAATCGCAAAATCTAAAATAAAAAACTAAGTATGCTCAAATATATCCATTAAATATTTGTTTTATACGTAATTTTTAACGAAGAAAAGAATAAGACCAACTCCATTACACTAGAATTAGGTGTTCTCGAGATATTTTAGTTCTTTCGTATTTTTTGTACGTCACCTTTGAAAATAAGTTCAGTTACCAAATGAGAACGAAAATTGAATTAAAAGTGAATTAAATTTAAATAAAATAAAGAGAACGTGGATATAAGTCTGCAGGGAAAGTCATGTGCTGCCCACATCAGATTTTTAGTCATTAGATGCGTTTTTCTCTGTAAAATATACAGCTTTGTTTCATTGAGAAATGACTACAGGGGAGACTTGAGGTCTACATTGTATTGCATGTGAATATGTCATTTACATTATACTCTAGAAATATGCGTCCAGCTATCTTGTAGAAAAAGAAAATACAGCTTTTCCGTAGATGACAGATTTAGCCCAGTGGTTAAGGCAAGAAAATTGGAAGTCCGGAGTTTGATCCTAGACGCCGCCCAAAATTATTTCCGTGCCTATGCGGAGTATGTGCACGACAAATCCGTAGTTCCGGAAGGCCTTCCGAGAGATGTGGTGTTAGGGGAAGAAGGCTACAGTCCCTGTGGCTGGCATCTCCACTGTGTCAATTCCAGTCTGGATTGAGTGGCGCTCTCAGTCGTTCAAATAGTTGCCTATAAGAATGTACAGCTACCTTGTAAGAAGCATAATATTTTCTTGTGAAGTAAATAATTTATCGGGATATTTTATTCTGTCGATGTTTTCTGATTTCGAATTGGACTGGAATGGATTATTTTTGAGCATATCTTTTCATTTTATGCATGCAAAAACAACTTTATAACAGGGTTCTATGGTTTAAAGAGAATTTCATACCACCAGCCGAGTTGCGTCACTACATCCAGTTTGATATTTTGTACAATTTATAGTGAATTTAATTTCAAATTATCAGTTCTTTGCATTGAAAGCCTTTGCATTGGTGTGAGAATTATATAATTGTTCTCCGCAGAAAATGATGCTATGGAAATTTTGAATTTTGGGATAATTCATTTTCTTATCACGCGAATTACATAATAATTTATCTACTTATAGTTTCGAATTCGGCGAAAATATTTTATCTACTTATAGTTTCATGAGCGATGTAATCACGTACTTGAACTTCCTCCGCAATTTGAAAATGTGTTCCTAAATTGCCATGTCACACCTCATGTCATAAAACTTCGAATAATGCGCATTCTAATTAAGCGATGTACAAATAATTTTGTCTAGTTCTAGATTTAACATAACACGTTAATTATAATATTTCATAACGGTGCGTTCAGACTTCCACATCCTATAGTTGGAATATTTTTTTTTATTTTTTTGTAACTCGTATGATGATGGCACTGATTTGTCTAAATTTCTAGTTTTCATAGCATTAGTTTTAGTTGAGAAACAATAATTCGTAGAACAATGGTAAGGATACAGTTAGTGTACGGTATGGAATATGTAGAGCAGTTTATATTAACGCAAATTACACCAAATGGGTCCAATTCTTCAATGAAATTGAGCTGATGCCATCTGTAAAAAATTATAATAATAATAATAATAATAATAATCATTAGAGAAATAATTTTATAAAATGATACATTGTTCATGAAATGTTGCATAAATTGCTGTTGAAATAATTCTGCAATAAATATCCTTCGTAAATACCAGCATAAAATGTTGATCAAAAATATTAGCTGATTTTATAGGAAAAGACGAAATTTCTTCGTCAGGATAGAGAGGCAGGATTTGAATATTTTTACAGTTCTTTTACTTTCAGCTAGATTTTTTTTTTCTTTCTTTTTTTATTAAATTCTAGTTTGGCAACGATTTCCTCCCTGGATCACGTGATACAACTTGTTATTCCCAAAGATGCTCTTGCCTTTTATGCTAGTGTGGTTGCTCTGTCTCATTTTAACCCGAGGAAAGATGTTCTTTTTTTGATATTTTTTATCAACGTTTTGTGCTGTAAACACGTTATATTTTAGAAGTCATCTTACTTCTAGGGAAAATAACAGCCCTCTGCTTCAGGATAAATAAGAAATGCAACCTCACTTATTTAAGTAAGATCGGCACTCAAGATAGGCATTTGAATAAGTGAGGTTGCTCTTCTAGTTTGTCCTGAAGATGAGCGCTGTTTTTACTCTCGAAACCAGTTCACTCCTGAAATTTAATATATACTGTATTTTGATGAATTATATATATATATATATATATATATATATATATATAATATTGGATTTTATTACACCAGTTTTTGAGCGTCCCCCCCTGCAATACATGGCAATACGTATATAGAAAAGTATTGAAATCGTGTCGAAAATCGCAACTCGAGTTTTCGACGGATCTACACGTTTTAGGACCTCTAGAATCCGAAAATACAATTTTCAGAGTAATGTCTGTATGTGTGTGTTTGTGTGCCTGTGTTTGCGTATGTATCTACTGTAACTCAAGAACCATTCGACGAAATTTCACAAAATTTGGTAGTTGAGTTATTCGTGGGTTACCTTGGTGTTGATTAGATTTCGGAACGATTCGAAAAAAAAAAAGGAACATGTCCTTTCTTAACAAAATGGCCAGCAAAAATCTCATGCATCCACTCTAGCTGAAAAAATAATAGACCAAATGTAACAAAAGCGGGCAGATGTGTTGCTTGTGGGTTATTCTGACGCTGAATGGATTTTAGTACGATTCGGAAAACTGTAGTCTGATTTGTTTTGCAAAATGACCCACAAGAATCGTCTGAAACTAAAATAAACATGCATAAAGCATTGATCAATCATGCATAAAGCATTGCAAGATCAATCATGCATAAAGCATTGATTATGAAACACTTTCCAACTGAAATGCAATTATATTTAAACATCTCTAAAATGCGATACATTCCTCGGTAATATTTTTAAAATTATCATAATACTACAATAGTTTATTATATTTGAAAACTTCATCGAAAACGAATGAACTTTATTCAAATGACGTCATTGAAATATAAATCGCCTCTATATAAAAGCAGCATTTCATTCTCAAACATTTTTCCAATCGTTTCATTCATCACAATGCTATAATAATTTATTTTATTTAAAAATTTGAAAATTTGTTATCTATCATATTTATTTTAAAATGTGAAACCTCTCTTATATATAAAATAATTAAACTTTTGGAAAAATATTTATTATATAATATATCTCTTTTTCCTTTTTGGAGGATGTAGCAAGAGTCAGAATTTAATTGAATTTGTTTTTCTCCCTATATTAAATAATTTTTATTTAAAAAACTACCTAACATATTTTACTGAATTTTCTTTTATAAATTTTATGGGATAATTTGAATATTTCCAAAAAGTTTCGAAGCAATTTGTGAATTTTAAATTCGCTTAAAAAATGTTTGAAATATTAGGTTCCATAGGGTTCAATGTATTTCATTTCTTCAACCCGGATTCAATCCAAAACTAATTGGGTGATATTATTCATTTATATGTTCATAGGTCCCACAGACCGTCTGAAAAACATACTAAAATTTCATTTTGTAAAGTCATTTTTACGGCAGTTATCGTGCTAACGGACAGACAGACAGACAGACAGAATGAACAAAGTCATAAACACTTTTCAACTACGTTGTAAAGTGTCAAAAACTACAGAAAAACAGCCTTTGAATTTTTTTTTCTGGTATTTAATGCCCTAATTTTGAGAGTACGGTTTTTTTAAATAGTAAATTTACAAAGCTTGAGCAAAATTTATGTTCTCAAGGGATTGTAATAAAATGTCCAGTCATATCATATTTATTCTCTGAGTTGCGTACCCATTTGAGTGGGGAGGAGGTGCTAAATATTTGTATTTTAATAACCTTTTATTAATTTACCTTGAGTTAACAGAGATTATTAATCATTTATACGAACTTGAGTATTTGATATTTATAAAGAATTATAAATTAGTATTATATTCGATGGAAATTAGTAAATATTATTATATGATATACCAATAGATTGAAATTTATAAATAGAAATTAATCAATAAAATCAATTACAGGTATTTTAAGATAACTCTTCAAATACATCCAATGTAAAAGTGTTTTAAATAATTTCTGGATAAAATATCACACCCGCAAATTTGATGGATCTACACGTTTTGAACATCCATGAATACAAATCAGCTATTTATTAATGTGTCTGTCTATCTATGTATCTATATTGGGAAATTATCTTTTTTTTTATAAAGATGATGCAATAGAATGAAATTTAATACTATTATACCAATTGGTCAACGTCAGAGGCTATTGAGGCTAAATGGACAACCCGCACCCTTCCCAATTTTTACATGTATTTTTTTCTTCGCAAATAAAAAATGCAATATATAAACATAATATATAAACATAATGCAATATATATAACACGGACAGACAGACAGACAGACAGAATGAACAAAGTCATAAACACTTTTCAACTATGTTGTAAAGTGTAAGAACTACGTGTGTTCAAATGTATCACTTAAATGCTTGTTTTATACGTAATTGTTGACGTCAAAAATAATAAGACCAATTCCTTAACTCTAGGACTAATCGTTTTCGATCAGTTTCAGTTTTTCTCATTCTTGTCACATAGTCTTTAAAAATATGTCCAATCGCCAAATGAAAATGACAATTGAATTCACACTGCGAATTTAGAATAATTTTAAATAATTATATATGTTATATTGTGCAAATAAACTCAATGCAATGAACTGTGAAAGAAATTAAGATAAAAGGAATTTGTGTCTGTAAGGAAAGCCATGTGCTGCCCACATCATATTTCTTTTATTTTATGCTGCTATTCACGAAGTACTGTTTTTTCAGAACGATATATTATTATCTCATTCCATATTGATTAAGATACAAGAGGATCATAACAATACGGAAAAGAGTACATATATGAGAACGAAATGTGAATTTTCGTTCTCTAGATTATTGTACGTCATTTCCATTCTTTGAATCTCTTATATCGGATTCCATGACTTATGTCGTACATTGCAAAAGCTTAATGGCCGACATGGAACATCGAGTGGTCGGACGGCCATTTGATTTTCCGCTTCTAATGTAATCAGTGACCCCTTCCCGCTGACCACTGGAAGGAAAGAAATATCCGTTGGCTATCGGAACAACGACATTAATAACATTCTCGCTCTTTTGAAGCCAGGAAAGGCTGTAGTATTATCTTCTCTTTTTCATCCTTTTTTCTTTCCTTGTAATACATAGAATATGTGAAGGAAAAGTTTATTGTGTTGACTCAGAAATATGATTCTCAGATTTGATCCGAATTACACGTTTTAAGTATGTCTAAATGCAAATTAACCCTTTTCAGTAACATCTGTGTCTGCTTGTGTGCCTATCTGAGCAATAGTTTTTGAATAAATGGAGCAAATTGATATTCTAATTTAAGTTGTTATTGTAACTTAACTTTAAAGGCAAGACTTTGCTACTTGTGTAATTCAACATGGACATTTACAGAGCAAAAATAAAATGAAAAATGTAAAAGTAGTGAAATAATAATAGCGTTAATATGCTATATCGATCCGTGAATAAAACAAATACTTACTAAAGTCAGAAAAACATAAAGGGGGGAAATACGCTATATAAAGAAATTTAATTGAGTAAAAAAAGTCCACTTATAAGGCAATTTAAAAAATATACTAAAAGCAATAAGAATAAAAATTTTTAAAGAGTTATTTATTTTTGAAGTAATAACATTTTAAACCTAATTTTTGCTGTCATTACCACCTGCAAATCTTTACAAATTTATTACGACAAACTTTGTATTCTCGAATCATTACACCAAATTATTGCTGCGCAGGATTCATTTTGATGATTGCCACCAATAAGCTCTTATCCATTAAGAAAGCAACCAAATAGGCGATTTTAGTAACACCCCATCTTTTAAGAGCTCTTTAAGTTCACACTGAAGTAGCAATATATTTAAAATAGTTGTATGATCAAATTGCTCACAGAAAACAGGAGCATTGTGATCCGACAACTTTTTAGTATAATAAAGAGTCATCCTCAACCTGATCATACAATATTTGTTTGATTAATTTGAACAAAAATGCTATCTTTTTGAAGCATCTCTAGGTTTTTAAGGAGTTAATAAGATCAGTCATAAATCTGCAGTTACACATTCATTCTTTCGTCTGCAATACTGCGAATTCAAGCAAGTAGCGTAGCGTGAGATTTTTGACTGGGAGGCTGAAAATTTGGCAAAAAATTTGGTATTACATGCGAAATTTGTATTGGAATTCGCATTTTCATAAGTTTTTCTCAATAAGTTTTATTTATTGGTGAATAACATAAAATAAGTTTACATAAAAATGCAAAGAGTGGATGAAATGCACGAAATTTTAAAATGTTACCTATGTAAGATGATTACATATACGATATGACATCTTAAATATTTTCTTACTTATAAATTAGATTAACTTTTGCAATCATTTTATTAAATATGAAGTCATGGTCACTCATAGGGGAGGTAAAGGGGGGGGGGGGTCATCCCACTCCCACTTGGACATTCAATATAACGAAGGCGAGTATCAAGCCAGTCGATATTGTACATCATGTGCTTGAGTTTGTCTCCCCCCCCCCCCCCCCAACCGGAAAAAGTTTCATAGGCGCCTATGTATGAAGTAGAAATATATCAGAATATTATTAGAAAGAGATAGAAAAAATATATCAGTTTTGTAAATATAGACAGCTAGAACTAACGAAATAAAGCAATTCAAAGAAGTGCACTGAAAATGGGTGAGAACACTGTAGTCAACAATGTTCTTAAACAATTTTGTATATTAATTATTTACAAATACTACATTTTGAAAGCTTAAAAATATCGTAACCACAATATGCTAGAAATCCGCTAGAAAATTATCAATGGGTTTTGTTCAACAGAGATTCTCGTGTAACGTGATTTTCCAGATGTATTCTTTCTAAAACTCCCAAATGCGCAAACAGATGCTTCGCCATACTGTTGCTGCGACTAAGTCTACTTCACAAACTACTTAAGTTCAATGGTAGTCATCATTCACTGGCAGAAGCGTAAGTTTGATATTTTGTGCCTTAGAGCAAATAATTTCAGGGCGCCTTTTCCCATAATTTATAGTCTTTGGTTCTTAAGTAGAAAATATTTTTAGCGCAACAGGTGTCCCCTCTTTTCGTTCGCCACCATGGAGCGATCACTCCCGTTCCGCTCCATAACTGTACGTTACTGAATTCAAGGTTTCATCTCCTTATTCAGTTCTACGAAATTTTGTTATGAAATAAAACCTTCAAAATTTGTATTATCCGATTAAGTCTACTTCACGAATTACTTAAGTTTAATGGTAGTCGTTATTAGTGTGTTTCTTCGTCTTGGTATTTGTTTAAATTTAGATGAATGTCATGCTACTCGAAGAAAATCGAAATATAGTTGAAGAACCCAATTTTAAGGACTTAAGGCTCGCCTTATCCATTTACCAAAGTACACATTACAAGAGTATTTTCTGCATACAGTAATCACCGCATTTACGTGAGTGATAAAGACGGAATATAGGGGTGCTAAGTCACAAGTACGTCGCACAAATAACATTTTAGTGATTAACACTGAAATGTGGCTCAATTCGGGTTTCTCATATCAGAATTTATTACTTTCCTTATATACATAATGTATAAGGAAAGTATTGTGACGGGGTCGAAAATTCGAATTCGAGTTTTCGACGGGAGCGCACGTTTCAAGCATCCCTGATCACGAATCAAACATTTTTGAGGTGGTGTCTGTGTGTGTGTGTGTGTCAGTGAGTCGATAACTGACGACCGAATGGACCGATTCGAACGAAATTTGGTGCAAAAATCACAATCCATAAATACTGGAAGCCTATTGTTTTTATACGCAATCGAATGTTCAAAACTCCCTTAAATTTTCGAGTGAAATTTTGAAAAATTCGTCAAAAAATCAAAACCGCTAATAAAGTTACGCAAATAGACATTTCTTATGTAATTTTTCATTAAAAAATGATTGAAATAAATTTTAGAACGCTAACAAGAACTGTTCTCGAGATATTGCACATTTTTCAAAAAAATTATCGAAAAGTCATATAAAATAAAAAAAATATATTTTCTATTGAAAAATATTTCCATTGAGAAACATGCTCACTTTTCATATGTAATACCATGCGATAAATTGGGTGACATCATTCTCGTGGATCTAGCTAGTCCCATTTGTAATGCCAGAAATGTAAAGTAATAAATATTTGGAAGGATTAAAAAATAATGGAACCAGGAATGCGGGCGGATTATCCCCACGCTAAGCAGATGGGCGATAATATACAGGTGGCCCCATATCTTACATACCACGCCCATGTTTACATACCACACTAAGCCGTTTGGCGGCAACCGAGACGGCGACGCCATGTCTACGGATTAGCTCTCAGCTCTACATTTCAGCACGTGGACCGCCGACCGAAAAAGGGATATAAGTGAGAGTTGCTCGAAGTGGGGGTCAGAATTGGTCAAGGCAGGCTGTTGGAGTTAGACTAGTCAAGAAGAAGCGACGGTAGCAGAGTTAAGAGTTGTGTGTGCGTCTCTGATATAGGAATTCGAAGGAGAGCTCATGTTCATCTGGTATTGCAAGTGTAAAGTGTGACAAAGCATCGGTGTTACCCAAGTTATATGAAAGAAGATCAGGTACCGTACAATTAAACTATATGAGGATAACCTATTTGTCTAAATTTGTGTTTTTAAGGAAAAGCTAATTAATGCATCCCACCACGTGCTCCAACCAAATATCAATTCATCTGGCATTACACCCCCCGAACTACCATTGAGATGTATTCCTCTATTGTGATATTTATTTAATTTGTAAAACTAAAGAGTGTAAATTGAGTATGTGATAAATAAATGTTTGTTCCTTTACTATTAACCTTAATTTTTAGTTTGTTAACTTAGTATCCCGTTAAACACAGAAATAGGTGGGTTTTGCGGCCACCAACGCAATGTACACAGCAGTAAGTTTTAGAACAGATTACATGTATAATTAATATACTAATAAATAATTAATTTAATGTAAAATGCATTTTTTGACAATATTAATTTTAATCAACAAAATTAATAAATCGGCACATTATTAGATAAAATGCCAAATATCATATCGAGGTGGCTAATTGACATAAGTCAGTATGATTTTAAATTCAAATATCAAAAAGGTGAAAATAACGCAAGTGATTATTGCTCGAGATATGTATTTGACAATGATAACCAAATCAAATATGTAAATACTTTAATTAAAAATGATGAGATAAATGTGGAGAAAATATTAGAGCAACAAATGGTAGATGAAAAATTAAGTAAAATTAGAGAGGAATTACAAAAAGGAAGAAACCGATATCACAATAACAAGGTATACTATATTGATAGCCAAAATAAACTGTTAATGGTAAAGAAGGAAAATAAAAGACAAACGTATAGGAAAATAAATGAGAATAAGATTGTAATACCGCACTCGCTAAAGGGAAAGATAATAGAGATAGCACATTTCCCTCATTTCGGAGTAAAAAAGACATACCAATTACTTTCAAGAAAATATTTTTGGATAGGGGCTTTCCAAGACGTGGAAAATTTTTGTAAGTCTTGTAATCAATGCTTATTAGTAAAACACAAAAATATACCACCAGCCAGACTTCAGGCTATGCCAGAAATATTAAAACCAGGAATATATTTACAACTGGATTGCGTAGGAAAACTACCGCGCAGTAATGGAGGAAATAATTTTGTAATTACAATTGTAGACATGTTTTCACGATACTTTGAGGCCTATGCAGTCAGAGACATTACTGCTAAAACAATAGTGAATAAGCTAACAAACTTCGTGACAACTTATGGAGTTCCAATTATTATTCAAAGCGATAATGCTCAAATTTTTAAAAGTAAAGAATACATAGATTTTACAAATGCATTAAATATTGAAAGGCGATACAGTTCGGTTTATTTCCCAAGTTCTTTAGGTCGTTGTGAAAGAATACACAGAGACATGAAACAATGTATAATGTGTTTGTCAAAGACTACGTTTGAATGGGATGAATCTTTAAAATGGTTTAAGTTTTATGTGAATAACACTATTAACAGTAATACAGGATTTGAGCCTTCATTCCTGTTCTATCTTAGAGATTTATCATTGCCATTTGAAAATATTAAACAAACAAACATACCAAGTAAGGAAGAAATAGATATAATGTATAGTGATGTAAATAATTATAAAAATTATGTGGCACAGCATTTAAAAAATATAGATGAAGTCGTGAAAGACGCATCGGAACAACAAAAGCTGATAAATGACAAACAAATAAAGAAATATAAAATAGTGAGAAAAAACGATATATTTATAGGAGCGACAGTGTACCTAAAAAAGTTCCTAAAACCAAGGGTATTAGAGGATCGATATGATGGACCATTTAGAATTACGAAATTAGTCCGAAATAATAATGTTATAATATGTCTTAAAAGTGATGAAAATAAAACTTATGAAGTGCACATAAATAAACTATACATGGCAGCGGAGCGAAAACAATATTTGAAAGATAGTGACGAAAGCGAATCAAACCACACACACACACAGGACAAAGAAAAAAATCAAAATGAGAAAGTGATTAGAAATAATGATCAAAGTCAAATTAAGGAAGGGAAGGTCACTAAAGAAAAGCAATTAAACTGTGAAAATAATAGAAATGATGATGAGGTTTGTTATAATGCCAGAGGGTATAATTTTCGCCCTCGAATTGTTGTAAATAGTAATTTCATAAAACAAAGAATATGAAAAATATGTAAAAAGTTTGTAATTAATGTCATAAATAGAAAGTGATAAATGAGTGTATATGTATATGTTTTTATGTTTTAAATTGTGGATATAAGTATATTTCAAAAAGTATGTTATGTATTTCTGACATTACATATATATGGCAAGTTCAAAAAAAAAAAAGTGAAATAACAAAGTAATTTATAAATAATATGGTGGTATGGAATTCAACCATAACCAAGAATCGGAAGTTGATAGTTGCACTACTACAATATGTTACAAAATGAAATGATAACAAGAAAATGTATAATAATAATAAAGTAATGAATGCTGTTATGTAATGATAGGTCGTATGTAAATAATTATGTAAAAGGAGAAATGAAAATTATGCATTGCAAATAATATATATCAAAATTTACAATTTAATAATAATGTGAATGTTGGTAATCCTCATGTAATTTATGGTACATTATGTCAATTATGAATAATGGACTAACTTGACAGGGAACTATCAAGAAACTACAAAGAACTATCAAAGCTATGAGTTGTACGAGGCTAAAAAGTGGAACTCAGCCTTTCTCACGATGGATGAACTTATGTGTTTACGAGGAACCATTGTGAACTTAATTTCTTACCACTGGGGTGAAACTGTGGGAGAGTAACTTTTGGACTTTTTTTTCGCGGGGGGGGTGAGAATGTAATGCCAGAAATGTAAAGTAATAAATATTTGGAAGGATTAAAAAATAATGGAACCAGGAATGCGGGCGGATTATCCCCACGCTAAGCAGATGGGCGATAATATACAGGTGGCCCCATATCTTACATACCACGCCCATGTTTACATACCACACTAAGCCGTTTGGCGGCAACCGAGACGGCGACGCCATGTCTACGGATTAGCTCTCAGCTCTACATTTCAGCACGTGGACCGCCGACCGAAAAAGGGATATAAGTGAGAGTTGCTCGAAGTGGGAGTCAGAATTGGTCAAGGCAGGCTGTTGGAGTTAGACTAGTCAAGAAGAAGCGACGGTAGCAGAGTTAAGAGTTGTGTGTGCGTCTCTGATATAGGAATTCGAAGGAGAGCTCATGTTCATCTGGTATTGCAAGTGTAAAGTGTGACAAAGCATCGGTGTTACCCAAGTTATATGAAAGAAGATCAGGTACCGTACAATTAAACTATATGAGGATAACCTATTTGTCTAAATTTGTGTTTTTAAGGAAAAGCTAATTAATGCATCCCACCACGTGCTCCAACCAAATATCAATTCATCTGGCATTACACCCCCCGAACTACCATTGAGATGTATTCCTCTATTGTGATATTTATTTAATTTGTAAAACTAAAGAGTGTAAATTGAGTATGTGATAAATAAATGTTTGTTCCTTTACTATTAACCTTAATTTTTAGTTTGTTAACTTAGTATCCCGTTAAACACAGAAATAGGTGGTTTTTGCGGCCACCAACGCAATGTACACAGCAGTAAGTTTTAGAACAGATTACATGTATAATTAATATACTAATAAATAATTAATTTAATGTAAAATGCATTTTTTGACAATATTAATTTTAATCAACAAAATTAATAAATCGGCACACCATTCATGAAAAAAGATACTTTGAGTAATACTTTTGTATTTGAACTCCAATAGTCATTTACTGCTGTAAGAATACCTTATTTCTTCGTCCATAACGCTTGGAGAGATTTTGGCGACGAATTTGGTGAAATGTCGCCAATTTGGTAGCTTTTTTAAATGTTGCTAAATTAACGAAAATCTCGCCAAATGGATAAAAATGACGCTAAATCAATGACGACTCATTGATGATGACGACACGGAAAATGACGACTCATTGACGAAAATTCAATATCTTGGAAAGAATATAAATAACTACTATAAAAATAATCTATTTTTTTACTGTACATGTGCTGCCCACATCAGAATTTTTTTAAGTAGCTTGAGAATTTTTTTTTTTTTTTTTTTTTTGAGAATTTTAGAAGAAAAATTTTGAAAAATCTATATCGTTGTTCCGAATAATCGAAACTATTGAATGTTATCCTTCATTTTATTACAGGTCTTGAAAAAATATTTCTATTGACCAAATTTGATAATATACTCTCAGGGGGGGGGGGTAGGATTGCCTCCCCCGATGGGTGCTAATAACGTTGCGAACATATAATTTATATCGCGGCTATTTTCCACCACAATGATTGATATTATTTAGTTTCGTGATCATTGAACCATAAACAACCCCTTTTATGTGCATAACTATTTATGTTAAAATTTGTCCTACGCTGCCATGTTAAGAAAATATTAAATTTCGAATAAATTTCAAAGTTTTTGCTCGAATTAAAAAAAAATTCTATCAAAGTTCTAGATTTTCCGATAACAAAGCCGCACATAAAATGTTGCGAAAATCCATTAATATTTGTGGCCTCTATCGTGCACAAAAGAAATCGACCACAGACAGACAGACAGACGGAAACCACTCCGAAAGTATTCAAACCGCGAAAATAGTCAAAGATCGAAAATTTCAGTGAAAACAATATTTTATATTTTATCTATACAATATTCTATAGTAGTACATACGAAAGTTAAAATAGTCAAAACGTTTTCAGGAGGTCATAAAGCATATATTGGCATCAAAATCTCGAAACCGAAAATTTTCGTGAAAACAATACTTTCTCAATACTACGTATCAGATAGTAAAAATATTTGTGACATCACATCCTTTCAGAAAACACGAGTTTTGTGATAGAACACCCATTTTGCATAACGCATTCGCGACTTTACTATGCACATGAAAACTTATGAACAAAAGGTGGCGAATTTCCGAAGCATCTGATGATTTGTTAGGCTTTAAGAGATCTATCTCCATGAGTTTATTTATAAAACTGCAGTTACATATTCATTCTTTCATCTACAGTATTCCAAATTCAAGTTTTCGTCTTATTATTTACCCCCACGCATTTTCTGTGGTCAATAAAACCTGCAAATCTCCGCAATTTTATTGCAACCAACTTTGTATTCTCGGACCATTCCATCGAAATATTACTGGAGAATTCATTTTAATGACTTCCGCCAGGAGGCCCTTATTCACCAGCCAGAGCACATCTAACAAGCGTATTTGTTGTGTACCGTAACGACCGAATTCCACTTTTAATAGCCATAATAAAAGGTACCTCTGGATCTTCAGGAGCAACAAAAGCCGTGCCGCTGAACCATGGGCTTCACCCCCACAAGACTACATCCATCTTCAAGACTGAAGAAGCTTACCGATCCAGGTGTGATCAAATTTTTTGGGTCGTGTTTCACAAACAACTGATTTATTTCTTAGGGGGTTTAGCCGCCCCTTCTTACCTGGGAGAGGTTGTGCTGTATATTTATGACCTCGTAAGGTTCGTGGGAAATAAACTCGCCATGACCACGTGTGGGATTCAAGACCAAAGGTGTATATTTTTAATTTTATTTTGTTGGGTTTTTATTATTATATCACTGCAGTGGCAATAAAATGCTGAGGAAGTGGGGAGAAAAACACATTCCAGCGTATTTTCGATTTCAAGTGTCATTGATTATTCCCTATTTGGGTATTTTCTCATGTCATTGGGATGGTTAAGGGAAGGTAAAAATGACAGTGAAAGAGAGATGAGGATGATAAACATTTTGAAGAGAATAAGACTGTGGAAAAGACACTTTTTCTTATTATTACTGTTCATTATTTTTATTAGAAGGGTTAATTGAGAAGGAGGGACAAAACGCATTATTCTCAATTTTAACAATCATTGGTTATTAACTCGTATATTGCTGCGATGATTAAGATAATGCAAATACTTCAGCGAAAATTAAATGAAAGTGATCAATAGGTTTAATACCAAAAGAAATGATAATATGTAAAAAAATTATGCTTCATTATTATTTAATATTGTTTATTAGTGTTATTATTTTATTTCTGCAGTAGCAGTTTAATATTGAGGAAGAGCAATAAACACTCCAGGCTATCTTCAGTTTCGAAAGTCACTGTCTTTTAACTGTTTGGGTATTTTCTTATGTCATTGGAATAATTAAGCGAAGGAAAAATGAGGTGTATATAAAGGTGAGCGGGTTAGTTACGCTGATGTTAGGATGTTTTGAAGATCGTAAAGTTGATATGGAATAAGAGATTAATATTACGAATAATTTTGTTGCAAAAGAGAATGACTCTCTGGTGGAAAATACAGGTTTACTTATTAGAATTTTATATTTTTTTTTGAATATTTTGTTGTAGTTCAGTCATAGAATAATTATGCTCTTGGGTTATTGAGATGATTAAGGAAAGATAAAAAAAAAGTTGGTGAATATGTGCTAGTTACGTTGATGTCGTTGGGATGATTAAGAGAATGCGAAGCTGAAAGTGAAAAGGAGATGAGGATTACAAATCATTTTGATGCAAAAGCGAATGACAATCTGGAGAAAAATACATGCTTTACTCATCTGCTTGTTTTTACATATTTCATTTTTTACCGTTTTTGTTTAACAAATTTGAGCTTTTCACAGTAGATTTCTAAAAATGGAAAGGCAAACATCTTACAGGATGTTAAATGTTTACAAAGAAAAGGACTATTTTATATGTTTTTATTTTCAAGCACGAGTGTAGTCAGAGAAAGCACGAGGGTAGTCATTCAGATCGACATTTGCAGCCCATCTAACTTTAGAGAAATGAGATTATAGGACTCATTTCAATGAGAGAAAATTGGAATCCTGTCCCAGTAGCTCATTGGTTAAAGCATCGACTGGTTAGTTCGAAAATCCACGGTTTGATCCCCGGCTGGGATTATGAAATCTGTACCTGATGAATGTGTTTGTAATGAATCTCTTAGTGTTACATACGTGTTTTCAGCAAAGAATTATTATTATCAATATCAACATAACAAAAACATTGTCTATTAATTTATTTTCATAACAATCATAATTTTCATAATTTATTTTCGTAATAAACATTTTTTAGTAATTCTTAACATAAAACTTTAAACACTTTTAATTTTAAGACGTTTACATTTTGATGTTTTGCTTGGTATATTACAACTTTAAACAACTGTAACTTTATCAAAATTATAAGGAAGTAGATATACCTGTCATATGTCTTTTAATCTTATGTCGCAATAAGCAATTCTTAAGATTAAGTTTAAATTGGATAATTTTAGTTCACATCAAACGAACCATTCCTTTTGACAACTATAAGGAAATTTCAATGATCTATCGTCGTCTACATTTATTTTTTGCATTCTGTATCATGACATGTTCCTGTATAAAAGAAAAGAAAACTAATTAATTTATTGAATGACATTTTAATTTGTTTTAACTTATTCTCAATTTTAATAGGAGGAATAGCTTTAAATCTACAAATAAGAGCAATAATTGGAAAATGTTAAAATATTTTCTTACCTGATTACATAAATAACATCTAGAGCTGTACTTCTCAACCTTTGTGACGCGGATCTCAAACTGTCTTCTCGAGGTCTCAACCTTTATAAGACGACGGCACGGTTTCAACATATTTACTCGTAAATACTTCTAATTTGTTAGAAGTTCGTATATTAAACTAACATAAGTATTAAAAATATGATGGGGGCAGTACATGACTTTCCTTATATAATGCAATGAATTTACTACATTTACAGTTAAAAAGAATCTGATGTGTGCAGTACATGACTTTATCTGCAGATTCAAATTCATTTTTTTTATTTCTTTAATAATTCATTAAATTGAGTTTAATTGCACAAAATAGCACTAAATTTGCATTTTTAATTCAATTTCTGTTTTTATTTGGTAATTGGACATTTTTCCAAAAGTGGTATAACTAAATTTGAAAATTTTCAAATATCTCGAGAACGGATAGTTCTAGAGTAACAGAGTTGTTCTAATTCTATTCCTCATCAAAAATTACGTATAAAACAAGCATTTAATAGTTATATTTGAACATACGTAGCTTTTTTTTAGATTTTGGCGAGTTTTGTGGGCCATTTCGTAAAAAAAGGCAGGTTGTTCTTTTCCGAATAATACCAAACTCTAATCAGAACCAGGGTATCGTACAAGTAACTTATCTACCAAATTTGGTGAAATTTGGTCAATTAGTCTTTTAGCTAGAGTGAATACATGAAATTTTTACTGGCCATTTCGCAAAAAAAGGCTGGTTCTGTTTTTACGAATCGTACCAAAAACTAGTCAGCACCAGGGTCATACCCAAGTGACGTACCTACCAAATTTTATGAAATTCGGTCCATAAGTTTTTGTGTTAGAGTGGATACATACATTGCACAGACAGACAGACAGACAGACACACAGACACATAGACACACACAGACGTCACGCTAAAAATAGTTTTTTCGTATTCTAGAGGTCTCGAAACGTGTAGATCTATCGAAAACTCGAGTTGCGATTTTCAGCATGATTCCAATACTTTCCCTATACATTATCATGTATTGCAGGGACAGTAAAAATGTTATTCTTATAGTAGATACTTATATTCTTGCCAAGATATTGAATTTTCTTCAATGAGTCGTCATTTTCATTGATTTAGCGTCATTTTTATCCATTTGGCGAGATTTTCGTTAACTTGGCAACATTTAAAAATATCACCAAGTTGGCGACATTCCCCTAAATTTGTCACCAAAATCTCGCCAAGCGTTATGGACCTAGTTAATAAGCTATTATTATAGTGGATAAATGACTATTGGCGTTCAAATGCAAAAGTATTACTCAAAGTATCTTTTTTCGTGAATTGAACGAGTCAGATCCACGAGAATGATGTCACCAAATTTATCGCATGATATTACATATGAAAAGTGAACATGTTTCTCAACAGTTAATACTTGGTTTTAATTTATGGGATGTTTTGATAAATTTATTTGAAAAATGTGAAATATCTCGAGAACGGTTCATGCTAGCATTCTAAAGTTTATGTCAATCCTTTTCTAAGAAAAAATTACATAAGAAATGTCTATTTGCGTAACTTTAATAAAAGTTTTGATTTTTTGATGATTTTTTCAAAATTTCACTCGAAAATTTAGGGGGTTTCTGAACATTCGTTTGTGTTTTAAAACAATAGGCTTCCAGTATTCACGGATTGTGATTTTTTAAAAAATTTCATTCGAATCGCTCCATTCGTTCGTGAGATATCGTCTCCACAGACTCACTGACACACACACACACACACATCACTTTAAAAATGTTCGATTCGTGATCAGGGATGCTTGAAACGTGCTCTCTCGTTGAAAACTCGAATTCGAATTTTTGACCCCGTCACAATATTTTCCTTATACATTATGTATATAAGGAACGTAATAATTAATCAGGGCATAATTATAAAGCGTATTAGTACATTTATGTATACTGTGTAGCATGTTGACAAATATAAAATTGCATTTAAATAAGCTATCAATCATTGGACTGATGAAATTGTGTAGCATATAATAATTTCCTCAGACCAACATCATTAAATTAATTTCCGCTGATTTTCATTGACATTTCCCATTTTTGTCACCAAAAATTTATAATATTATTTAGTATAAAATGGATTATTATATCATTAAATTGATTTTACTGATGTTGGTTTGAAAAAAAATACGGTATTGAGATAGCATAATATTAATCCATTGTAATTTATCAAGGAAGTCAGTTTTGCAGTCTTTAATTCATATTAAAATTGAAATGCAGCTTTGTCACTGACATTTGGTACACAGGTGTTATTTAGGCGTTCTGGTTCTGAGTGTTTCGTCTCATTCACCAAAATTATTCGCCTTAGAATATTTCCACTGTGAAATATTTATTCATACAAAAAGCTTAGAAAGCTAAAACGACAAATTCCAAGAATCTTTTGTGGCCCGGTATAATTGATGCCGGATTTAGAGTTCGAGGTTTCACTTAATTTTCTCCTACAATCACGTTCCAATCCTCATCTATGTTCCATACCAGGATCAGTATCAAAATGAAAAAAAATATTCTTTAAAAAAGAATGTTAATTGATTCTTATAAATTCTTTGAAATATATATTTTCTTTCTAAGTTTTCAAAAGCTCAGTGGCTCCGATGATGAGAAGCCTTTTAATTGATCTGTGTAAATATACAGAATTCCCAGGAAATTCTTAAAGCATCCTAATAACTTTTGTGAAGATATGTCCTGGATTGTATGCGTTAGGTATATGTATGGTAAAGTGATAATTACCCGAACGATTAAAAGCGGCCCTAGTGAATAATAAAAAAATCTGATGTGGGCAGCACATGACTTTCCTTATATAATGCAATGAATTTACCACTTTTACAGTAAAAAAATGGGATTTTCTTATAGTAGATACTTATATTTTTTCCAAGATATTGAATTTTCGACAATTAGTCGTCATTTTTATCCATTTGGCGAGATTTTCGTTAATTTGGTAGCATTTCAAAAATTCACCAAGTAGGCGACATTCCGCCAAATTCGTCGCCAAAATCTCGCCAAGCTTTATGGACGGAGAAATAAGTTATTTTTATAGCAGGTAAATGATTATTGGTGATCAAATACAAAAGTATTACTCAAAGTAACTTTTCTCATGAATGGAACGAGCTAGATCCACGAGAATGATGTCACCCAATTTATCGCATGATATTTCATATGAAAAGTGAACATGTTTCTCAATAGGAATTTTTTTTATATGACTTTTTGATAATTTTTTTGTAAAATGTGCAATATCTCGAGAACGGTTCATGTTAGCGTTCTAAAATTTATGTCAATCGTTTTCTAATGAAAAACTACATAAGTAATGTCTATTTGCGTAACTTTATTAGAGGTTTTGATTTTTTGATGATTTTTTCAAAATTTCACTCGAAAATTTAGGGAGGTTCTGAATATTCGATTGCGTATAAAAACAATAGGCTTCCAGTATTCACGGATTGTAATTTTTGCGCTAAATTTCGTTCGAAACGGTCCATTCGTTCGTCAGTTATCGTCTCCACAGACTCACTGACACACACACACATACACACACACATACACACACACACATACACACACACAGACATCACTTCAAAAATGTTCGATTCGTGATCAGGGATGCTTGAAACGTGTTCTCTCGTCGAAAACTCGAATTCGAATTTTTGACCCCGTCACAATACTTTCCTTATTCATTATGCATATAAGGAAAGTAATAGGGGCATAATCAGGGCATAATTATAAAGCGTATTAGTACATTTATGTATACTGTGTAGCATGTTGACAAATATAAAATTGCATTTAAATAAGTTATCAATCTTTGGACTGATGGAATCGGGTAGCATATAATAATTTCCTCAGACCAACATGATTAAATTAATTTCCGCTGATTTTCATTAACATTTCCCATTTTTATCACCAAAAATGTATAATGGTATTTAGTATAAAATGGATTATTATATCATTAAATTGATTTCACTGATGTTGGTTTGAAAAAAAATACGGTATTTAGATAGAATAATATTAATCCATTGTAATTTACCAAGGAAGTCAGTTTTGCAGTCTTTAATTCATATTAAAATTGAAATGCCGCTTTGTCACTGACATTTGGTACACAGGTGTTATTTAGGCGTTCTGGTTCTGAGTGTTTCGTCTCATTCACCAAAATTATTCGCCTTAGAATATTTCCACTGTGAAATATTTATTCATACAAAAAGCTTAGAAAGCTAAAACGACAAATTCCAATAATCTTTTGTGGCCCGGTATAATTGATGCCGTATTTAGAGTTCGAGGTTTCACTTAATTTTCTCCTACAATCACGTTCCATGCCTCATCTATGTTCCATGTTCCATTTATACCAGGATCAGTATCAAAATGAAAAAAAATATTCTTTAAAAAAAATGTTAATTGATTCTCATAAATTCTTTGAAATATATATATATATATATATATATATATATATATATATATATATATTTTTAGGTTTTCAAAAGCTCAGTGGCTCCGATGATGAGAAGCCTTTTAATTGATCTGTGTAAATATGCAGGATTCCCAGAAAATTCTTAAAGCATCCCAATAACTTTTGTGAAGATATGTCCAGGATTGTATGCGTTAGGTATATGTATGGTAAAGTGATAATTACCCGAACGATTAAAAGCGCCCCTAGTGAAAAATAAAAAACTCTGATGTGGGCAGCACATGACTTTCTTTATAAAATGCAATGAATTTATTACTTTTACCGTAAAAAAATAGGTTTTTCTTATAGTAGATTCTTATATTCTTTCCAAGATATTGAATTTTCGACAATTAGTCGTCATCTTTATCCATTTGGCGAGATTTTCGTTAATTTGGCAACATTTAAAAAAATCGCCAATTTGGCGACATTCCGCCAAATTCGTCGCCAAAATCTCGCCAAGCTTTATGGACGGAGAAATAAGTTATTTTTATAGCAGATAAATGACTATTGGCGTTCAAATACAAAAGTATATCTCAAAGTATCTTTTCTCATGAATGGAACGAGCTAGATCCACGAGAATGATGTCACCCAATTTATCGCATGATATTTCATATGAAAAGTAAACATGTTTCTCAACAGTTAATATTTGTTTTCAATTTATGGGATTTTTTGATAAATTTATTTGAAAAATGTGCAATATCTCGAGAACGGTTCATGCTAGAGTTCTAAAGTTTATGTCAATCGTTTTTTAAGGAAAAACTAAGGTAACTTTATTAAGGTTTTTGATTTTTTGATGATTTTTTCAGAATTTTACTCGAAAGTCTAGGGAGGTTCTGAACATTCGATTACGCTTAAAAACAATAGGCTTCCATTATTCACGGATTGTGATTTTTGTACCAAATTTAATTTAAATCGCTCCATTCGTTCGTGAGATATCGTCTCCACAGACTCACTTACACACACACACACACACACACACACACAGACATCAACTCAAAAATGTTTGATTCGTGATCAGGGATGTTTGAAACGTGCCCTCCCGTCGAAAACTCGAATTCGAATTTCCGACCACGTCACAATACTTTCCTTATACATTATGTATATAAGGAAAGAAAAAGGTTAGGATAACGAACTCAGCTAAAAGCGAGATAGAAGATAAAAGTAAACTACAAAGTTGTAGAGGATAATTTAATGAGTAGAAATCTAAATCAGACACGTATGAAATGTGTATATGGTAGGAATCAAATATCTATCATAAAGTGTTACCATCAGGAACTCCAACACTGTAATACCTGAAATACCTGTCAAAGTTCGCGGTAATATTCTTTATCGAATTCAAAAAAGCATTGTTCTTGATGGAAGGCATTTTGAACTGGCTGTACATTATATATGTAAATATTGCTTATTTTAGCATTTTTGCATTGGACAGTCATTCGTTAAGTCATTCTAATAATCATAACATCCTTCTAATAACCATAGTCATCCTAAGTGTCATTGTAATAACCGTATTGCAAAATAAATGCCTTCTGTAACAGTTTTATTATTGAGTCTACTAACTTGACTATCGTCTGTAACTTTGTAATTGACTTTATTCGTCTATCTTACTTTGCTGCCGAGTTCATTATCCCAAAAGTTTTAAATTCTCCATTAGGGGCGGTACAATACCTTTAATTCGATCGGCATGGTCATTTTACTGCAGATAGGCCTAACGAATACACTTATGTAGCTTTCTCATTTATAGTTACTGGAGTACTTAAGGACTTTTTTAGGAACCCCATATTACCCTTTATATCTACAGCAAAGCTCGCCGATCCGGTGGTTGAGCCGTCAAGGGCATGCGGTTCCATCTGATTCACTGGATTGCCGGGTTGCTGGTTCGAATCCCGCCAGCGGGCATGGATGTTGTCATGTCGATGCCAAGTCAGACTTCCGCCCTTCGAGGGGGCCTCTATAAAAGTGAAGCTGCAAATCTTCTTCCCTTCGCCATGAGATACCCTGGGGGGTCTTGTGGAGTGGTTTGTAGGCGCCCCATCGCCACGAAGGAATAGTAACGAACGAACAGCAAAGCTGAAAATATCAATTTTCTCGCGTAAACCATGTTAACGGTAATATTTTGTGAATTATGCTGTTTCTCGAAAGGAAACGATGTTATTAAAATCATAAATTTCTAATTAAAAATTATTCCACTGATTTCTACGTACTGCTGATAAACTGCTACGTACTGCTGGACTAAAAATTATTCCACTGATTCCACTGATTTACACGTACTCCGTTTTGAGTATCTGGTGTCTACTCTTAGTGTCCCTAGCAGTTTTGAATATCTTACTTTCCTTATATAAAATAATATATAAGAAAAGTATTGTGAAGGGGTCAAAAATTCGAATTCGAGTTTTCGACGGGAGAGCATGTTTCAAGCATTCCTGATCACGAATCGAAGATTTTTGAAGTGATGTCTGTGTGTGTGTGTGTGTGTGTGTGTGTGTGTGTGTGTGTCTGTCAGTGAGCCTGTGGAGACGATATCTAACGAACCAATGGACCGATTCGAACGAAGTTTGGTACAAAAATTACAATCCATAAACACTGGAAACCTATTCTTTTTATACGTAATCGAATGTACAGAACCCCCTAAATTTTCGAGTAAAATTTTGAAAAAATCACCAAAAAATCAAAACATCTAATAAAGTTATGTAAATAAACATTTCTTATGTAATTTTTCATTAAAAACGATTGACATATATTTTAGAACGCTAACGTGAACCGTTCTCGAGATATTGCACATTTAAAAAAAAATTGTCAAAAAGTCTAAAAAAAAATTTCCTATTCAGAAACATGTTCACTTTTCATATGTAATACCATGCGATAAATTTGGTGACATCATTCTCGTGGATCTAGCTCGTTCCATTCATAAAAAAAGATACTTTGAGTAATACTTTTGTATTTGAACGCCAATAGTCATTTATCTGCTGTGAGAATAACTTATTTCTCCTTCCATAACGCTTGGCGTGATTTTGGCGACGAATTTTGTGGAATGTCGCCAACTTGGCGACTTTTTAAAATGTTGCTAAATTAACAAAAAAATTCGCTAAATGGATAAAAATGACGCTAGATTAATGAAAATGACCACTCATTGACGAAAATTCAATATCTTGGACAGAATATATATATCTACTGTAAAAATAATCTATTTTATTTACTATAAAAGTGATAAATTCATTGCATTATATAAGGAAAGTCATGTGTTGTCCACATCAGATTTTTTTTTGTTTAGGGGAGATGGTGGGGCACATTCGGACGGTTTTCGATAAAATTGTTTTTGCGTTCTTATGATATTACGTCAGAACAACTTGTACTATATACAATGAAAGCGTGATTCTTTATCTAAAACTTTTTAAATTGTATTTTCCCCCGATAATCATTTTGTCGTAATAATGATTAATATCCAGACGAGAAAATTGTTCGAATATGTCTCACGGCGGGCACTTATATAAAAAAACTTCATTAATGAACAAAATTATCTTACATAAAAATGTGTCAAATTCTTACAAAATTAGGAATCAGAGCTTGCTTACTGGATTATTTACAATAGGTAATAGATGTTTTGATGTTATTCCTTCTAGACCTATAACACTGACATCTTTTTAGAGGGGGAAACAAAATTCCAAGACTTTCCCTGTTTTCGTAAAAACAAAATCCATTCTTGACTATTATCTATACTTTTAATTTGAGCGATATAAAAAATTACATTTTTGTTTTGAATTTCACATGAATAAAATCATTACCTTTGTGAGATTGAATTGCTGGATTAAAAGGTTCCAATTCAGAGTATGAATTGATGCAATTTCGTACTTGGTGTCACTTTCTAAAGGAGTGTCGCCTTCACTTTCTATACTTTCATTGAAAATATCAACTATTTTTACATTTTTAATCGCATTTTCTTGCATATTGGTTTTTTTACGCATTTATTTTTTAATAGCTTCCGCCCAAAGGATTTTTCTCTGGGGAGTCTGTCAAAATTCCAGTTTTTCACTATTTTCTTGTAGTTGGTTTATTTTATCCAGGCGATGCTTTTGGATAAGGTCTAATAGCTTCTGGTCTGCGAGATAATGACCTACAATTATTCTGTACATTTTGTTCTTTAATAGTTGAATCAAGTAAAGCAGGTGAAATATGTCCAAAAGTGCCACAACTTTGCCTGTCTGGATGTACCATAGACGCTATTTTGACACAAAATAGCTTGTTAATAGGAAACGCGAATTTGTAAACTCAAAATTTGAGCCAGTATTGTGCATAATAAATTTAATACCTTCTTAAAGAAAGAAGACCTATGCAAATTACGTGACAATAATTGTTTCAAAAGGGTTTTTATCCCTCGTCATCAGGCGAAAACAGTGTCTTTGCTTAACAAACGTGAAACAAGAACTGTCGTACATGCAAGAACTTGCGTAAACTTGAAACAAGAACTTGCGCAAACTTAAAGCGAGAACTTGCTTAGCGTTTTTTAAGTAAAGACACTGTTTTAACCTGATGAAGAGAGATCAAAACTCCCTCGAAATAATTATTGTCACGTAACTTGCATATGTCTGCTTGCTTTAAGGAAGAATTAAAAGTATTATTCTCATAAGCAGCAGCTTTAATTTTGTGCTACATTGTACATGCTCAACAAAGTTTGGTAATATCCTGATACCCTTATATGTAATATGCACTTACATTGATAAAGGAAATATTAACTTTACATGCAAAAAAATGAATTTTACCTTACTGCATTCGTATCTACTGCCTGATGAAGAGGGGTCGAGACCATTGTTCTCACGTAATTTGCATAGGTCTGCTTTCTTTAAGGACGAATTGAAAGTGTTATTCTCACAAGCAACAGTTTCATTTTTGTACTACATTGTACATGCTCAACAAAGTTTATTAATAACCACATATCCTTAAGTAAGATATGTCTACCTTGATAAAGGAAAATACTAATTTTACATGCAGAAAAACAATTTTGTTTTACCTTATTGGCAACCACAGTCTCTGAATCAAGCATAAACACCTGAGAACCATGACCCATTCTCATGCATGAACATACAGCCATTTATTAGAATTTTTCTCAAACATTTACCAATAATAGTTCAAACAAGAATACCTCTGTCCGAATGTACCCCATGTCCTTATGTCCCCCTTCTCAGCTATCTGGTAATTTTATACATCGTGTCATTTGACGTGATTAACAGCAAGTTCTAATTAAAATAGTTTGGATACAGTATTTTTTTAACTGCATCTGTCATACCTCAATGGGATTGCCTCTGAAACATCATGTCACTTTAAGACGTCAGCTGTCATTAATAACGTCGATCTTCGGCGCACGTCTCATGTTAAATTTTGCCAAGAGCTACTCACTTATTCATCATCTTCAACCGCTTTATTAAAAGACACGGAAATCTAACAGTTCTGCGCGATGCTTGCTATTCATCTGACGACAGATTGACGCTAGAGCTGGGGTCATTTCATTCATTACCAAAATTCACCCCTTCCATTCTGGCGCGAGGAAGTGTCCTTGCGACTGATACACTTGCCAATCAAAGAGAGCTGCTCTCATTTGTGAAGCGCCTCTAATCTTCAGCAGACATTTTGGTAATGATCAAAGCTCATTGAAAGTGCTAATTTTGTTGTGTGTTTTTAGAATTTAAAAAGATTTGACGCGCCAGGTGTTTATTTAGACCATAAGAAGTAGAGTAACGTGATGCAATTAAAAGGAGCGTACTAATTTGGGGAGGCGCCTATTTACTTTTAGTATGTTTTTATAGCGGTCATTTCAATTATCTAATTATTCAGTTATAAATCATCTAGTTGTGATCATTATGGTAATGATCACAGTAAAGTAGACATGGGCGAACAACATTTTTCTCGAGTTCGAATATCGAATTCGAGAAAATAATATTTACATTTATTAAATAATATGGTACTTACGTATTAACGCCACCGTAGCTACAGATTTGGCGGTTTTTAAGTGCCGCCAATCTACACCTAAAATTTTTGCGACAAATCATAAAATAAAACATTTTATTTAAAATCAAAACACTTTCAAAATTCAAAACACTTCATTTAAAAACAAAATAGTCAATCGGATTTCGGTGGGAAATGGGCCGATATAGAGTTTAACATAGATTCAAAACAGTCTCTATTTTCTGTCACCTGATGCTGTCGCCATATGAACTCTGATAAATAAGATTCCAAATGATGTCTCGCTGTCCCCCTATGTCTCTTGTTCCTCCATTTAGCACTGCCCCACATTCTTTCAACTGTTTGTGTATGAACTCCTGTATCAGGATTAATAAAATTGTATTTATGATTAACTTTAGCATATAGGAATCCTTCTATTTCTATTCTATTTGTTTGGTAACCTTTCCAACTGTCAGAATAAATTGTGCTACCATCTGCAATGTTTTCAATAATTTTATCAAGAAGGGTAGAGCCAGTTAGTTCTATTAGGAACAGTGACAACAAACGAATCTTTTGTTTCTCTTCATATACCACCAAACACCCACTGTTCGGGTAATACTCGACCACAATTATTTTTACGTTTAGTAAACAAACTTTCATCAATTTCCACAATGCAATCTGGTCCACCTACCTTCTTGTATGGTTTATTCTCCATATCCAAGACACATAATTCACGCATATAATTGTTCCAATCTATAACAGTTTTATCCGATAAATCAAGTTGCTTTTCACAAAATTTAATCGACGTCAACTCCTCGCACCAGCAATATATGAAGCAGTATATGAAAATAAAATTGCATCTTGTTCTGTTTTTGGCAAATCCCAAATACGCATTTTCGTAGCACTAAAAAATGGCGTCAAAAATCAGCAAACAACAAGGCAACAAGGAATTCAAAAGATCACTGCGTGCGCGTGCGAACAACAAGATTGCTCTTTATTGGCTCGGTGGCGTTAATACGTAAGTACCAATAATATTTACATTTATTAAATACTAGAACGAAATACCCGTCGTTGTCTGGGTCCTTAGTATACGCTCGCTGTGTAGATATGAGGATGGATTTTTTTTTTTTATCAAATGGCAGGGAATAAGACATACATTATATACAAACAGAATAAATATCCCGAACTTATAACATGAAAAGTCAATGTCTCCTAACACACACACACAGACATCACTTCAAAAATGTTTGTTCGTGATCTGGGATGCTTGAAATGTGCTCTCCCGTCGAAAACTCGAATTCAAATTGTGCCGATTATAATGTGTCTATTAAATTATATTTGTCGAAAATGCATTTTAAATTAAATTACTTATTAATTTGTATATTAATCATACATGTAATATGTTCTAAAACTTACTGCTGTGTACATCGCGTTGGTGACCGCAAAACCCACCTAATTTTGTGCTTAACGGGATATTAAGTTAACAAACTAAAATAAGGTTAATAGTCAAGGAACAAACATTTATTTTATCATATACTTAATTTACACTCTTTAAATTACAAATTAAATAAGTATCACAACAGTGGAATACATCTTAAAAGTAGTTTGGGGGATGTAATGCCAGATAAATTGATACTTGTTTAGAACACTTGGTGGGACGCATTAATTAGCTTTTCCTTAATAAACACAAATTTAGACAAAGAGGTTATCCTCATATAGTTATAATTGTACTATATCTGAATTTCTTTTTTTATATCTTGAAGAAAAACACCGATGCTTTGTCGCAGTTTACATCTTGCAATACCAGATGAACATGAGCTCTCCTTCGAACTCCTCTATCAGAGACGCACACACAACTCTTAACACTACTACTGCAGCTTACTCTACACTAGTCCAACTCCAACAGACTGCCTTGACCAACTCCAACTGTTCACCAACTCCGAGCAACTCTCATTTTCATCCCTTTCCCGCTGGACGGTCTACGTGCTGGTATGTAAACATGAGGGCTGATTCGTAGACATGGGGGCACCGTCTCGGTTGCCACCAAATGGCTTAGCGTGGTATGTAGACATGGGGCGTGGTATGTAAGACACGGGGCCGCCTGTATCTTACCGCCAATGTGCTTAGCGTGGGGATATTCATTCCGCCCGCATTCCTTGCTCCATCATTTCTTATTCCTTCCCAATCCTTAATATTTTATATTTCTGGCATTACATTCACCCCCCCCCCCCGCGAAAAAAAACCCGAAATTTGTTCTCCCACAGTTTCACCTCAGTGGTAAGAAATTGAGTTTACCATGGTTCACCGAAAACATATAAGTTCATCCACATTGATAAAGGCTGAGTTCAACTTTTTAGCCTCGTAAAATTCATAGTTTTGCTAGTTCTTTATAGCTTTTTGCTAGTTCTCTGTCAAGTCAATCCATTATTCATACTTGACATACTGTACCATAAATTGCATGAGGATTACCAACATATCCTAAATATTATTAAATTGTAAATTTTTGATGTATTATTTGCTATGCATAATTTCCATTTCTCCCTTTACAGAATTATTTACATATAACATACAATTACATAACAGCATTCATTACTTTATAATCATCATACATTTTCTTGTTATCATTTCATTTTATAAAATATTGAAGTAGTGCAAATATCAATTTCCAATTTTTGGTTATGGTTGAATTCCATTTCACACATATTATTTATTAATTACTTTGTTATTTCACTTAATTTTTCTTTTCCTTTTTCTTTATTCGTTTAGTAAATATTCAATTGAAAATTAAAACTATATATCACGGCACCAAATGTGCCGATTATAATGTGTCTATTAAATTATATTTGTCGAAAATGCATTTTAAATTAAATTAATTATTAATTTGCATATTAATCATACATGTAATATGTTCTAAAACTGACTGCTGTGTACATTGCATTGGTGACCGCAAAATCCACCTAATTTTGTGCTTAACGAGATACTAAGTTAACAAACTAAAATAAGGTTAATAGTCAAGGAACAAACATTTATTTTATCACATACTTAATTTACACTCTTTAAATTACAAATTAAATAAGTATCACAATAGTGGAATACATCTCGGGGGGTATTGATATTTGGTTGGAACACTTGGTGGGACGCATTAATTAGCTTTTCCTTAAAACACACAAATTTAGACAAAGAGGTTATCCTCATATAGTTATAATTGTACGGTACTTGAATTTCTTTTTTATATCTTGAAGAAAAACATCGATGCTTTGTCACAATTTACATCTTGCAATATCAGATGAACATGAGCTCTCCTTTGAACTCCTATATCAGAGACGCACACACAACTCTTAACACTGCTACTGCAGCTTGCTCTTCACTAGTCCAACTGCAACAGACAGCCTTGACCAACTCCAAATGTTCACCAACTCCGAGCAACTCTAATTTTTATCCCTTTCCCGCTGGACGGTCTACGTGCTGGTATGTAAACATGAGGGCTGATCCGTAGACATGGGGGCACCGTCTCGGTTGCCACCAAATGGCTTAACGTGGTATGTAGACATGGGTCGTGGTATGTAAGACACGGGGCTACCTGTATGTTACCGCTAATGTGCTTAGCGTGGGGATATTCATTCCGCCCGCATTCCTTGCTCCATCATTTCTTATTCCTTCCCAATCCTTAATATTTTATATTTCTGGCATTATACGAATTTTCGACAATGTCACAATACTTTCGTTATACATTATGTATATAAGGAAAGTAATAAGCTCAGGAAAATAGTTGGCATGCTTTTTCAACAAGTAAAAAAAGTATAACATCACGTGACTTTTTTTCTCTCACGAGGAACTTCTCACGAGGAATTTTTTCACTATTAACGCTAAATGGATCCCTGGTGGGAATTCCTTAAACTAATTTTTTTTTCAGAGCAAGTGCTTTCATATATGATGAAGAATGCTCCTATGAACGTACTGAATAGGAGTATTTTAATTATTATCTTATTATACTTTAGATTTCGATCCCCCGCCACAGCCTAAATATCCCAAAAAGAAGTGATATAATTAAGCTAATATTTAATCAAAACTGAATTTCAATTTTTTTTTAATACAAGAAAAGGGGATGCTTGAAAGTTTTAAAATAAGTAAATGAATCTTCAGAAAATCGTAAGGAAATTTCAAATATTAGAAATGATAACGTTACGGTAGGTGATGACAAAACTTTCCCTTTTTCGTCTGGCAGGTGACAGAGATTTATAAAGTAATCAGGTAACTCCACTCATCTTCATGACACTTTCCTGTAAATGTGATAAGTGTCTTTAGCTAAAATGTCACAATTTTAGTTTTGGTTCTCCATTTGTGTTACGAAACGTTGAAATATATATAATTAGTAGGGTTTTCTCGAGTAGTCCTCAATAACAGTAAACAGGTCTAGAACCGGTGATCTATTGATTTGCTACACCAACTATTGGGGCACTACACCAACTATTAGGGCTTTACACCATTTATTGGGGCGCTACACCAACTGAGCTAGCTGCTCGATCCGAAAGATTATATCACATTATTCTTCAGCCATTTTCAGATTGTGGCAGCCGATTCTGCTCCTGCAAAAAATCATCGATCGACCATACTAGGAATCTGTATCCGAATTATCGGACCCAAAACTAGCTTTTGGCCTAATCTTATACTTTCAGGCTAATAAGCTCTAGGTTCTGAGTTCGAACCAGACAATTCAGAGAAAGAGCAAATCTACGATTATCCTCTCTCATATGCGTTGTCCTCGTTTACTCTACGATTTTTACCTTTGTCCGTAACTTTCCACCACATTTAGATCCGTTTATTGAAATCAGGATTCGAATTACTGACTTTTTGATCTCAAGAGAAGAGTGCCTTCTATCAACTGTGTTATCAGTCTTGTCAGAGAACCACATTTTGATTACAGTTAGTGCGCGGTTCTGTGATGTTTTCTTCAAAAATTGGCTATGCAGACTGGAAGCAGGGCTAAAAGATGTGATTTTTGTAACTATATATGTAAAGATCTCACGTCCCAATCGTGTATCAAATAAAAGATCTTTTGCTGGTCAGAGGATGCTTATCAACCTATTCAGTTACTGAGATAATGTTTCCTTATATAGTTAAAATAAAGGAGTAGGCAAGTGGGAAGAGGGGAGTAACTGGTTTATAACCTCATTCCTCATTGGTAGAAAAATCGCATTAGTTCTTCATAGGATTCATATTGAAAACGAAAGCCAGCATTGCCCGAGATACTGACTATGTCTATCAGTTAAAGTGAACTCTATACTAGTCTTCTTCAAATATAGAAGTAAATAAAATCAAATATAAACACAGATCTGAATGACCTCCATATCTACCAACTTGTTTACAGTGTCCTGTTTGTTGCAACACTCGTTAATTGAAAATAGCCGCCATAACTCACCGCTATAAATCACCGCTATAAATCACCGCTATGAATCGCCGCTATGAATCGCCGCTATGAATCGCCGCTATAAATCGCCGCTATGAATCGCCGCTATGAATCGCCATAGGGTTCTTGAAAAAATCGAAATTCATTCGTTTCGAGGCCTCAGTGATTCACTCCTTGTAGGCTTCAGTTTTTCGGAACCCATTGAAAAGACATTAGGTCACAATCGGGATTCGAACCACGAATTTTCGACTGACAAGACTATGCTCTATCTATTGACTTACTGGGATTTCTTCTGTAGTAAAAGTTGACCTCTACAGATATAGGACATACTGCAAGACAATATATGTAGTCCTTTACATTATGCCAATTATCTCTACATAGCATCTAATATGCGTTTTCATACACGAGGACCATGTAAAAATATAAAGGTATATATTATACAGCGCTCGTGCAAGTGTATGAGACTGCAGTCTATTAGAGTGCTCGGATTATATCTAATATTAACCTAGATTTCCTCCCCTCGACGACTAACGAGCATCTGAATTAACCGCGCTCCTGAATCGCGTTTTATGGCGGAGCGGTTTCGTTAGCCCACGTTCCTTGTTAACCGAAATTAATAGGGCTTTTCCGCTGAAAGGGCCCTTTACGGATCAGAAATGTCAGTAGGGCCCCACACGAGATGGACTGGCACGTGCTGGAGATATTGCGATAACGGAGTAAGATGCGGCCGTGTAACGAAAGATAGGTTTCTGGAGAGGTAGGTGTCCGAAGTGTGCTTAAATATGGGGGATGAATGTTTATGTGATATCCTAGTATGAAATATGTGGAATGTGAGTCTCCATTTGTCTTTCTAATGCATTCATGTTATTCAGGGTTTCTAAGAAAGTCCTTAAAGCACCCGAATAATATTGTAAGGCATGGTCCTAGGGTGTACGTTATAGGTTTATTTATAGCAGCGGCTGTTCGTGAGGTGATGCAGGATAAGCACTGCTTCACTTAAAGTTATCGGCTGAATGGGTTATTGTTATTATTATTATTATTATTTGGCAAGATTTTCAGACTCGTTTGGCTATTTTTAGATAATATTTGACAATATTGGTGCCAGTAGCGTGATGTGTTTTGATGATGTTCGTTGTCGAGGAGGAGGAGGAGGAGGAGGGAACCCCACCGTTGAATCTGTTTCACCCATTCCTGAAGTCACGAGTTGCCACTGATGAAAGCAAAGTGACCATACTCGATCGAATAAAAGTTATTATAGGGTCACTGGTGAAGAATTTAAAAAGTTAGGATAACGGACATGGCGACAAAGCGAGATAGACGGGAAAAAACCAATTACAAAGTTGTAGAGCGTTGTTTAATGAGTAGAAATCGACACAAAGTACGAAAAAACGCGCGCATGGATGGCAATAAATATCTGTCAAAAAGTCGTATTATTAGGACCTGTAACTCTGTGGAGGAGGAGATACACGATACTTTTCAAAGTAAGCGCTAATAAATATTTCTCGAATTCTAATGCGCATTGTCTATAACGGAGGGCATTTTAAACAGGTTCTACACTAGATTCTACACATTTTAAACAAATCTTCATATAAGTGTTGTTTATTGTCTCATTCTTGGAACGAAAAGCAATTTGCAATAATTATATTGTGTGAAATAAATGCCTCCATTTTATTGTCAGTTCGTACTAATTAGGCAATGTTCTATAAATGTGTAACCCTAGTAGCATTTAATATGGGTCCAATATTGACCAATATTGAATATCTTGGTATTACATTGTAAATATTTCCAATGTAATTCCAATATTGGGCAAACATTGGGGTTTCTCTGGCCTCCAATATTGGCTAATATTTTCATTAAAATATTACGTCTTTTTTCCTATATCTCGCTTTGCTGCCGAGTTCGTTGTTGTTACTGTTAAAATTCTCATCTAGTGACTTCTCAATCAATAAATCTATGGGGCATGGTCATTGTACTATGATAGACCTAATTTGAACACTCATGGACTTTTCTTTACAAAGTTATTTTGGTGCACAAAGATTTTTGCAGGAACCTTTGATGTTGTCTTATAGGTTCGCGTATGTTATAATCAGTATCAGAATAAGAAATTAATTGGAGTGTGCCTCAACTCGACTTTTTTTTTTAATTTTAGAGGTAAAACAATTGAAAATTTTATGTCGTGTGCCCAAATGATTACAACTATAGCGTGTTACCCTTCATTTTGCTGATCCGGTGGTCGAGCGGTCAGGGGCATACGTTTCCGTCTGATCGTTGGATTGCCGGGTTGCGGGTTCGAATCCCGCCAGCGGGCATGGATGTTGTCATGTCGAGGCTAAGTCAGACTTCCGCCTTTCGGGGAGCCTCTATAAAAGTGAAGCTGCAAATCTCCTCCCCTTCGCCATGGGATATCCTGAGGGGTCTTGTGGACATGGTGAATAGGCGCTCCTTCACCACGGGGGAATTAGTAACGAACGAACCCTTCACTTTAAAAATGCCAAAATGAAAGTGATGACGTAAAAAACTAAAAACATTAATAATTACCGTAAATCTAATCAAAAATGCAATACCGTTCATTTAGCAAGTTTATTATTATATCCATTTCTTTTTCATTTAAATCGAAAACAATTAATATAAATCGTCTGCCGTATAAGCACATTTGATTTAATTGTGTCGTTGAGCAACATGATTTAATTTTCTTCAAATAAATTTGCGGAAAAAATATCGCCTGCAGGAAGCTTTTTCTATGGAAGTTTCATTTTATATTAATAACTCGACAACCCCTGGTGCTGAAAACTCAAAACATAGATGCAATTTTAAGTGGAGCTATTCCAACCCACAAAATTTCATAAAATCCGGTGCAACCGTTCTCCCGTGATGACCACACGATCACACTGACAGACGCTGACAGATTTTCAATTTTACTTAGGTAAGTTAACTTTCTCAGGTTACTCTTTTCAAGAAATTGTGAATTAAAGAAAATAATTTTCTAAGTTGGAAACAGATCTGCCACGCAGAAGAATTGACGTCATTTGGATGATATTTATTAAATTTACATAATAAAGGAAGGTGTCTCTCTCCGAACGCAAGAAATACGAACGACAGTGTCTGCAGTATGAGTTCCCAGGCGGTTGAAATGCAAAAGTCCAACTTCTTGAATCTTAGAGATATATTTTTCTTTTGTTTCTAATTATGTCATTTTTGTGGTCATCGCGCTCGAAATAAGTATATCGTTCGTGAATGACAAAGATAGCATAAAAACACACGGAGGTAACATATAATTCTTTAATTTTATTTTCCACGGTGAAGGAATTTTCTTTTTGCTATTTCAAGTTTTTTCATTTAGAGTGTTTATTTAGGACGTATCAAAAAAGCTTATTTAGGGCGTATTGCGTTCGTCCAAAATTAAGATAAGGAGTTTTTTTTTAATCAAAGCATGAAATTGAGGAGTTTGGGAATAAAGTGGTGTTATTTGTATCTGTATTATTTACGCATCGGGCGCTTATTTACCCCCCGGAAGCGTCGGGTAGTTCATTCTAGTAATACTATTTTATTATATATCTAGTAATACTATTTTAATACCCTGTATTACATACCCTATATTTTAATACCCAAAGCGTATTGGCGTAGCCAAGATATCGGACAGATTAGTGCGGCTACGACCGAATGGGAGATGCTATATTGGATTTCGTGCCTCTCTATGGTTGTTGTTGAGACCCAGACCGTCCGACCTACCAGAAAGGTGTAAGGTAACTGTTTGGACGGCCGGGAAGTGCCACCCAATTTGGACCGGAACCCAGTGGGGGAGGCATCCACAGGGACCGTACCCTCCTTCCCCTACCACCAACCTCTCGGAAGGACTTACGGACCCACATGTTTAACGTGATCGTACTCCGCGTGAACACGGCGGCAGTTTTTGGCAGTGGCTGGAATCGAACCCGGGCCTACCGAGTGCAACTCCAGCGCGCTAACCAATGGGCTACCGCGCCCGTGCCTCTCTATGGTGGAAAACTATAAAGTTTTTACTAATGCAGTATGTGAAGAGGGGGGGGGGGCATGAACTCTTATATACGCTTATGTCATAGAGTAATTCATAATACTATTTTTTAGCATTGACAATGCCACCATCCTTGCTCTAGCAATTATTCTGTTTTTTCTTAGAAAACCAAAAGCTATGAAAATCTAAAATTTCGAATAATTCGAATACAATTCGAATAATTCGAATACTAATGAGAACCCGTGAAAAATCACGTGAAAAAGTTTATTCACTGGAAGTTGATAAATGGTAAAGATCTGTGATTTCGATTTTTTTTTATATCAAAGAAATCTCCAAAAGAACATGTTTAGTAAAACGGTTTTTTAAAAGTATCTTTTTTAATCGGTATTCTATATGTCTCATTCTCAAGTGATTGGAGAATAATGACGGAAATGCTTAGCGTCCCTTAAGCCTAATTATACGCTTACGGAGAATCTTCTGTGTACATGTGGAATATTACTCTGGTTTAAGAATTAGTCAAGCAACTGAAAGTTATAAAATAAAACAAAAATATTGTGCATAACGTGTTATTATTGCAAAACGGTATTCTCAAATAACGTAATTTCTTACTTTGTTAAAAGAAAATAATGTTAACAAACCCAAATGCATGCAAACCCCGAATGCGTGCATGTACTTGTTGCCATTCGGCAAACAATAATGACGTGCGTAAATTACTCACACAAAAATTATGTTGTTTGGATGAAAAATTTTATCACGTTGTAGTTTTTTAAAATGATTTATCCATGCATAAAATAGCTTGACGAATAATCTATCTTGAGTTATAGTGTTCTCCCTCACACACACACGCACGCGTCTACACACACATAAACACGCTTAGACGGTTATCTTTCAAAATGTGTTTAGGCTGTCTTAAAATTTGCTTATCTGACAAAATCACGAATTCATTTTTTAGAATTATCATTTAAAGCACCATTCAAAATCACGAATTTATTTTTCAGAATTATCATTCAGAATCATCATTCAAAGGTGCTTTCATCATTCAAAGGTGCATAATTTAAGTTTCAGAGTTATTATTCAGAGTCATCATTCGAGATTTACTGAATTTAAATTTCAGATCTATCATTCAGAGTCATATCATTCAAAGGCATAATGCAAAGATTAGCAAAACGTTATGAAAGCACGCAATCCATGGTCTGCGATTATTTATAAAGAATAGAGATGTAGCAATGTAACGCTGCAAGAAAACACAGGTTTATGCAACTTGTTTCAATAATATAAATAATGAATATGTAAAGGATAAGTAAGACTCTGCGATTATTTATAAAGAATAGAGATGTAACAATGTAACGCTGCAAGAAAACACAGGTCTATGCAACTTGTTTCAATAATATAAATAATGAATATGTAAAGGATAAGTAAGACTCTGCGATTATTTCTAAAGTAGAGATGTAACAATGTACCGCTGCAATAAAACACAGGTCTATGCAACTTGTTTCAATAATATAATTAATGAATATGTAAAGGATAAGTAAGACTCTGCGATTATTTATAAAGAATAGAGATGTAACAATGTAACGCTGCAATAAAACACAGGTCTATGCAACTTGTTTCAATAATATAAATAATGAATATGTAAAGGATAAGTGAGACTTTGCGATTATTCATAAAGAATACAGATGTAACAATCTAACGCTGCAAGAGAACACCGTCCATATAACTTGTTTTCAATATTCCTCATATTTAAACGCATGTTTACTTAATAAGCAATCAGGACCGTTCAGGGGCATCAAAACATATCATCCCGATTTTCATTAAACCCTTTGGACATCTAAAGAAATCTTGTTTTTCCTTAACACGTACCCTTGAGTTCGTCGGGCTTTTTCCTCATCTAACATATCACGCTCAATTCGACAGACATCTGTCATCTCTCGTCAGTTACACCGCGGATTGATTTGTTATAATTACGGAGGACCGGCATAAACAAGGAAATCGCGTGACGATCGGCAAGACAGGAGGATAGAAAAATCGAACTTTCTTTTTCTGTGTTGCTGCCAGTCATTCGGTTTGATTCGGCGGCTTCCGATTGACTTTGTATCGCTGATTGGTGGAACGGGCATTGAGTAAATAACAAGTAATGCTAATGCAGTCATCGGGGTTTCAAATTGTGATCAAACAGCATATCATCCGGAGTTTAATTGTGTAGGGCAGGGCTCTCAATCTAGCGGCTCGAGGAGGATTTCTTGTTCGTGTCTGCTCGCAAACCTCTGTAGATAAGGTTTTAGTTGGTACAATGAAATTTATTTAGGCCTGAGACAGCCCAGTGGTTAACACGGTGGGATTGCACTCGGACGACCCGAGTTCGATTCTCGTCTCTGCCCAAACTGTCGCCATATTCACGCGGAGTATGGGCACGTTAAATATGCTAGTCCGTAAGTCCATCCGAGAAGTTGTTGGTAGGAGAAGGAGGATACGGTCTCTGTGGATGCCGTCCCCACTGGGTTCCGGTCTAAATTGGGTGGCACTTCCCCGCCGTCCAAATAGATACATTACACCTTCGGGTAGATCGGACAGTTTGAGTCGAAGAAGAAGAATCAAATGAATTTGATTCGAAATTTGAGATCTGTCGATGCTTAAAAAAATATTCTGTATATCTTAGTTTATTTAAAAGCATCATAAATTATATATGAAGCAACATTTATGAAATATGGCTATATTGAGATTGCATAACCATTGACGAAAAAAAAAAAAAAAAAAAAAAAAAATTTGGAGGAAGAAATGGCGCGGAGAATACTTTTTGTACAGGGAAGGGGTATTTTGTCCCGATAGTTAACAGAAATCTAACAGCGCTATTTGGGGGCTAGTAATATATATTACTTTATTTTGATGAATGCTTTTACTTATTTGTTTGGAGCTATCTGTTATTGAGCTAAATCATTATACTAGCTTTCAAAGAAAAAAATAAGATGTGGGCTGAACATGACTTTCCCTACAGACTCAAATTCATTTTATCTTCACTTCTTTAACAGTTCAATAAATTGAGTTTAATTGCACAAAATAATACGCAGAATTATTTGAAATTACACTGAATTTGCACTTTTAATTCAATTTTCATTTTCATTTGGTAACTGGACGTATTTTCAAAAGCGGGTTAGAAAACAATGCAAAATCTAAAATATCTCGAGAACGGCTAGTCCAAGAAAGACTAAGGGGGTTGGTCCTATTCGTTTCATCGTCAAAAATTACGTATACAACATGCATTTAATTGACACAGTTGAGCATATATAGTCTTTTATTTTAGATTTTGACGATTTTTGTTGGTCATTTTGCAAAAACGGCAGGTTTTTTATTATCCCGATTCGTACCAAAATCTAATCAGCACCAGAGTAGCCCACACGTGACTTACCTTTAAAATTTTATGATATTTGGTCAATTAGTTGTTGAGTTAGAGTGGATGCATGCATTGCACAGATAGACACACGCACAGACGTCACGGTAAAAAAAAAATTTTCGTGTTCTAGAGGTCCCAAAACATGTAGATCTGCCGAAAACTCGAGTTACGATTTTCTACAGGTTTTCAGTACTTTCTCTATACATTACCATGTATTGTAAGGAAAGTAAAATCATTGTTCTTGATGCCCCAAGTTTGAATGATTTTTTCGACTAATTTTGCATGTTTTCACGAAGGCAGAATTTTAAAATTTAACACATGCTAGTCTAACAGAAAAAGAGACCGAACCTAGTCTGACTCTTAAATAGTTTTACAAATGTAACGAAGTCAGGAATGATATATCTCCAGTTTTGACCAACTCCGATCGTAATATTTTTACTTTTCCTGCAATACATAGTATAAAATTGCAAAACCGAGAACGAATGCATAGCCATATGCAAATCACAGTACCCGTAGAAGAGGAAGTCATATGCAAATGATTAAAAAAACAAACAAGGATATGATAAAGAAACCTGTTTATTCAGTAAAGAATGTGGCCCTCACGGGCAGTTATACAGGCCGCTAAACGGCGAGGCATACTATCGATGAGGCTATTAATGGTTGCCTGAGGTAATCCTTGCCAAGCACCGTTCACTGCGGTACGCAGTTCATCTACGGTATATACCGGTGGTCCCCGGTGCACCTGACGTTCAATGAGAGCCCACACGTGTTCAATGGGAGAGAGATCCGTCCAGGCTGCCGGCCAGGAAAGGATGCGAATTCTGTTCAGGCTGTTGAGAGTTTGCCGTGCGGTGTGGCATTGTCTTTCTGGAACACCTTGCCGAGGATGGCCTGCACCAGTGGCGGAACCACAGGCATCACAACTTGTTTGACGTACCTGTCCGCTGTTAGATTACCTCCAATATGCACTAGGACTGTCCGCTGATCGAACATGATACCGACCCAACCCATGATGCTCGGTGTGACGCTCGGTGATACGGGCTAGCAAGTGGCGTTCTCCGGGAAATGGCCACACCCGTCCATGACTGTCATTCCTTCACGGACAGAAGCTAGATTCATCCTTAAAGAATATCCGATGCCATTCATTGGTCCAGTTGCGATGACGCTAAAATCACGCCAGACGTGCATTCCTACGTTGAGCGCTTAATGGCACCCCAGTGGCTGGCCGCCGTACGCGCAGCTGTATTTCATGCAACCTGTTGCGAATGGTTCGGGTGCACTCAGGTTTGGATGCACGCATTATAATTATAGTAATTTTATATAAGCTCTTTTCATTTAAAAGAGATTAACATCATTTACAGAATTATAAGGTGTACCGTTTTCGAGATTTTGCACATTTTCGATTTTAAAAAAATCATTAAAAATAAATATATTAAAATAATTAAAAATAAATCATTAAAATAATTAATAATAAATCATTAAAATAATTATTATTACATTCACAAATGTATAAACTTTCTTTAACCAGAAATAAATAGTTATGTTTAATAGTTATGAGCAACTTGTTAAGATATTAAATTTTTACTAATCCACAAAGTATACACATGGAAATATTGAATAAGTACTTGTGAGATTTAATTAGTACATACAATAATAATAACATAAAGTTTGGCACGCTTATTTTTATTCAAAAAAAAAAAAAAAAAAAAAAAGGCGTTATGCATGTGCAATGCGATCTAGCTTTAAGATTATAGCCCTTCGAAAGAAAGAAAATATAGCCCTTCGAAAGAAAAAAAGAGGAAGTTACATAAAGCTTAATGACAGGCTAAAATTTAAAGACACTTCATTTTTTAAACCAGTTTACAAACCAACAACTTTGTAAAAAAAAAATAATAACTGTTTTCGAAATAAAAGTTTTAGAATTTTTGCCTATGCAGTTATGCCAATTGTTACAACTATCAATCTTCTTCTGAATTTGAGATAGAAAATTGTATTTGTATTGCTATTTGCCATATTATATATTATATAATGAAGGTATGCGCGGTAAATAGATACAGTAGAACCCGCTTATAACGAACTTGCATTTAGCGAGATTAACATATTCAACGCGAGCTTTATAAACGTTTAATGGATTAATTTAAGATTTGCTCGCTTTTAACGACCAAAATATTTCGTTTCTCAGATGTAACGAGCATAGGAAATTGCAAAACTGAATAAAAAGTATAAAATGATAAAAGCAAATCAAGAAAAAAATATTTTGATTTTGTTCATAAATGTAGATTGATGTAATGTCTTATATCCATAACCCGACAGCACATAATACGTCTTTGCCTGTGTTAGTTCTTACTTCATAGTGGCAAACAATGATATCGGGAGTAGAGTTCCTGTGAATGGTCTTAGCAAAGTGAAATAGGAACAATGTGTCTACAAAGGAATATATTCCAAGAGAAAGGATAAAATGCAAGTTCTTAGAGCATAAACTAGAACCATAAATTTGCACTGAAATTTTATCTTGGGGGTATGCTAATGGGTTTCTATAAGTTGTTTGTAGGTTAGTAAATATATAAATTGGTGTCCATGGTGTTGTCATCTTCTTCTTCGACCCAAACCGTCTGACATACCTTGAAGGTGTAAGTTATCAGTTTGGACTGCGGGGAAGTCACCAAATTTAGACTGGAACCCAGTGGGAGCAGTATCAATAGGAACCGTACCCTCCTTCCCTTACCACCAACCTTTCGGAAGAACTTACCGACTCACATATTTAATGTGTCTGTACTCCGCATGAACATGGGGACAGTTTAGGCAGAGTCAGGAATCTAATTTGGACAGAAATCTCTCTCAAGACAAAGAAAAATATATCCTTCATCTCAGAGAGAAATCTTGCATATTACCATAAAATTTCATTTTATATTTCAATTTGGAATAAATTTCTTATGCGCATTACCACTGTACACTCAATGAATGGTATTTATTGCTGATATTATATGCTGACATTCTGTGCTTTTAGCATAAATAAAATTGGAATTTAAAGGGATTGATTAAATTGGAAATTAAAAAACTGATTTTGGATTTGCCGCTGTCTTCTTAAAAATATTTTATAAATTTAAAAACGTAATTATCCTAACAGCATTTTTTTCACAGTGACGTAAGATTTAAGTCACACTGTGACTTTGGGACGTCACAGGACGTCGCAGTACGTCTCGGCAATGTCATATTGAGGTCACAGGGAAGTCATTTTGGTCATTTTCATGGTCGTTTGTGACGTCGCATATTAACTTGTTTCTGACGTCACATTGTAATTGCCATTGTAATGTCGTCACATTGTTACGTGTTAATTAAATTGTGGAAACGTCACAAAATATAATCACAATGAAGTTACAAAGTTACTAATACGTAAAGTCGCATGGAAGTCACAAATATGATGCCACATTGTAACCCAGGTGTCACGTGACTACAACGTCACTGTCACACATGTGACGATCTTTGCTGTACATGTTGTACATTTATGAGTTCCATCTGCTAGTAAACGGAGTCTTTAATATACAATTACTTTAATATGCAATTTAATATCTTTAATATACAATTAGACAGTCTTTAATATACAATAATGCATTGTGGTTATTTTAAAAACATCGTTTAAGCATAGAAAATAATTTATTTAACATTATTAAATTTTCATTTTTTAATACAAAACATTTATTTATCTATTGCATTCCATGTTTAAGTGTTAAAAGTCAAATTTGTAAAGATGGACGAATTGGAGTTTGGGAATTTTGTAAATGGAATTAAATACATAGCTTTTCACATCTTAATGTGTAAACTTACACAGTTTTCAACATTTTAATCGAACTTTTCAATGAATTTACTTATTGTTATAAATACAAAAATGTATATTCATTTCAAGAAAAGAAATATTATTTGACAGACAATTATATTATTTTGTATAAATCAATTCTTTTTTTAAATACAATTTATGAACCATCTTCAAAAGCGGATTCTAATATACATAAATATTTCAATTTTTCTCTGGAACCTGAACAAGTCTTAAAATATGCAATCATTTACATCTATAAAGTCGTATTTTTATTATATTTTCAGTCATTGCAGAATACAATGAGCATACAATAAAAAATAATACGAGCGGCACAAATTTATCAGTTACAAATACGATGGAATGGATATCAATGGACTAAAATGGTGACGGTGCTTTGATGAAATGTCTCTGTATGATTGGACTGTTGCCAAACAGAAATCAACAGTGTAATATGGAATCTTAAGAACAGACAATAAATATATCTCGACACAAATAAATGCATTTATAATCTCACGAAATGCTTGTCATATTATCGTAATATCTCATTTCCCGTTTCTAATCCTTTTATTTATTTAATAAAATTTGAATTTTCATTTTTAATCAGTTCTGGGTTTGCCATAAATCTTATTTATTCGGAATGTATAGAAGTTTTAAAAACTGTCTCTTGTTTAAACAAAACCTTGAAATATTTTTCTAAAGAGTATTTTAGACCAAAAGTTCTAAATTAGGTAAAAGATCATCATGTCTGTTATTTTTAGGAGAAATACTTTTCTTATTGATATTTTGTATCAAGGAATGAATGCGCCCACCACTGTCACATGTTCAGCTGTTTTATGTACTCAATTTTTTTCAAAACACACCTTCAGAATTGATTTGTCTAACAATTTATTTGAAACACGTTTAAATTTCGAATTTTGATTTTGTATCGCATCCCCTCTTAGCCCTTGTAAATATTGTAGAGATTTCAGAAGTTTTGGCCACAAGAGACCGGTACTCATAAAGTGTTTCACCTTTAACAAATAAATACTTTCCAAACCCAGTCTTAGTGTTTCATTGAAGTACGCTATAAACTTTATAATTTTAAATCGGATTTAATGTCCATAAAACCCATGTCCCTTAAACTTAACATTTCAGCTCTGTGCCTAACTTTTTTCAAACATAATGTGCACACTGTCAAAATTGCAAATATTTCTTCAAATAATTTACCCGTAAAATATAATTTTAAATTGGTCAAATAATTTTTATATCCCATCTTACTCCGTAAAAACTGTTGAAAATTTTATTGGGAACAATTATGAAGTTCGAGGTGAAAAATTTGATTTTTCATACTTACAGGATCAGCACAAGCTGCCATTGTATTAATTAATCAAAGAGAATAAAAATATTTTTACCACCTCTGTTACTGATTTAGAAGGGTGTTGTTGTTGTTGAGACCCAGACCGTCGGATCTACCAGAAATGTGTAAGGTAATCGTTCGGACGGCCGGGAAGTGCCACCCAATTTAGACCGGAACCCAGTGGGGAAGGCATCCACAGAGACCATATCCTTCTTCCACTACCACCAACCTCTCGGAAGGACTTTTACGGACCCACATGTTTAACGTGCTCGTACTCCGCGCGAACATGGCGGCAGTTTTGGCAGCGGCGGGAATCGAACCCGGGCCTACCGAGTGCAATTACCTAGCGCTAACCACTGGGCTACCGCGCCCTTGATTTAGAAGGGCGTGACATACCAACTCTGTTACTGATTTGGAAGGATATGACATACCAACTCTGTTACTAATTTGGAAGGATATGACATACCAACTCTGTTACTGATTTGGAAGGATATGACATACCAACTCTGTTACTGATTTGGAAGGGTATGACATACCAACTCTGTTCCTTATTTGAAAGGGTATGACACTGTTTACCACAGTGTAAATGTAAGGAATCATACTCCTGTGAAACAATGACCTTATCGTGTCCCCTTTCACCTAACACAGAAACTTAATAAGCAGCTCCTGGAATCACTATAACCTACAGTTTTCTCATCTCTAATATGAATATATTATACCTAATATCCCTAGAATTGATGACTTGAATAAGGTTAATTTTTTTTAAAATATTTGACTTGATTGGTTTTTTTCAAGGCAAATCTGCACCTTGACGATACCTATAAGACAGGTTTTTCTGCACCTTGGAATTATTATGCGTAAAAACGGTCTCTATGGGTGTCAAAAATGATCCATGTTCTTTTCAGCGCCTTATGTTTATAGTTTTGTAATATCTTTCCCCCTTATACATTGACATTTTGCGATATAGTAAATGCTTCTACAGTTTTTGAGGAGCACTTGCAAAAATTAATAATAGTCCTCGACTGCCTCAGAATTCACAACCTTAAACTTAAGCCATATAGTAAATGCATTTTTTATTCATTGTATTCATTATATTTTTTATTCATTGATGCAGGTCCAGTGTTAACTACTGGACCTGCATCAATGAATAGCGAGTTCATGTTTGGTAATTTAGTAAATGAAGTAAAATAAAAGCTTCTTTGGATTAGAACCCCAAGACAGAGAGCTTCTACGATTTTCAATATTTCAATCAAAAGTTTCTGATTAATTTAGTATTATTAGTATTATTTCTGATTTATTTAGTTCCTGATTAATTTATCTTTTGCAGTAAGTACAGTATTTTCATCTCATTGATAGTGTTTGATAAATAACACTGTGCATTTTGCGTCAACTTTTTAAAAGAAATTTCACAATGTAATTTATGATCCATCTCCTTCAGAACGCAGTTCTCAAAAGTATAAAATCTGCCATTTTCCACCGCAATACAAATTCGTAAAATTCTCAATCTTCAGAATTCACGCTATATGAAAAGTTTGATTTATTTTATATATTCAGTCAGATTACCAGAATGAGGAAACATACCATGATATAAATATTTTGAATGGAGAAACATTTAGGAACACCGTGTAAACGAATATTTATGGATCAAAATAGCATAGCGATTCCTTCAGGAAAATTTCTATAGATGATTGGGCTGTTGTCAGATGATTGGACTGTTGTCAAATGATTGAACTGTTGTCAAATTCTTGGTGTGATATGGATGCTTTAGAACTGATGATAAGACTTTTTCGACACAAATAAATGCATTTATAATCTCAGAGCGTTTTGCATATTACTGTAATATTTCAGTTCCCATTTAATATTTAGAATTGATCTTATAAAAGCGCTTCGTAAAAGGTATTTAATGAATAGGATTTATCATCGGGCGTATTGGCAATATGGCTTGTTTTTGTTGGAAGAATTATTCATAAGAAATTTAAGCTCACTGGATTGAATTTTGGACAAGTCATTGTCTTTTATGAATCCTCCTTGAAAGGAAAACGTCTTTTCCAAAGCAGATGAGCCCTGATTTTGTAGCCCATGTACCTACCTTTTATAGTGGGCATATAATTCGATGGTTTTGAGTTTGGGGTAAATGAATTACCTCGATTTCGGAAGTGGCTAGTTTCTAGTGTTGCTTTCCACCCTAGTTGTAAGACTGAGCTTTTCTAGGAGGCGTCGTGGACCGTATTTTGTGATCCAAAATCCTCGACGACTGGGGTCAGGACTTAGCAGTTAATTTTCGGACCCTCCCGATGAATGATTCCGTTGACTACCTCCTCTGACTGAATCCTTGCTGGAGAAGAGATTTTGAACTCGAGACTCCCCTTAATCTCACGTGAACCTTACAGATTACTCGCGATTGTTCTTTTCTAACTTGTCTTTTAAAGATAACTTAAGACGTGCAAATTCATCTTAGGTATTTGAATGACATGCATATACTATATACTCACACAACTCGCCTATGGTAGGATAGCACGCTATTTCAGATAATAGCATCCATGGACACGTTTTGTGTTTATTATGAGCTCATAAGCAGGAAAAAGCGTAAAGCTGCAATGACAGTAAGAAAATTTTCTATGTGCTGCAGTTTTGTGAACCTCAACGGGGATCTACGAACTGAGGGTAACCACGTCCGTTTCAATGCCATGCCAGGCTCAATTTTTTTTCAAAATTGATCTTAGGCAACAGGAGGCTGTCATCGCCAAGTTTATACTCATTGAGCTCTCCAATAGGGGTGTTTCATAATATAGGATCACGCTGCTATTGCAGATAATATGGTTTGATGTTATCTTCAATAGGGATGCAATTCTAACGTCTATACTAGCTAATGGGTTGGAGTTGGAAAAGAAAAAAAAATTGATTAGAATGCTTTTACTCTGTTTTTTAGATGTGATAAACATATGAATTGCATTTAAATATAAAATGCAGTATATACAAATGAAAATTTTGCGTAAACTATGTATCAACCTGTATGATATTAGGCTGTATTTGACTTAAAAATTCCAATTAGCCGGAAACTGGAAGCGAGTTAAGACCGCCTGATTTGGGCTCAGATTATATTGATTATATAAGCATGGCCATGCCAGATAATATGTTACGTGTTGCCAGCTCTTAATGTACGCAAACCCCAACCACAAAATTTCCATTTTACACTGTCTTCACTTTAGGAACATTCTAAATTTATATTTTGACAGTAGAACTTGAAAAAAATGGAAAGTACGAATCTCGTGTTTAGCAATAATAAATTATATCTCAACGCAAAATGCTACTCAAATAAATGTAAGTTAGCAGACGTGCGTTATAAAATCCATGGATTTTTTACTTTCCTTATATACATAATGTATAAGGAAAGTATTGTGACGGGGTCGAAAATTCGAATTCGAGTTTTCGACGGGAGAGCACGTTTCAAGCATCCCTGATCACGAATCAAACATTTTTGAGGTGATGTCTGTGTGTGTGTGTGTGTGTATGTGTGTGTGTGTGTGAAAGTATGTGTGTGTGTGTGTGAAAGTATGTGTGTGTGTGTGTGTGTGTGTGTGTGTGTGTGTGTGTGTGTGTGTGTGTGTCAGTGAGTTTGTGGAGACGATAACTGACGAACGAATCAACCGATTCGAACGAAATTTGGTACAAAAATCACAATCCGTAAACACTGGAAGCCTATTGTTTTTATACGCAATCGAATGTTCAGAACCCCCCTAAATTTTCGAGTGAAATTTTGAAAAAATCGTCAAAAAATCAAAACCGCTAATAAAGTTATGCAAATGGACACTTCTTATGTAATTTTTCATTAGAAAACGATTGACATAAATTTTAGAATGTTAACATGAACCGTTCTTGAGATATTGCACATTTTTGAAAAAAATTGTCAAAAAGTCATATAAAATAAAAAAAATATTTCCTATTGAGAAATATATTCACTTTTCATATGTAATACCATGCGATAAATTGGGTGACATCATTCTCGTGGATCTAGCTCGTTCCATTCATGAAAAAAGATACTTTGAGTAATACTTTTGTATTTGAACGCCAATAGTCATTTATTTTCTGTAAGAATAACTTATTTCTTCGTCCATAACGCTTGGCGAGATTTTGGCGACGAATTTGTTGGAATGTCGCCAACTTGGCGACTTTTTAAATGTTGCTAAATTAACGAAAAACTCGCCAAATGGATAAAAATGACGCTAAATCAATGACGACTCATTGATGATGACGACATGGAAAATGACGATTCATTGACGAAAATTCAATATCTTGGAAATAATATAAATAACTACTAAAAAAAATAATATATTTTTTTTACTCTAAAAGTAGTAAATTCATTGCATTATATAAGGAAAGTCCTGTGCTGCCCACATCAGATTTTTTCTTCAGTGACTGGATCTCCCCGATATAGAAAGGGCATCAGATAAGTTGTTTGAGAAATATAGCGCTCCATTGGAAAAATAAATGAAATTTTTAATATCACTAAAACGGTTCGAAATAATTTGTAAACAATGATATTATCTTAGAATAATCTATAATAATTATCTTTGACACATTCACTCATTTGATAGTATTTAGTTTATTTGATTTGTTTGTTCCTTTTTTAAATCAAAACTGTAAAATTTCTTGATATCTGCTTATGATGGTATCATAAATAATGGCATTAAGTTTTTAAATAAACAAAAAATATCAATCATGCATAAAGCATTGATTATGAAACACTGTCCAACTGAAATGCAATTTTCTTTAAACAACTCAAAAATTCGATATGTATTTCATGCTAATATATTTTAAATTATCACAGTACTACAATAATTTATTATATTTGAAAACTTTAACTTCATCGAAAAAAATGAACTTTATTCAAATGACGTTCATCGAAATATAAATCGTCTGGCTCTCTATGTAAAAGCAGTGAATATTTCTATCATACACTTTTATTCCAGACTCCAGAGTTAAATTATTTTGCGTGAACAAAATTCAACGATTCTTATACAACCTATCTTACAATCACTTGTTTATATTCTGCATCCATTACATTAGACTTCGTTGTAGAAATAATCAAAGTTTGATAATTTAAACTAAAAAGTATTGTAATTGGGTTGGCACAGAATTTAGATACACAGAAAATGCACAATAAAGCGGTTTTAGGACGAATTCAACATTAAATATAAATTTAAAAGAACTTTAAAAATCACAATTTTTACATTGAGAAAAAACTATGGATGCCATATTTTATTTTGAAGTAGGCCTTGTGATCTCTTTATATAATATGGGTGTAATTATTATTTTAATTTTTATTTAAAAAACTACTGAACATATTTTGCTGAAATCTTTTTTATATATTTTATGGGATAATTTGAATATTTTCTAAAATTTTCGAAGCAATTTGTTAGATTTAACTTTGCTTACAAAATGTTTGAAAAATTAGGTCCCATAGGGTTTAATGTATTTCATTTTTCAACCCGGGTTCAATCTAAAACTAATTGGATGATATTATTCATTTATATTCCCATACGTCCCACAGACCGTCTCAACAACATATTAAAATTTCATTTTGAAAAAGTCATTTTTACGGCAGTTATCGTGCGAACGGACAGACAGACAGACAGAATGAATGAATGAACAAAGTCATAAACACTTTTCAACTGTGTTGTAAAGTTTTAAAAAGACAGAAATATCTATTTTTGTAACATTTTCATTCGTAATTATGTTTATATATTGCATTTTTTATTTGCGAAGAAAAAAATACATGTAAAAATTGGGAAGGGTGCGGGTTGTTCATTTAGCCTCAATAGTCTCTGAGGTTGACTAATTGGTATAATAGTATTAAATTTCATTCTATTGCATCATCTTTATAAAGAAAAAGATAATTTCCCAATATAGATACATAGATAGACAGGCACACGGGCATCATTAATAAATAGCTGATTTGTATTCATGGATGTTCAAAACGTGTAGATCCATCAAATTTGCGGGTGTGATATTTTATCCAGAAATTATTTAAAACACTTTTACATTGGATGTATTTGAAGAGTTATCTTAAAATACCTGTAATTGATTTTATTGATTAATTTCTATTTATAAATTTCAATCTATTGGTATATCATATAATAATATTTACTAATTGCCATCGAATATAATACTAATTTATAATTCTGTATAAATATCAAATACTCAAGTTCGTATAAATGATTAATAATCTCTGTTAACTCAAGGTAAATTAATAAATGGTTATTAAAATACAAATATTTAGCACCTCCTCTCCACTCAAATGGGTACGCAACTCAGAGAATAAATATGAAATGACTGGACGTTTTATTACAATCCCTTGAGAACATAAATTTTGCTCAAGCTTTGTAAATTTACTATTTAAAAAGACCGTACTCTCAAAATTAGGGCATTAAATACCAGAAAAAAAAATTCAAAGGCTGTTTTTCTGTAGTTTTCGACACTTTACAACGTAGTTGAAAAGTGTTTATGACTTTGTTCATTCTGTCTGTCTGTCTGTCTGTCAGTTAGCACGATAACTGAATGAAAAATGACTTTATCAAAATGAAATGTTTGTATGTTGTTCAGACGGTCTGTGGGACCTATAGGAATATAAATGAATAATATCACCCAATTAGTTTTGGATTGAACCCGGGTTGAAAAAATGAAATGCATTGAACCCTATGGGACCTAATTTTTCAAACATTTTTTAAGCAAATTTGAAATTCACAGATTGCTTTGAAAGTTTTAGGAAATATTTAAATTATCCTATAAAATATATAGAAAAAATTTCAGTAAAATATGTTAGGTAGTTCTTTAAATAAAAATTATTTAATATAGGGAGAAAAAAAAATTCAATTAAATCCTGACTTTTGCTTAGAGGATAAAGAGATATATTATATAATAAATATATTTCCAAGAGTTTCATTGTTTTATATATTAGAGAGGTTTCACATTTTAAAATAAATATGGTAGATAACAATTTTTCATATTTGTAAATAAAATAAATTATTATAATATTGTGATGAATGAAACGATTGGAAACATGTTTATGAATGAAATGCTGCTTTTATATAGAGGCGATTTATATTTCGATGACATCATTTGAATAAAGTTCATTTGTTTTCGATGAAGCTTTCAAATACAATAAATTATTGTAGTATTATGATAATTCTAAAATTATTAATTTAAAAAATATTACCGAGAGGAATGTCAGGCAATTTATATTTCAATGCCGTCATTTGAATGAAGTTCATTTTCTTCGATGAAGTTTTCAAATATAATAAATTAATGTAGTATTGTGATAATTTTAAAAATATTACCGATGAATGTATCGCATTTTAGAGATTTTTATATAAAATTGCATTGCATTTGGAAAGTGTTTCATAATCAATGCTTTATGCATGATTGATCTTTCTTGTTTTAATTTTTAAAACAGGGATGCTGATATTGATATCGGTGTCTTTAAATATTTTAAATACTGGCATTTCCCTCACGGGAAAATTTGAAGATATTTTAAAGAAAATCAACAAGGTTTATGCTATAACTGAATTTGAAAGAAAATGATTGCATTCCCTTATCTAATTAAACATGGGCACACAGCGAGCAAGAAATAAATAAAAAGTACTTAAAGAAATAAGTGAATAATGATAACATCAGAATTCGTAAAAAAAAAAAAAAAAATCCACGAATTAGAATGCAAATAAAAATATTGCGTAAAATAATTTGTAGAGTACAATTCGATAATAAGAGCTTGCAATTTCGTCCCAGCAGCCCAACAGTAGAGCATCGGTTGGCCAGTTCAGAGATCCAGGGTTCGATTCCCGGTTCTCTTTATAACGGCGCCCGAACAAATCAACCCTGTAAGTTAGTGCAAATATGTCGAAGGTCTGAAAGTGACCCTAGTACGACTAGTACGGATTCAGTGGGCTCTGGAAGATTAAGCGCCGATTTCAAATTGAGAAGATAACGACCACGCATGATACTAACCTGGGTAAAAATAGTATTAGCAGAAGGCTAACCTGAGGTAAAAATAGCAGGAGGTGGTCAGTCAGATTGTCAGTTGCCCGCCAATCTGATATTAGAGGGCGGAGAATGCAGCGTCCACCTCGATATTAAGATCTTGCAATTTCGTCCCAGTAGCTCAACGGTAGAGCGTCGGCTGACGAGTTCGGAGATCCAGGGTTCGATTCCCGTTTGGGGCAGCAAAGCTCTTTATAAATTTCATTACATAAAGTAATTAGAAAAAAACAGAAAGCTATAAAATCACAATTTAAAAAAAATAATAATAACAGACCGAAGAAGTTAAATTTCAAACCTATTAAAGAATCAGTTTACGATAGATAACAAGATTTACGATCTTGCTAGAAATTACCACCCAAGGACACTTTCATCTATTATTTACTGTCATAAAACAATATGAAACATATTCATTGTTATAAACTGTTCAGCGACATTTTTTTTTCTTTTTACTTTCCCTGCAATACATGGTAATGTATAGGGAAAGTATTGGAATCATACCGAAAATCGCAACTCGAGTTTTCGACGGATCTACACGTTTCGAGACCTCTAGAATACGAAGAAACTATTTTTAGCGTGACGTCTGTGTGTGTGTCTGTCTGTCTGTGTGTTTGTGTGTCTGTCTGTCTGTGTGTCTGTGTAATGTATGTATCCACACTAACTCAAAAACTTATAGACCGAATTTTATAAAATTTGGTATGTGAGTCACTTTTATATGACCCTGGTGCTGATTCGTTTTTTGTACGATTCGTGAAAACAGAACCAGCCTTTTTTGCGAAATAGCCAGTAAATATTTCATGTATCCACTCTAGCTAAAATACTAATTGACCAAATTTCACAAAATTTGGTAGATAAGTTACTTGTAGGATACTCTGGTGCTGATTAGATTTTGGTATTAATCGGAAAAGAACAACCTGCCTTTTTTTACGAAACGGCCCTCAAAAATCACCAAAATCTAAAAAAAAAGCTACGTATGTTAAAATATTTCAATTAAATGCTTGTTTTATACATAATTTTTGATGAGAAAAAGAATAAGAGCAACACTATTACTCTAGGAATAACCGTTCTCGAGATATTTTAGATTTTTCGCATTTAGTTATGTCACTTTTGGAAAATGTCCAATTACCAAATAAAAACAGAAACTAAATTAAAAATGCAAATTTAGTGTTATTTTGTGCAATTAAACTCAATTTAATGAATTATTAAAGAAATAAAGAGGAAATGAATTTATAAGTCTGCAGGGAAAGTCATGTGCTGCCCACATCAGATTTTTGCCGTTTTTGACTCGCTATATTTGTAGGTGCAAGACCATAAAAACTGTTTCATAGTGATTGGATTAAATCTAAATTGATAAAAATTTTAAAATCTTATATAAATCAAGTGAAAATAAGGTACGTTGAAGTACAGTAACATTCGGCCATGTCATTTGCTCTTTCAAAAGCACAAACCTCCTGTGTTAATTAGAAGATAAATCGCCATCTCTTTTCTTAACATGTCGTGCTCAAAAATAAATAGTTGACGGATAATTGGAAGATTGTGAAACATATTATATATGTCTAAATATTTAAATTTATTAAATCGCAAAAATTTAAGAAGATAAATGCATTTCGACTTACAAAATATTTCAATCAAGGTAAAATGTTTTTAACTTAGTTAAAAGCAAACAAAAACCATAGACAACTTTATTCGTGTTGCACATAAAATATACAACTAATTATTATAATTTTCAAAAATAAAAAATAGACGAAGCCAGATTCATATCGCAAAATGCCTTCATTAAAATTTAAAATGTGAATAAGAATATATTTATAAACAAGATAATTGTTTCTTCTGCTTTATATGATGTTTTTTATTTGAATTATATACGATAGTAACAGGAAAATTCAACCTATACTTTAACCAAATACGTTTATTGATTCTGAAGTTTTGAAGTGTTAATACGTTGTTGTGCTAATACGTACACACAAAAATCGGGGGTTGGTGAGCGCAATAAACAGGGAGTAGAGATCCCCAGTAATACAAAGAAATAACTTTTGTTTAGGCATATTAAGTGTTTTACAAATAGTATTTTACTATCCTCCTGTCAATTTCTATATGAAATATTTTTGTATCATCATTTACGACACATCTCTCCCAAGCCACAACTCTTAATATAAATTCTAAATTTTATCTTTGGAAGCAATGTCAGTTGTTAAAACTTTCAATCTTTTCCTGAATTTGTGCAATATAAAATTGTTTCTATTTTATTTTGTCAGATTGTAGAGTGAAGGAACACACGATGTGATAAATCAATATTGCAATTGTTGGATATTTAACAGTTAAGAATACCGAGCAATGAATAATCATGGATTAAGATGACAGAGAATCATTCAGAGGAATATCAATGGGCGATTTGACTGATGCAAACATAAATTCTTGGTGTATTATGTATTCTTTGGAACAGACGAGAAATTTATTTACACAAATGAATTTATTCAGAATCTGAAGCGTTTTGCATATTACCTTAATATTTCACTAAAATTTCCAATTTTTGAATCGATTTAGTAAAATTGTATTACTTTAATACTCAAAGAGATTGTTGAATAGAATATATCTTCGTATATTATAGTTGTAAGTTTTGTTGATACAGATAGAGACCTTCATAAATGAAATGGATCTTTATTGGAAAGAAATTCAATTATATTCGCAATTTTCATTTTTTCACTCTCCTTCTATGTTGGTTTGTAAGTTAAGGTGAAAATAAAAATATAATTAATCTTTGTATTTTTCAGTGGTTATGTTATAACCTATGGTAAAAACATCTATCTAATAACACAACAAACAACTGTATAATATGGAACTCTCTTGGTTAAGGTTCTCTTTTAAAGTTTAGGTTCTCTTTCAAGGTTATCTTCTAAGGTTTTCATCTACAGTTAAAGAAAGTTCTTGGTTAAGAACTCTCTTGGTTAACTCTAACCAACTCTCCTCTTACGTTGGTTTGTAAGTTAAGGTGAAAATGGAAAAAAAAGGAATGAATCTTTATATGTATTTTTCTGTGGTTATGTTATGCCCTGTGGTAAAAACAACTACACAATAATACAACAAACAACTGTATAATATGAGCTCTCTTTCTAAAGGTTTTCTTCTAAAGTTGAGGTTCTCTTTTAAGGCTTTCATCTAAAATTAAAAAAAGTTATTGGTTAACTCTAACCATATTTCCCTTTATGTTGGTTTGTAAGTTAAGGTGAAAATGAAAAAAAAAGTAATGAACCTGTATATGCATTTTTCAGTGGTTATGTTATACCCTGGGGTAAAAACAACTATATAACAATACAACAAACAACTATATACTAATATGGAACCCCACTCCTTAAGTTTCTGTTTACTAATCGCAATGCCTTAATTTCAGTTTCATTCTAAATAAAATTTGGATAATAGAATCTAAAAATATGAGGATCTCGGGTCAGAGATATCTTTTAGTAGTTTGGTAAATAATATTTAAAAGTTTTTACTGGCAGATTATTGCTTGTGTTTCCATATTTTCTGTACTTCAATAAATCACGGAATTTTTGTGATATAAATTCATTTCAATTTTCTTGAAAGAAAATTTATGGAAAATTTATTGACATATACCATACGAGTTTTTACTACAACGATTTTATAAACGAATTCATTATGGTAATTTCTGGCCCATCTTGGCCGAGAGATAGTTTCCAAAAGTATAAAATTTTAATAGCCAAAAAAATCGCCGATGAGGTAGGTTCACTAATTTAAAATCTTGCTCCCACTGCGAAAAAAGTATCAAAATACTGGTTTCACGCTCCTTAGTACCTATCAATACCAAATAATTGCTACTGCAATGGTAACATACTAACTTGCTGTGCTACTATTATGCATTCTCAGATCTAGATTCTGCATTCTCAGATCTAGATTCTGCATACACTGAGCTAGAATCTGCATCCTCAGAGCTAGATTATGCATCTTTAGAGGTTTTTTATTTTCAGGGGTAGCTAATTGAAAGTAAAGTTTACCAAGCATCAATTCACAAAATATTGAACTGTTGCTGATTCAAGGCCACAGGGTTAGTCATAAAACCATGCATGGAAGGTGAACTTAGAATCATGCAATCATAATCCCACAGCGGAAACCAATATAAATATTCTTGAAGTTTATAAAATTGTTGCACAGAAACAAGTTTTTTATTGTTGTCACAGTAAAGAGGAGTGTTAAGAAGCGTGAAACTTGTTTATGGATGTTAGTTGTTACTGTGGAAGCGTGATCCGAAAAAGACGACATATCCTATTCAAGGGTGCATTCTCAGGATACAAAAACGAGTTCAAATGTTTGGATAACTCAAGCTTTTTTTTTCCAAAATAACAATAATAGTAAACAGGAATGCCAATTAATAACTTTCCAGCTATCTAGTCTAGTCGCGAAACAAACGTAGGATACAATGAATCAGAAATTAAATTTTCAACGAATTTACAAACAAGTAATATTGTATTCTTGAAACACTGACATATTCCAAAACCAAAGTATTTTTCATATCGCAAGTCATAGATCTCTAAACACGAAGCATTCCTACATACCCTAAAAAGGAAAATTCTTAAAAATCTAGTTATTTGAAAAAAATCTTAATCACTTCTAAAACTTTCCCAGATATCAAAAGTCGTCAGACTGGCGGCATTTCACTAAATTTGTCTCCAAAACACGGACCTTATAAAGTGCCTTGTTACCCCCCCAATCGGGAATCAAACCACGGATTTTTAGCCTACTCTCATCCTTTGAGCTACTGGGGCGGAATTGCAAGATCTTAGTGAATTCCAAAAGTGTAGTCTGCATTCTCCTCCTTTCAATGTCAGATAGGCGTGCAACTGCCAATGTGACTCACCACCTTGTGCTATTTTTAACTCAAGTTAGCCTTTTGACGCCATTTTTGTCCAGTAGGTTAGCTTCCTATGTGGTCATTGTTCTTCAGATTTGAGATAGGTGCTCAATATTCCAGAGTCTATTGAATCCGTGCTAGTCGTTCTAGCGCCTCTTTCAGACTTCCGACATCTTAGCAATAACCTACAGGGTTGAGTTGTTCAGGCGCCATTATAAAGAACGTTACTGTTCCAACTGGGAATCAAACCACGGATCTTTGTATTGTCCAGCCGAGGCTCCACCATTGAGCTACTGTGATGAAATTGCAAGCTCTTAATCGAAGTGGACACTGCAACCGCACTGGAGTGACAATTGGTTCCTGTACATGTTGCTTTTCCTCTTGGAGATTATTAATACTGGGGAAGATATATCAGTTAGTTGCAACAATATTTATATTTATATACCGATATTCAATATCCTTCAGATTTTGTACTTTAAAATTACATTTATTTCATATTTTCAATCAGGTTTATGGGATAAAGAAATATGTGATAAATATTACGAATAGAGAATATCTAATATACAGATGCCATGCGACGAATATTTATGGCTTAAAATGTCGGCGAATCGTCTCGGAGAATGATTGGACTGTTGCCAAGCAGGAATCCTTATTGTAATATAGATGCTTCAGAGCAGACAATAAAGCTATCTTGACACAAATAAATTCACTAATAATCTCAAGGAATCTTTTGCATACCGTAATATTTCATTTCACATTTCAATATTTGAAATTGATTTGATTTATGTATTACATCGCATTCCAGCGCACTCGTTGAAAATAATCTATCATCATATGTTGGAATTACTTCGTGCTTTTCCTTGACAAGATCTTCCATGAAGGAAATTGAATTTAGTGAATACAAATAAATTTTGCACTTGCCATCTTTTTGTAATATCGGGATGAATTCAATGGTGTAAATTCCTAATCATTATTTTTAGGACTCAGATAGGGTAGTAATTATAAATGCATATTACACACTGTCTTTGCCAAGCTAAGCCAAGACGATACATTACGGGGAGCCTGTGCGTTAGCACTTATTCCCATATCGAATTTATGAATACTGTGCGATTTTGTATTTTTCCTCTGTGAGTAGAGATCTTTCTTCATTCCTGTGCAGGATGTAGATGGGATGGTATTGACGATGTTGTTGGATGGTAATGTTGCCTTGGGATTGACCGACTGCTTAGAAGAGGTAATGGAGCGGGCTGAAGGGAAACTTGGTAGAATATATCATAGTCAAAATTAAAGTTAAGTTTATAAAGGCGATGAGAAAGCATAAGAATATATAATTGAATTAAAAATTAATGGAAGCAATTAAAGTGGATTGCAAGCGGGCTGGCGTCAAATACAGCTAGCTAATAAGCAATCGTGCCAGATCAGTTAATTTTGATCTGATGACAAACAGGTGTAACTGTGGCGTCATGTATCGTAGTCATTCAGATCGAATTCAGCTCAGGTGACACCGGGTTGGGGAGACGCAAATCTCTGTTTTTTTTCCAGGCGGCCTTTGGAGGGCCGACCAGAAGATTGCGAGGACGACACTTCCTTAGATAACTAAAGGAAATGTTATCGTAGCTTTGATCTGCGTCTGTCAAACATGGTTTGCTCGAATGCATTGTTCGAATGTAACGCTGAATCTGTCCTTCTACGCAAGAGACATTGAGGTGAATGACTTCGTTTTGCACAAATCGGGGAGCTTCACTGTCTTGCCAAGCCAAGACGCTTCGTTACAGAGTGCCTGCGTCCGAAGACACTTACCCCCCACATCTAATATATTAGAAAGTCCTTTAGGTATTGCGATGAATGAGATGAAGCATACACACCGCTCTTGAAGGGTGCTGAGTATAAATTGCCTTTCTTTTATAGAAGATGGAGATTCTGTCTTGGATGGCTGATCTGACGAGTAGGTTGTAAAGGGAAGAGTGGGGGAACCGTAAAAACAGTCAGCCAATCAGAACGATTGAACTGAGGAAGGAATTGAAAAATAGATAAAAGTTTACTTGTAACTTAAAAGTTAAGTTTTTAGCAAGATAAACAGAATTTAAATTTGAGTTTTAAATAAAATTAAGTTTGCATTAATAAAAATAAGTAAAATGTTAAGTATGTTAATAAAAAAGATGATAACGAATGTGAATAAGAGTACTGGTCACACACAAATAACGCGGACAAAAGCTAGCGATCCTTTCGGCCCGTGGCTGACCGAGAAAGAAGAGAGAAACGTCCCAAGTCCTTTACCGAGGTATTGGAGTGGCGCCATCAATCGTCTTCGTGGAAGAATGGAAGGAAAAAAAGAAGTGCAAAGACTAGGAAACTCCTGTTTGAGGAACGAGATAGCAACATTTCTCCCATTTAGTTCCACGGGAGCCGAATAGAAGATGTCGAGGCCTGCGTTTCCTGAGATAGGAAGGGGTGATCGGGGATTGTAGATCTGGTTGGTCTACGTCTCTCATACAGGGCCAATTGGCGTTTTTCTTGTAGAAATTTCGTATACATTGCCAAATCTGCTCTGTAATGCCAGAGACTTTGAGATTATGATGAATAACTTCATTCTGGACATATCTAGGAGCATTAACTATGCAATGCATGGCTTTATTTTGGGAAACTTGCAATCTGTCTATGTGGATTTTTGCCGCCGCCCCCCATCCTGGGCAGGCGTGCAAAAATCCAGGTACGACGATCTGTTTATAAATAATTAATTTATTAAAAAGGGAAAGTTGGGATGTTCTACCGATAAGGGGTAAGAGGGCTTTATAGGTTTTATTGGCTGATTTAATTTTAGAGTCGATATGGTCTCCGTAAGTCATGTAGGCATCCAAGGTGACGCCCAAGTACTTAAAGGAGTGAGAAAAGGGGATGGATTCCATTAAAGGTTTTTAAATTAAAATTATGATTAAGTTCTCGGTAGTTGGGCGTGAAGATACACATTGCACTTTTGGGGGCATTAATTTTGATTCTTCAGGTAACGAGCCAGTGCTTAAGGCTATTTTTAATATAACTTTGTAATGTGTTAATGGAGTTGTGTGGTGAGCAGCTACGAGTGATACTCTGTATCATCTGCAAAGATGGCTAGCTTGACTTGTGGTATGCTTGGAATATCGTTGATGAAAATATTGCAGAGAAGTGGACTCAGATTTCCACCTTGGGGAATCCCGGCCCTGATTGGTCGGATTGAAGAGAGAGTTTTATCAACTTGTACAAGGAAAAATCTATTAGTGAGATACAGTTGATGATGGTCAAAAGTTGAGTCGAAATGCCAAGTCTCACCAACTTGGTAATAAGTCCGGGCAAAAACGTTTAATCAAATGATTTAGCTACATCGAAAAAGACGATGCTAGTATACTGTCTGTTGGTAGAGTTTTGGTGGATAGTTTCGGCAACAAGCATAATTTAGGAATTTCACTGTCTTTGTGAGGGGGCAATTCTATTGCCTGATATTTAATAAAAAAATATAAAAAAAATTATTGGTGGAAGAAATTTTACTATATTATTATTTTCACTCTAATTGTTTCCTTAAAAAGAGTAATTTCTCAGTATCTGTTATGCATAGATATCAGATATGATAGTTATAGATTCAGCATCAGATTCCGGAGGAAGCAGCGGGGTGGATGCTTCACTAAAGATTTCCACTTTCGGTTCTTTTTTCATTTTTTTTAAAAAAATTTTCATTTTATTGAAAAATTTATTGGCTATACTGGTAGGATTGGTTATAGATAGAGCTTATATGATAATTGACATGGATTTAGCATAAAATTTTGGAGGAGGTAGGGTGGTTTCTAAGGATCTCCACTTCAAAAAACTTCCTTGAAACATTTATTTTTTAAGGTTGGCTATAGATAGAGTTTAAATGATGACTGATATAAATTCAGCATTAAATTTTGTTAGAAATAGGAAGTTTATTATGGATTTCCACCTTCCTGGGTCTTTTTTTCCCTTATTATTCAAAATATTTCATCGAAACACATGTTTCACATATTTGGCTATAGGATGATGACTGATAGGAATTCAACGTTAAATTCCGGAGAAGGTATAGCAGGTTCACTATGAGTTTCTACTTCTAGTTTCGAATCTGTCATTTCTTTTTCTGAAAATTGGTATGACAGCACGAAATAAGTGTGCTAAAAAGAATAAAAATGCTTAACATTTTTGTCAAAAATGAAGCATGCCCACCATTTACCACCCTACGAAGACGCTCTCGTAAATTTCTTGTGCTAGATATGTAACAGGTTATATTCTTATTTAAACAGATTTTCTTTCTAATATAAAATAGGAAATATAAAGCATTTTGAGCTTCGTGACCTTAAAGTATATAGCGAATGTGAGCCTAATCAATATTCCTATATATTCATGTTTTATATATCTTACGTTCGTTCATATTAGTAACAGTTTGTAAAAGAAAGTAATTGTTTGCAAGTTATACTTTTAAAAATGCCCTTTATTTTTTTAATAAATTTAAGTTAGTAAAAAACAAACCACGAATGCGATGAATTCAAACCACTTGTGTAAATACATGCGAATTTCAAATATTTGTTTCTTATAGGGCTTGTCTATAGGAGCGTTCGTTGGTACATAGCAATGACGCTTTGCAGGTATCGGCTATTCCATGCTGGATCAGAATAAGAATGAAACCGGCCCATAAAGGCTGTTTTCTGCAATAGGACCGTAATTTTAAATAATACTTGCACTGTCTATGCTTCTAATATCACTGTTTGGAGAATTAATGTTTTCCGTAAGAAATGATGTTGCAAAAATTTCACATTTCGGAAAAATAATAAATCAAATTACAGAGAATTCTGTCTGGTTCTAGTTTTTTTTTGCATAATTAATCGATATTTGTCTATATCATACTGGCTGACTGCTTAAGGGAAGAATTACACAAACTGCAGAAGCTAGAAACTTGAAACTTTGCATACACTTGGGATTTGACTTGTAAGTAATGAGAAAAATAATCTAACATCTTGGGAAATTGATCAAAAATTTGTAAAATCTTGGAATTTTTATTTCGAACATTTTCCCAGATATAAACCAAAAACGGCTAGACAGACGACATTCGTTTTTATACCATCATGTGCAGAAAATAAATATTCTAAATTTTCTTAATTAACTCTATTTATATACAGCCAATCGCTCTTGAGATAGTTTAATCTATAGTTATAATAGACGATTTTTTATATTTCATAATTCAATTTTTCTACAGTTTTTTATTCCATTTGTAACTATAGTAACAGCGTTAATCTCCGAATACCGAAATAGTCTGCTTTTGATGAAACTATTGAAAATGTATTTTATAATTATTTATTTTTAGATTAAAATATTTGAAGACATTAGCAACATACAGTGAACGGGGGTGAAATTCTATTTTACATACCATAATGTCCATGTTAACTGTATAAAATGTGCACCATTTTTATGCATTAATGTAAAATGGATTTTTATATTTAATATTACATTTAATGACTATCCATTTCGGTCGCACGTAGCATGGCTATTATTATCATACTCATAGGATTCTTTACGATTTATATTCTATACGATTCTATACGAATATCTTACGATTCAATGCGAATATCTCATGATTCTATACGATTATCTTACGATTCTATACGATTATCTTACGATTTTATACGAATATCTTACGATTCTATATGATTATTTTACGATTCTATACGATCGTTATTGTGTTCATACCTTACCACGCCTTAAATTTAGAATCAATATTTATCTAGCCATACAATGTACAAAAAATTCTATTGACATATTTTTATTTTTTCACATAATGTATCTATACATAGAATTTCAAAGTGATGAAGAAACTACTTTATTGCTTATCATGTATACACACACACACATACAGACACACACACACACACACACACACACAAAGAAGGCTAATGTGAGAAATATGATACTTTTTTAAGTGTTCGACATGTATACAAGGGTTCTAAAACGTGTATCTCCATCAAAATTTTCAAATCAAAAATTCTAGGGGGAATAACGTTTAATCCGAAAAAATTAAATCTTCACATAACTTTCGTCCTACTTATTTACTAAGTTTCAATCTTCAATTATTTGCCCTATATACATAGTAGTAGGAAAGTATTGTGAGGGGGTCGGAAATTCGAATTAGAGTTTTCGACGAAGAGCACGTTTCAAGCCTTCCTGAACTCGAATCGAACGTGTTCGAGGGAATGCCTGTGTGCATGTGTGTGTGTGAATGTGCAGATGCGATATCTCATGGACAAATGGAGTGTTTCGGACGTAATTTGGTACGATTTCTGTTACATAAACAGTCGTTTTTTATGTAATTTTTCATTAGAGAACGAACGATGTAAACTTTAGAACGCCAGCACTAACTGTTAAAAAAAAGTAATGAAATATGTTCACTTTTATATGCAGTATTATGCGACAAATTTGTTAACATCATTCTTATGGATCTAATTCGATTCATTCACGAGAGTACATACTTTTTAATATTTAAAATAAAATATTTCAAATGAAATATTTCAAATAAAATTACTTTGTGTAACAGTTTTGTATTTTGACTCCCAACAACTTGCCATTAATCATTTATTTATACATGGGAAAAACTCTTCTCTCCGCTTGGAGATTAATTTGGCGAACTATCGCAAACTTGGCACACTATTGCCGATTTGGCGATAGTGCCGAACTGACGAAAATATCGTCAATTTGCAAAATTAACGCAATTGATGAATTAATTATTAAAACATTTTAATATATGGAGTGCATTATTTTTTGCAAATGCTATCAATATTGATAATTGTCAAGTAAGATATGACGAATTACACGAAACGAAACGACTTATATGAAATATAAGTTAATTGGGTACTTCGAAGTAGTTTTATTTGCTGTCATGTAGAAAAACGCCAATTATACAAGAATTCAAGGTTAAAATTGCTCTGTGGATCTTGTACATCATTATTTTGCTGTAAAAATAGTAAATTAATTGTATTAAGAAGGGAAGAGCATGTTCTCTCCACACCAGGCATCTTTATATATACAGTTATGGTTAATGTATTTGTGATTTAGCGTAAAGAAATGGATATATCTAAATTTATGCTTGGAAATATTTCAAATAAAATTTTTTTCAACGGTTAAACTTTCCAAATTTTTATTCAAAATTTTCTAAATTTAGTCTCATTGATTAAAAAAATGTTTGACAAAGTGCACTCATACTTATTGATGTCTACGTCTTTATATATATATATAAAAAAAGCACATCACATATAATAAAAAACCCACATCACTTTCACCTTCTCCAAAACATATATTTTGGAATTTGTCGCCTGGACCCACAACAATTCTTCAAAACTCTCAATCTTCTCCTGAATTTGCGCTATAAAAATGTATTTATCTTATATTTTCAGTCAGATTATAGAATGAGAGAAAAACGTGATAAATAAATGTTACGAATGGCGAACATATAACAGTTACGGATACCGTGCAATGAATATTTTATGGAATAAAATGTGGTGAATTGTGCAGGCAAATGTCTGAAGATGACTGGAGAGTTGCCAAACAGGATTTCTTGGCGTAATGGCGCTGCTTTCTGGCAGACGATAAAACTGTCTCAACGCAAATATATTCATTCATAATTTTACACTGTTTTACATATTACCGAAATATTTTACTTTGAAATTAAATGCTTGGAATAATTTTCGCAAGGATATATTGTACGCGTTACATTTAAAGGTATAACGTACTTTACTTAGTACATATAGTAAATTGGATTCATTATAATTTATCGTCAGATACAGACGTTAATCCCTGCTATTATTAACAGATTGATTCATAAGTTCGTAATTACAAATTTTTGAATTAAATACAAACATATTTTGATCTTGTCAATGCTTTTTAAAAAATGATGTGTAAATTATATGGAGATAAAGGAAAGGAGTTAGAACTTCCTGTTGGGAAAGTTCTAAAATAGTTTGAGACAATAATTCAGATAGCGCTGGAGTAAGATAAGCCTCAACACATTGTATGCATTTCTATGGTGAAAAGCTCGTATTGAATTAAATATCATTTATTTATACTTCTAATTTTACAGAATTAAATTATCAGTGCAATGCAAATAAAAACTCTGTATTCAAATTTATTTACCTTTCAATTTATTTTTGGCTCCATATATTTTGTACCCTGTTCTACAGCTAGAAAAAAATACTTATTATTGCTATTAATAATTGGTGAAGTTTAATTTAAAAATAATTAAAAATATATGTACACTACTACGCGTTTCGCTGCTATGTCAAATGAGACCAGATTGGACTTTTCTAACAATAGCAACACCTAGTAGCATCAAAGTATTACAATATTTTCAAGCTTTTTGTCCACAGGACTTTCATCTCTTTCTCTCTAACTCCGATAAAATCATTGCTGTAAATTTGTGTACTTTATTTTTCCTTTTCTCTCATAACTCCTCCACGTTAATTTATGAGTTTGAATTATAATTGGAAAGAGATAATAATTTGAAATCTACATTTTACCGGATATATATGATCACTGTGATGTCGTGCTTGTCTTGTGGTACAGATCAACAATAATCCTGAAACCAAGCTCAAATAGCCGTGTTACTAAATAAATGGATCCTCAACACAAAGTGGAGATACGGTTTATCCTACCGAAACAAATAGCGCCTTTATTATCAAAAAGAAATCATCCATACTCCTTCATTATTTCTTATTCAGAAGTTGGTTGAAGAAAGGTAAATTGAGTGGATCAGATAGACTACGGTGTGACAAGATCGCTCTTGGTAACAAATAGAATTCCATGTTAACGCTATAACCCTAACTGCCCATCTAGTTAGACCTCAAATATCCAATTCTAGGACTGTAAAGTCTTCAACAATACTTATCGCAGTTTTCAGAAATACTTATTGCAGTTATCGCATGTATATCCTATCCGTAACTTCACTTTTGTTTTAAAATCATGTAGCAGGAAAGCTGTTGGTCCGTTGAAATAAACAGCATTGTGTATTACGACCATTTTAACTGAAATAGAACATTTTACTAGTATAATCCATTAGCGTGATATAAAATCATGTGTTGGACATATTAGATTACATTTACAGTTTAAACAAATGTATTAACTTTTTTAGAAACCGTTGTTTTGCTCTAAAGACAAACGCATGTGTTAAAAACTATCTTCCTATGTATCTACTATATTCTCAGAAGTATTTGCATACTTTTATTAAAGCCGTATATTGTAGATTCAGGAATACATTATTTCAGCAGAATATCATTTAGGCTATTACTTTTTGAACTAATAAAGTGGAATTCGACGTATTACCAGCTATTCTGAGCAATTTTGTCTTTTGCCATTTTCATGGAACGGATAGTTGTCTTTTCCAGCTCTGCAACACTTCTGACCAAATTCCACCGTGTAAATAAAGGTAGTTTGTAGAAACCGAGATAAAAATGTCAGACGTGAATGTTTGAAGTTTGCTGTCGACACATTAACCCAATAAAATACTGTTGAGCAAACTGTGGCTTGGTCTTACAAAGAATCTTTAAGTAGATGTTTCGGAAGATTATGTAAGCTGAGATAAAATATGTGCTGAATCTTGTTACCGAGGTGTTCTATGGTGTTCAGATATGAACTGTGAGTAGGTTCGTCCAGCATTTCCTTATGAATTTTTTTAAACACTCCTGTGCGCACTGTGAATTTTGAAAAAGGAGCTAAATATGGCGCAACCTGAAAAAATCATAAATGTTAAGTAATGTTAAAAATTTGCGAAATTCCAAGTTGCAAGCATCATATTCTAGGCTGCAAGCATCATATTCTAGACTGCAAGCATCATATTCTAGGCTGCAAGCATCGGCAGGCTTCGTATTATATAGGCTGTAAGCATCATATTGTAGGCTGCAAGCATCGTATTCTAGGCTGCAATCATGGTATTGTAGACAGCAATCATCGTATTGTAGGCTGCATACATCGTATTGTAGGCTGCAATCATCGTTTTGTAGGCTGCAATCATCGTATTGTAGGCTGCAATCATCGTATTGTTGGCTGCAAGCATCGTATTGTAGGCTGCAAGCATCGTATTGTAGGCTGCAAGCACCGTATTCCAGGTTGCAATCGTTGCATTTTAGGTTGCAAACATCGTATTCTATGCTGCAAGCATCGTATTCTAGGCTGCAAGCATCGCATTCTAGGTTATAAGTAAGAGCCAATAAATCTGTCTGTCTATGTGTCATGCTTGACTACAAAATTTGGTGAAATACCGCCATCTAGTATCGCAATGACAACGAATCATGATAAATATTCATCTAAATTCTAGTCAATTAGTAACTAAGCATTCTCTTTTTCACACTGAACACAATTCTTTATATTAATATTTCAGCTTCTAATCAAGTATTTTGACTGGTTTAATTAGAAGATATTCAGTGAAATAAAAAATGCCTAATTGTTCAAAAATCTCCTTGAACATATTTTCCAACCTACTCTTCCAGTTGCAAAGACTATATCACTCATAAAACCACACAATGAGTTACACCGTGTCCACTTAGTGGCCTCAGGCTGTGCATGTTTGTCGGTATCAAAGGCCCGCCAATCGGGACACGTAATTAAGTTGTCAGTGATCGCGTTATAAAAAACAAGCTTCTGAAAGATCTGGGTTGGGATAATGACTCAACACGTCATTTTCTTTATTTTATTGCCTTCTAGAATATTACGTGATTTGTTTACAAAGAATGGATGTGTTTTTGGAAATTAACTACACTTAGCTCAAAGCTAACTTCAGTGCACTGTGGAAGCTATGAGTACCTTAAAATTTAAAATGTTGAGGAAAGTACTCCACATTGAAATATTCGAAATGTGAAGTAGTAGAAAATGCACTTCGCGGTGTGATATAGACTTGACGTTTAGTGCAATGGTAAATCGTTTAATTGGGAAAAGGTGGACATTTTCACATTTCTAATATTTGTTACCTTAGGGGTGTTGCACACAAAAATGCTCGATTTTCAATAAAAATGGAATGAGTCCACTTTACAATAGATAATTTAAGATTTAGCACACATCATAATTGTTCGATGAAACCCCGGCGGAAAGTCGAATTTTCCTAAAAAAAGTTAATTTGAGGAGTGCTCTAGAAAATCGCCCAAAATGATGAAAAACGTACTTTGCAATATATATATATATATATATATATATATATATATATATATATATATAAGATGTAAAATGAAAAAAGAAAATATATAGATGGAATGATTGTTTTTACAGGGTTGCAGAATGGTCAAGGGGGATTACGACCTCTATTTCCTGGTTAGAAGCTAGCTTTGACTTCATGAAAACGCTCCCAGAGACTCTGCACGCCCGAAACAACAATCGATCATGCCCGTGGGGAAAAAATGGCCGAATCCCAGACAACATAAGAATGATCAAAATAACAAAAATTGGAAATTTTACTAACCAGCAAGACGAGAATCTTGGAAGAGTTGCATAAAGCGTATATACTTCGAATAGGAAAGCATACATAAAAAAGTCGCGTCTAACTTATAGAGCCATCTGGATGTGAAACAATCAGATAATCCTAGGTAAGAGTTGAGTTGTATTGTATAATGTCGGATAAATTAACATAATTTTTATCACTATAATTTCTGCAAAAAACATCATAATAGTGCTGTACAAAGCGGAAGGGATATGATTGATTGTTCCAGAGTTCCGTTGATTAAATGCATCATGCATACATCGTATGATATCATTATCTGATTGTTTCACATCCAGATGGCTCTATAAGTTAGACGCGACTTTTTTATGTATGCTTTCCTATTCGAAGTATATACGCTTTATGCAACTCTTCCAAGATTCTCGTCTTGCTGGTTAGTAAAATTTCCAATTTTTGTTATTGTGATCATTCTTATGTTGTCTGGGATTCGGCCATTTTTTCCCCACGGGCATGATCGATTGCTGTTCGGGTGCAGAGTCTCTGGGAGCGTTTTCATGAAGTCAAAGCTAGCTTCTAACCAGGAAATAGGGGTCGCAATCCCCCTTGACCTTTCTGCAACCCTGTAAAAACAATTATTCCATCTATATATTTTCTTTTTTCATTTTGAATCTTATTTTTCAAGACTCTGATAGTGCGGCAATTTGCGCCTTTCTCTTTCTTGGATTTCATACTTTTTGGGATTGTATTTCTTTATATATATATATATATATATATATATATATATATATATATATATTTTGCAAATTTGGGGCAAGGGTAGATCGTTCATTTGGAAGAAAGTGGACAATTTCACTTTTCCAGTTTTTCTATTATTAAGGGGCGATTTGCCAAAAATGTTCGATTTGCAGAATACAATACATCTTTGAACCTTGCCGCTTTTAACTCAGATAGCTATTTGATGTTTGGAACACGGATCAATCGTTTGATAAAAACCTCGAAAAAATATCGAATTTTTCATAAATTCTTACTTAATAAAGGAAGATGTCTGTGTGTGTGTCAGTCTGTAGTACGGAATCTAAGCGTTGTACGATAATGAAATTTGGTGCACAGTTCAGGTCTCGAAAGATGCACCTTGCCGTTATTTTTTTTAATTTCGAATTAGTTTTTTAGTTATTTCTTAGGTTCGAATTTCCTTTGCGACCTCTAAAAACCCTATAAATCAAAAAATCATTCGAGAAAAACGCAGCTAGAATTTCATCATAGGCACGGAGGCAAGATCATAGGCAAGCGCCTTGCTCACGAAACCGAGAATTTCAGACGGATGGCGCTTTGGTAGAAAGATATAAAATTCAAACATTTTAAACTATGTTTACTGATAACTGAGTTTAGAGATGTGAATTTTGAAATGCATAAGATTGTAACAGTTTTATTATAAACATTGTCTGAGAAAATCTCTTTTCTATATAATAACTTCTAACGTTAGCAGTTACATTTTTAAATGACTGTAAACAAATACGTTTTGATGAGCGATCCTGCCGGGAGGAGTGTGTGTGTGTGTGTGGGGGGGGGGGGGGGCTTTTTAAATCTTCAGCTTTCTAACAAAAAGAATCTATTTCCTGGACCCGGGAAATGCCTCGGTTAGTTCTAGTTTATAGACGTTGGTACTTTACACCAAACCTTTCGGAAAAACAAATGAGGGAAAAACGTATTTTACAGTGAGACAGAAATGAATCTTTCAAAATTTTTCATTTGAGGGGGTGCTTTATATGTCAAACTTTTCGAAATGCCAAATGATAGAAGAAACGTACTTTTGCGGTGTGGTACAGAAACTTGAAATTTGATACAAGGATAGTACGACTTTTCGATGAAGGTTTAAGTTTTCAAATATAATAAACTAATGCAGTATTGTGATAAGTTTCAAAATATTACCGAGGAATGTATTGCATTTTAGACTTGTTTAAATAAAATTGCATTGAAGTTGGAAAGTGTTTCATAATCAATACTTTAAGCATGATTGATTTTTCTTGTTTATTTAGCGGTAGATAAAAGTTTTATACACATATTTTTGTTATTAAAATAGTTAAGAAAATTTAGCAAATTCTGATATCTCTACCATTTGCTGTATAATAATTAATTGTAAAATTAGAGTTTCATACAAAGTACCTTTTCAAAGTTTAACTTCTAAAAGTTAAATGATTTTACCAAATTATGGGTTCGTCTCGAACGAACGAATGTGGTTCATTAAAGGACATTCTATCCCCTCGAACTGCCAATCATGGATTACAGACTAAGCTACGCATTCGATTTTATTGAAACTAATTGCTCCGGAAAAATATTCCGGAGTTTCAAATTTCGCGCTTTATACAAAAGTTCTCCCTTTGATTAAATTGTTTGGTAAGGAAATAATTTAGCTCTCCGTTCAAAATCATGCAGTGTATTATTAAATGGAAAGCTGTAATTTTTAAATCAATTGGTTTGTTATTTATGCATTTAAAGATCTGTTTTAGCAAATAATATTTTAATTATTGATATTTTATTCGATATTAATCAATATTATTTTAATTATTGATATTTTAATCGATATTAATCAATAGTATTTTAATTATTGATATTTTAATCGATATTAATGAATAATATTAAAAAATTATAGCATGTTTTTATTAATCATCTATATAAGCTAATTAAACTATTGTAAAATCCTGTGACTTTAAAGCGCTATTTAAATTTAGAGTGCTAATATATTGGGGAGAACGGGGTAAGTTGATATTGTTACGGATATCTGAAATATCACCACGGCATATTGCCTATTCCCGAGTATAGACGATATTTACAGCTAACAATTGTTATTATTTGAAGGTCCTGCTCACTTAACCTTGACGACAAAGTTGGCAAAATATCACCAACTATCTGATTTTGGACGAGTTCTGAAAACTTCCTGAATTGTGTAAATTGTTTAAGAACTCCACGAACTACGTGCTTATTTTATAACTTTCCACAAAGGATATATAAGATGATCATCGTTCAGCTAGTGGTTGAAGTGATGCGAGACAAAGTGAATTGTGAATACATCAGTGTTTTGAGAATATAATCGCCCGTTTTGCCAAGAAGTTGGGTATTTAACTGCTGTTTATTATATATGATACTTGTTTTGAAATTTTGTTAACTAGATTTATTAGCTGTACGCTTACTAGCGAAGATACTTTGCAACAGTATATTATAATGTTTTTAATGTTACATTTTTTTTTGTATTTACTTCAAAGAATTTTAAAACTATTAAAATTTACTTCGTTCCTTCCTTTATTGTTTGTGCCAATTGAAATTTATGATAATAGAATCAGAAGCACGGTAAAGCTGTTAGCCAAGTATCAATTTGCCCAACCTTGGTGCAAATTGATACGCGAAGGAAAAGGTTACAGATGCTAAGGAAAGGGTTACTTTAATTACAGTATTGTGGCAATTAATTGAGAAATGTCATTTTTTTCGTTTTATCACACATAAGCTTAGGAAGAAGCACTCCAAATTAGCTCAGAGTTCAAATTGCAGTTATTATCAAAGTAGCAGGTGTTCGTATGCACCTGGTAAGTAGCAGGTGTTCAAATTCCTCCGCCAGGTGGCAGGTGTTCCGCAGTGGTAGTTTCTCAGTTGTTACGGGGCTCATTAGCGTCATGGATATCAGCGCGGAAACACGTGCTAAAGTGATTGCGCTTAGAGAACACACTTCTAAGACGTTCGAGGAAATAGGTAAAATATGTGGAGTGAGTACAGCAAGTGTCGGGAGGATCTGGAAGCGGTTTCAGGAAACAGGAAATGCTGGAACCAACCGCTCTGGAAGATGCGGCCGAAAAAGATCAACTTCGACTCGTGACGACAAAACTTTACATCGAATGAGTGTTAAAAATCCTCGATTAACCAGTTTTGACCTGTCTAAGTCCATGGTGGCAGCTGGTGTTGATATTGCACCTTCAACAGTGCGATACAGGCTGTTAGAACGCGGACGGAGAGCACGTCGACCGTACAAGAAGCAGCTTCTGACGCTTCGCATGAAGAAAAAAGGTTGGAATGGGCACGAAAATACAAAACATGGACTGAGAAGAACTGGGAGAAAGTTCTCTTTTCTGACAAACACATTTTGTGGTTCAGGGATTTAGATCTATGTTCGTGAGAAGGAGCCAAGGAGAACCTCTCAATCAGCACCACATCAATCAAGCACCCAAGCATCCGCCCAAAAAGATGTTTTGGGGTTGTTTCAGCGTTTTGGGGACAGAATCTCTTGTTCCCGTAGAGGGAATGATGAACAGTGCCAGTTACGAAGTCATATTGACCCGAAAAGTGCTTCCAACCATGGCTAAACTGTGGCCGAACGGAGATTGCGTTTTTCAACAATACAGCGCGCCATGTCACACTTCGAAGCAAATCAAAAATTTCTGCTCAAAAAAAAATATTACCGTACTGGATTGGCCCGGGAATTCACCAGATTTGAATCCCATAGAAAATTTGTGGGCTATTGTCAAAAAACGGCTTCACAAATTTGACTGTACGACGATGGACAAGCTAATTTCGGCCGTTATTGACATATGGTTCAGAGACGTTGAAATTAAAACTACATGTGCTAGTCTAGTACATTCCATGCCGAAACGTGCCTGTGATGTTATAAAGTCTCGGGGAGGTCATATCACTTATTAGTTTTAAATGTATCCATAGAAAACTTGAATAAAACTGAATTTTATAAAAAAAACTGCATTTCTCAATTAATTGCCACAATACTGTATTTAAAATTTATGTAAATAGTGCAAATTATTATTTTCGATAACAATAATATTAAGAATAAAAACAAAGAAAGACAATTTGATTCGGGCAGCACAAGCCTTTCCTTATATAATGCACTGGATTTACTTCTTTCACAGTGAAATAATGATGTATAATAGTGACAGCACAATGTTTCAACGTTGAATTGTATATTTGACTCTCTTCCGGATGACAACATACAAAACTTTTTTGAAGTAACCAATTAATTTATTGCATGCAATTCTAAATTAACAATTATCAATATTGATAGCATCATCAATAAGCAATAGAACCCACATATTAAAATATTTAAATAATTAATTCATAAATTTGGTGTCTTTTTCGTTAACTCAGCGTCATTTTTGCAATTTTAACGATATTTTCGTCAATCTAAAGCGAAATATCGTCGAGTTGGCGATATTTCAAAAAATGGGTCCCCAAGTTAGCCAGATATATTGCTGAGCGTTACAGACAAACGAAGAAAAGAGCTTTTCTTATATATAAATGACTATTGGCGAACTGTTCGCCCAATTACAAAACTATTACCCAAAGTATCTTCTCTCGTGAATGGAACGAACTAGAAGCAAGAGAATCATGTTTTTTGCATATTATTTATTAAATTTATCGCATAATATTGCATACGAAAAGAGAACATATTTCACAATAGCTAACACTTTTTAACACTTCACAGCATAGGTGAAAAGTGTTTATGACTTTGTTCATTCTGTCTGTCTGTCTATCTGTCTGTCTGTCCGTTAGCACGATAACTGCCGTAAAAACGACTTTATCAAAATGAAATTTTAGTATGTTGCTCAGATGGCCTATGGGACCTATGGGAATATAAATGAATGATATCACCCAATTAGTTTTGGATTGAATCCGGGTTGAAAAAATGAAATACATTGAACCCTATGGGACCTAATTTTTCAAACATTCTTTAAGTCGATTTAAAATTCACAAATTGCTTCGAAAGTTTAAGGAAATATTCAAATTATTCCATAAAATATAAAGAAAATGTTCAGCAAAATATATTCATAGTTTTTTAAATAAAAATTAAAATAATAATTACATCCTTTATATGAAGAGATCACGTGATCATTATATGAGGTGATCACGTGACCCACTTCAAAATAAAGTATGACATACATCTTGTGTCAGAATCGTGATTTTTAAAGTTATTTTTAATTCATATTTAGTGTTGTATCCGTTCTAAAGCTGCTTTATTTTTGCTTAAATTCTGTGCATCTACATCCTGAAATAACGCAATTACAATATAGTTGAGTTTAAATGATCATCCAAATTTGATTATTTCTACAACGAGGCCTACTTTTCACTTATGGAGGATATAAATACCAAAAGATGTAGAATGAGTTGTATAAGAATTGCTGCATTTCTTTAACGCAAAATTATTTAGCCCATGGAATCTGCAATATAGTTGATATGAATGAAACAATCACTGATTTTACAGAGAAGTAAACGATTTTTCGATGAAGTTTTGAGCATAGAGTTAAATTACTTGTACCTCCATGATTCTATGTTTTAAATAAAATTAATTATTATAGTATTGTGATGAATGAAATGAATGGAAAAGCGTTTATGAATGAAATGCTGCTTTTATAGAGAGAGCCAGCCGATTTATATTTCGATGACGTCATTTGAAAAAGTTCATTTGTTTTCAATGAAGTTTTCAAATATAATAAATTATTGTAGTGTTATGATAATTTTAAAAGTATTACCGAGGAATGTATCGCATTTTAGAGATGTTTAAGCCAGGCAATTTATATTTCAATGCCGTCATTTGAATGAAGTTCATTTTTTTCGATGAAATTTTAATTTTTCAAATATAATAATTTAATGTAGTATTGTGATGATTTTAAACATATTACCGAGGAATGTATCGCATTTTAGAGATGTTTAAATAAAATTGCATTGAAGTTGGAAAGTGTTTCATAATCAATGTTTTATGCATGATTGATTTTTCTTGTTTTTATTTTATGTGAGTTTTTTGATAAATTTATTTGAAAAAAGTGAAATATCTCGAGATGCATAATTATAACTTTCTGAAATTTGTGTCATTCGTTTTCTAATGAAAAATTACCTAACCAATGATTAATTACATAACATTATTGAAGATTTTAATTTTTAATGCATTTTCTTTTCAAATTTCTTTCGAAAATTTGGGAGTCATCCGAACATTCGATTGCATATAAAATCAATCGGATTCCAGTATTCACTGATTGTAATATTTGTATGAAGTTTTATTCGTAACGCTCCATTCGTTCATGAGATATCGCATTTACAGTCGCATATATTGTTAAACAATTCACACACATACGCACACGCACACACAAACACACACACAGAGATTGCCTCAAAAACGTTTGATTCGAGTTCAAAGATGCTTAAAACTTGCTCTTCCGTCGAAAACTCGAATTCGAATTTTCGTCTCCATTACAATACTTTCCTTATATATTACTTTCCTTATATACATAATGTATGAAGAAAGTATTGTGACGGGGTCGAAAATTCGAATTCGAGTTTTCGACATGAGAGAACGTTTCAAGCATCCCTGATCACGAAACAAACATTTTTGAGGTGATGTCTGTGTGTGTGTGTGTGTGTGTGTGTGTGTGTGTCAGTGAGTCTATGGAGACGATATTTCAAGAACAAATGGAGCGATTCGAATGAAATTTGGCACAAAAATCACAATCCGTGAATACTGGAAGTCTATTGTTTTTAAACGTAATCGAATGTTTAGAACTCCCCTAAACTTTTGAGTGAAATTTTGAAAAAATCAGCAAAAAATCAAAACCTTTAATAAAGTTAAGCAAATAGACATTTCTTATGTAATTTTTTTCTCAGAAAACGATTGACACAAACTTTAGAACACTAGCATGAACCGTTCTCTAGATATTGCACATTTTTCAAACAAATTTATCAAAAAATCCCATAAATTAAAAAAAAATATTAACTTTTGAGACATATATTCACTTTTCATACGTAATATCATGGGATGAATTCGGTGACATCATTCTTGCGGATCCTAGCTCGTTCCATTCACGAGAAAAGATACTTAGTAATATTTTTAGATTACTTAGTAATATTAGATACTTAGATATAATTTAGATACTTAGTAATATTTTTAGATACTTATTAATATTAATAGAAGTGTAATATTTTTGTATTTGAACGCCAATAGTCATTTATCTGCTATACGAATAACTTATTTCTCCGTCCATAATTGGCGATATTTTGGCGACGAATTTGTCGGAATGCCGCCAACTTGGTGACTTTTTTAAATGTTGCCAAATTCACGAAAATCTCGCCAAATGGATAAAAATGACGCTGAGTCAATAAAAATGACGCCTAATCGTCGAAAATTCAATATCTTGGAAAGCATATAAGTATCTACTATAAGAAAAATCTATTTTCTTACTGTAAAAATAGTAAATTCATTGCATTATATAAGGAAAGTCATGCGTTGCCCACATCAGATTTTTATACTATGTATATAGGAGACACCTATAAACATTATTTATTTATTTATTGAATTTACGTGGCAACTATAGATAATATCCAATTACAGTAATCTCAAAACATAAAAAGTATGGAACAAAAAATACAAAATTATTAAACAGTAAACATGTCAAGTACATTAATAGTACAGGCTTTTCAAAAGTGGGGAGTTAAAATAAAAATAACAATATCAACACAATTACACAAAGGAGATTATATATAGGTATGGAGGTATGAAGGATATTATATATATATATATATACATATATATATATATATATATATATATATATAACTTATATTTGTACTTACCGTATTTTATGCATGGTTTTCGTTTAAAAATACCAATTATATATATAGTATATGTATTATATATATATATATATACAGGGTGTCCCAAAAACATTGAACTCGGCATTTATTCCTTAAATATTTATCTTAGACATATATAATAAACTACAAATTTGCGTGAAAAAGGTACATAATTTTATGAAATCGATAAACATTTTCAGGGGATTAAATTTGAAGAAATACAAAATTCAAATTTTTATACGGCCCCCCATACATAAATATGTCTAATGAGTAAAGTGTGCCCCATGCACTAATAAGGTGATGTACAAAATTTCAGCATTTTATCATTAAAAGTCCCAGAGATATGTTTAAACAAAGTTGGTGAGGGATTAATCACAAATTAAAATGTAAATGTTTACGGCAAGAGTACATATGACGCAACGCAGAAATGCATCATAGGCTTGTTATCAGGCGAATGCAGCTCGGCATGGATGGAAAACATTTTGAACAAGCTTTCAAATCTTTGTGTAAAGTTATTATTTCTGCACAGTGTAGATATTTTTGTACCCATAAATAGTGAAATTATTATTCATTTATGTACTTATTGTTTTCTTTCGTAATTTGCGAATGACCCCTGAATCGCGATCTGCCGGCATGATTTTTCCCATCTGAGAACCCTTGTCGATGCATCGAAAAGTGGTTTAAGTCAGCATTTTTGTCTTTTCATATCTCTGGCACTTTTTATGATAAAATGCTGAAATTTTGTATACCACCTTCTTAGTGTATGTGGCATATTTTACTCATTGAAAATGTTTTTGTACAGATACCGTAGAAAAATTTAAATTTCGCATTTCTTAAAATTTAATTCCCTTAAAAATTTTAATCGATTTTATAAAATTATGTACCTTTTTTTACCCAATTTTTCAATTTATTTTATATGTATAAGATCAATATTTAAGGAATAAAAGCCGAGGTCAATGTTTTTGGGACACCCTGTATATGTACAATTTAATTATTCTCAAACTTTCAATTTTCTACCTGTTAGAACTTGGTTATATAAAGTCAGAAAATTCAAATTAAGTATTGTTTATACTAATTTTTTAAAATTAAAATTAACTCATGAGCATTTTAAACATTTATTTTATGATTTGTTTCTTTCACGTACAAATTTCTTAAATTACCACCTTCTCCATTCACCAAATCCACATACTAAAATAGCATACTGTGTAATTTCTTTTAAACACCCTATTCTTAATTCTCTTAACTTCAATAATTTATTTGCATAACATCAGCACTTGTTACCCGTAAAAGAAATCAAAATACAAAAATCCTTCAAATATAATTTACCAATTGGTAGAACTATTTAGAATTACAATGAAGTTTCCAGGATATTAAACTCCGATGCCCTTACATCATGCGTATGCAGCAATAAAAATCTTGCCCCTTATGTCAACTCCTCTCATGGACACATTATTACTGGGGATCTCAGTATAGTTCAGGATGATATACTTAGGGATATTATGAATAAAGGGTTTAAATTTCGCATTCCATTCTGCCATCACCCTAAACAACTTCTTCAGTCTATATCATTTGATTTTGATAAATTCATATATCAACTTGCTTGTTCACATCCTATTCCTATTGAAGCATTCCATCTATGGAAGTATACTACCTTACATCTACTTAAAAATGTTATATTATAAAAAAAAAAACATTAAATTAACGAAGCCTAAGTATCCTTATAAACAACTCCTATCTGCTATTAAAAAACTACAACAACGTTTTGTCATAACTTATGTAGATAAAGCTTCTAATAATTATGCCATCATTTGTAAAAAATATTATGTTTCTCTGTTACAGAATTACTTAAAAAATAATCAAATTTTTAAACCCATTAATAATCAGTCTATCAAAATCAAAACTAAAATGCTAAAATTATATACACAATTAAATATTAATTGTAAGTTTTTTAAATTTCCTTATGTTACTTTGGTTCCTAAATTCCATAAATCACCTCTCAGTTTTAGAACAGTCACTTGTGGACATAATACCTTTACCACTACAGCTAGTAAGTGCTTGCTTAACTGTTTAAATAGAATTAATGAATCTCTTAAATTTAGGAATTCAGGATATTTCATTTTGAACAATAGTTTTGATTTAGTAAATCACCTTAGCAAGATTCCACAAATTCTTGGTTTCCATACCTTTGATTTTAAAGACCTATTTAATAATATTGTCATTAAAGATTTATATAAAGTTATTATCTCTCTTTATCAAGACTATCTATCTTCCAATAATGTTGCATTTAATGTCAAAAACTTTCCTATGCTCTTACACTTTGTGTTATACAACAATTATATTATCCAAGGTGATAACATTTATTTACAAACATCTGGTGTACCACAAGGTGGCTGTAGTAGTAGTATACTCGCTAATTTATATCTTTATTATTATGAATGTCATTTTAACTCTAATTCATATATTATATATAGATATGTTGACGACTTAATTTGTATTATCATTGATGATTCCTATCCAATTAATATTGATTTTTACCCCTCTAACCTAGAATTAATTCCTAATGAGCCTAGCGTTAGTCAAACTGTAAATTTTTTAGACCTAAATTTAGATACGCTCAATAATCATGTAATCACCAATCTATATGATAAAAAAGATTCTTACAACTTCACTATCATAAAGCTGCTATCATATCAATCTTGTAATTCTATTCAATTGTTTAGAAACATCATTTTAGACCAGCTATTTCGAATACATCGACTTTCAGATCCTCGGTTTCACTTTCTCCACATCAATAATCTTAAACGCATTTGTCAAAATTTCCAATATCCGGAAGTATTTGTAAATAATATTATTAATAATTTCAAATATACCACGTAATCATTTTACACATGCATTATTTATCTTTGATTGGATAACTCATTTTTGAGAATTCATCAATTCTTATCACCTAACTTTCCACTTGGCCTGAGTTTCATATTGTTTACTATTTTCGAATGACTATTTCCCACTTGTCCTGAGTCCTATACTGATTACTATTTTTGAAAGTCTCCATACATATTATGTATCGTACAAATGTATTCATTCCGGTGCCCACTCGCATTGACGAAGTGAGGTGAAATGCTCAGTCGCTTGTTCAACTTACACGTGGTAACAATGTTTGTGAGTTCATATTTCTGCTCGAGGAAGTATTATTTTTCTGATTTGTAATTCAATTGATTTATTTTTCTCCTTCCACTAGCCAGTAGACAGTTCCAATAGTGTCTGTAGTTAAATACTATCGCCATTGCCAGAAACTGGCTATTCTACCGGTTTTAATTCGAATTGTATGGCTGTCCTGATGAGAATGCAATTTCGAACTAACCGCCATTTTTGTGTAGTTTCAATTGATTGTTCTTTATGTCTTAATCTCTTATCTTGACCTAATTATTATTGCCTTTTCTCATTTTTGCCGTGTTTTATTTTTATTTATATTTATATTTATATACTTTTAATTGTGAATTTTGTATCCTAATATTCTTCTCATCCCCCTTACCATTGTAGTGATATGTTACCTTCTATCTTTATCCTTAGTCTTGGTCTATAGTTACTCATTTGTAACAGATATGCTAGAGATGGGTTTTTTGTACATACAGTAGTTTATGTATAATTTTCGATTAAAATCTTTCAATTTATATATATAATATATATATATATATATATATATATATATATATATATATATAAATATATATATATACATATATATATATATATATATATATATATATATATATATATATATATATAATATGAAAACACCGTGAAATACAACATTACAAAATCATCTGAAATCACACTTAAAAGGCGCAAAGCTTCACTAAAAAGAGGATTAAAATATTTTCAAAAAGAAAAGAGGTATGGATGGAAACAATATACCAAAAGATGGCCGGGGGGAGTTGTGACCCCCTCATCCCGGTTAAGCATGCTTTGCGTCGCGACAACACTCCCGGAGAGCCGGTACATTGCAAAAAAGAATACGAATGTATCAAATTGTAAGATGTAAATAGACAACATACACAAACAAATATAAGATATAATTGTCGAGATCCAGCCCTATCGAAATTCATCAACAGTAAATGGAAATATATTTAAAAAGTGTTTGAATAAAGTTTGAAACATGTTCACAAGTATAAATTATCAAAATTACTTAGCTTCTACTTAAAGAAGACTTTAAATATTGACACATAATAGAACAATAATAACAAAGTCTATTTCTAAAACCATATACCTGAATGACAATCAATAGCATATTACATGCAGATGTACATCCAATATTGTTTCATACAAGACGATGCAAATCTTCCATAATGTATTATACAAACCGCATGTCTCTCCTACCCATAAATATTTTTTTATAGCGTTTTACTTTTGTTCTGTACTTTTGAATCATCCTGTATATATATATACTGTATCTATCTATCTATATATATATATATATATATATATATATATATATATATGTATATACATACTGTGTGTGTATGTATTTCTTAAGATAGTAACATCTAGTCTTTTTTCCAACTTCATCTTTATACATTACTGCCCCTTTACTGTCTGTAGGACTTAAAAGGGTCAATTTGCTGAGTATAAATAAAAAAATTAATTAGATGCAATTGGGATAAGTTAATGCATCGTATCAACTTGCCGCATTTTAAGCATATCTATTTGCCTCAAACGACTGAGTGACATTTTAATCATGATATTCAGAGAAAGAGTAAATAAAGACACGGAAAACATGTTATTTGCAATTTGAGTGTCTTCCAAAGACAAGGAAGTTATCTTACAATTCTCTTCCCCAATTCAAAAGAAAGTTTAAAAGTCCATGCATATGCTTCTGAACACATCAAAGAACCACAAAATATTCACAGAAACAATATATTCACAGAAATATTCACAGATATTCAGTCAGAAACACATGTGTTTCGATAAATTTTACTTAAAGTTATATCGCAAAACACCCGTCCATATTGATGGTATAAATTAAATGCTTTTCTTTTTATAAAGAGACAATTATTGTACAACTTTTTTTGTATCAACTTGCTCCGGCTTCCCTTATTCCTACAACAAATCCTCGTGCCGATCCGGTGGTCGAGCGGTCAGGGGCATGCGTTGCCGTCTGATCGCTGGATTGCCGGGTTGCGGGTTCGAATCCCGCCAGCGGGCACAGAAGTTGTCATGTCGAGGCCAAGTCAGACTTCCGCCCTTCGTGAAGCCTCTATAAAAGTGAAGCTGCAAATCTTCTCCTCTTCGCCATGGGACCTGGGGGGTCTTGTGGATGTGGTGCGTAGGCGCCTCTTCACCACGGAGGAATTAGTAACGAACGAACAAATCCGTGTGGTCCGCTGTAAGTATTCCTTAAAAGTATAAAATGACGAGATTTGCTTTTCTTTTCTTATCTTGAAGAATTAATGTAGAAATGGATTAGATTAGATTACATTTATTTCTGCTAAGCACATAATAATACACTGTCGTGGTCATAATTATATATCAGTGGCAAATTAAAACTGCTCTTGCCGGGCTGACATTCAAAGATCTTCGGGTAGGGTTATACTCGGGTTCTGCACAAAAAAAAAAATTCGGGTTCGAGTCCACACATTTGAACTGTTCTGCCGGGCAAGTGTCGGAAATTTTAACACACCTGCAGACTTCTAAAGTAAACTCATAAATACGTTCACACAGATGTCAGACTAAGAGCAGTTTATTCGTATTGTAAAGAGCTAAAAACGCATCAATTCAGCAAAAACAGGAATTTTAATACTTTTCCTGTACATTACAGTGTATAGCAAGGAAAGTAATATTATTTTATTCTAGAAGTTGAACAACTTTACCAAACGATCTACTCGTCCCCAACTAACGAATGCAGCTCATTAAGGCACATTGTTTATCTCGCGACTGTCAATCATTGGCAACCAGATGGATCTGCGCATCCGGTTTTAATGAAGATAATTACTCCGGCAAAATTTTTCGGACTTCCTAATTTTGGGCTGCATACATAGAAGTTCTCCAGACTTGTATATTGAGTTTACGGTTGATTGTTTGATTTAATTAGGACGCTTGGTATAGGAAATGGGAGTTAATTTATTCTTTTAGAAATCTGGTTATAAATTCGAAAAATGGGATTTCCAAATCAATTGATCAGGTGTAAATATTTTGGACGGTTTTATATCATTAGAATAAATAAAGATATGAAGCAAACTATTGCTATATCGTCTGAAATAATAATGTAACAACGCGGCATATTTCAAAAGTTTGCATTTTTATAGCGACGATTTGTCGATTGATTTTAATGATTTTTCCTAAAGTATATGTTATAACATATTTAAAACTACACTTATTAATGATTATACTGAATACACACACACACACACACACACACATATATATAATATGAAATATATATATATATATAATATGAAAATCCAATGATAGTACTGATAGTACTGATCCAATGATAGTATCCTGAATGTACAAGTCACCGAAACTTTATTGGAAAGTATACGTTCAAGCTCGTTCTTTATATTGCCAAAGTTACAGAACACTTCTCCAAGTATTTGTTTAGATATTTCAAAAACATTCTAGCATCCAAAGTGTTCTAAAAGATACTTTTGATCATATAGTGCATATATATATATATATATATTATATATATACATATATATATATATATATATATATATATATATGATACATATATTTTCAGCTTAAGCCTAAGCTTTTTGCTCAGTAACGCGTCTTTTTATTTCACCATAAGTATTTCTAAATTCCTATCTCTTGGCCAGCACTTATGCAACTAGATGGCAATCTCATTAAATTTTATTATCATCCTCATTAAGTTTTATACCACGCCACTAATATTAACAAGTCGGAAAACACTTAATCGTACACTTCATATTTCTCTCGATCATACCATATATGGTCACTAATCTTACCCCTGTAAACGTTCTAAGATGAAAGGACACTTCCAATCAAGTGTTAAAGCCTAATGAACACAAACACAAAAACCACATGGGCCGTATCGTAAGTCCTCTCCAAGCCTCTCCGAAGTAAATATATAATGTACTTGTAGAGAACTAAGCAGATGGCACTGATATTTTGTGAGAACTGGTCGACGATCAGGACTTCGGCCAAATCATGTAACTAACTCTGTAATATCTTGTAATACAGGAAAAATTGGTAATGAAGCTTGGACTCTTTCTTGGTTTAAGAAGAAGATAACAATGAGTAGAAGAAGGAGGTAATAGAAGAAGATAACAATGCAAACAAGGCTAATAACACTTTTATTATCCAAAGAAAAGGGTTGAAAGAGACAGATTCGCAATACGAGTGTCAACCTCACCGAAACAGAATGATTAAAACAATGTGATGCTGCAGTTTAATACGGTGTGTGAAAACCTCGGATAGTCACGCATGCTGCACAACGATTTCCCATATTTTCGATGAGTGTTTGGATGAGTTGTGTGCTGAGTTCCAAGCCTCACGGAAAGCAGTTTTCAACACCGGAACGGAGCTTGGTGGGTAGCGGACGGCTGCAAGATGCCTCCCCAGCATATCCCACACATGCTCTATGGGATTCAGATCAGGAGAGTTGGCAGGCCACTGCATGTGCTGGATATCTTCAGTTTGAAGGCAGTCGTCGACTAAGGCCGCACTGTAAGGAGGCCCGTTATTAGTCATGGATATGAAATCAGAACCAACAGCACCTCGAAACAATCGAACGGTAGGCTCAAGGACTTCGTCTCTGTATCTTTTCCGGTAATGGACCCCATGTCAAAGATGTGGAGGTCTGGTGTGGTCGTCCATCATGATGCCTGCTCAGACCATGACTCCTATATACGGGAAACGATGTCTTTCCGTATTGTTTCCCGGAGGAAAACGCGTTCCACGTTCTCTTCAGATCGTGGTACGACGAGAATCAGTTTGCTGGCTGAACTTGACCTTGTCACTGAACATGACATTGCCCCACTGTTATCCACTCCACTGCCGATGTTCCAAACTGCACTGTAAACGCGCGCGTTTCTGTGCAGACATCAAGGGGATGCAAACTGCTGGTCGCCTGGCATAGAGACCAACGTGTCTGGGTGTCCTGTGAACAGTTTGTCTCCAAACAGTGACTCCTGTGGCCGCTGTCAGGGCTGAACCCAGTTGTCTGGCAGAAAGGCTCCTCTGAAGGCGCGCAGTTATCACCAAATATCTGCCTTGCCGAGCGATTGTTACCCTTGGCCGACCCGGTACTGATCGTCGAGTAATATCTCCAGTGGTTTGGAACCTCTGCCACAGTCTGGAGATCATGCACTGAGGCACATTCAGGATTCGAGACGCTTCGGTTTGCGATCGTCCAGATTCCAGCATTCCAATAATTCGTTCCTTCAAAAGCATGTCCAGTTGATATCTCTGTGACATCTTTCGTCCCTTTTGATTGTTAACAATTGCCTCAACTGGCCATGCCGCTCGAGGCTGTTTTATACTCTTTCCGACGTGCACTGGTGCTTTGCGCATGTCGACGTCGACTAATCTGTTTTGCATATGCACAAAGATTTAATTTCGTCTCACGATTTTCCACAACTGATAGTGAACCATTGTCTTCATATTAACTCCGAATTTTTCGCATTTTACGAATTATTCTTAACTTTTGGACATGAGTGTATATATATATGGAGTTTCATATTATCATTTTATTATATATATATATATATATATACAATACAAATGTTAAGTAAAATATAACTTTTACAAGAAATATTAAAACGGGATATGCCCATATTATCATAAGGCGCATTGCAGCACATACAATATAAGCACGAATATGGATTCAAATGATTAAGAAATGAAAGAAGTATAAACGGATGGAGATGCTTACAAGGAAGTCGAACGGCCAAGGGGGGTTACGACCCCTTGTTCCCGGTTGAAGCACGCTTTTAATCCCAGGAAACGTTCCCGGAACCAGACTCGCCTGAAGGACATGAGTGTATATATATATGGAGTTTCATATTATCATTTTATTATATATATATATATATATATATACAGGGTGAGTCAGAACTCTTGGGCCAAACTTCAAGGGATGAGCCAGAACTAGCCAGAGTTTAACGATCGCCTTATCTCTCCTGTCTCGACTTTTTCTTATGGGGCCATATGAAAAGTCTCATCTACCATAGCCCCATCGACTCCGATGAGGACCTTGTTGCTAGGATTGCTGTTGCTGCCGCCGTTGTCCAAGATATGCTGGGTGCTTTAGCTAGCGTGCGCCGGTCGCTACGTCGCAGGTGTGACGCCTGCATTACTGCTGGTGGTCGCACTTTTGAGCAGTTTCTGTAGATTTGTCCATGCATTCTGCAATTTCTGTCAGTAAGACGTACTTCATGCCTACTGTGTCATTTTTGTGTTTCCTCTTTTCAAGAGAGAGTCATCATTTCCTCATTTCATGAGCTACTGAGCTACCACCCAGAGGATCACCTCTTGACTTACGACCCTGCTTTGTATGACAAAAATTGCTTGTTTAGATGTGATTTATCACCCCTTAAAGTTCGGCCCAAAAGTTAGTTCTGACTCACCCTATATATATATATATATATATATATATATATTACTATTAAAAAATTATATAGAATCCCAGTTTTCTAGTAACTTCATACATATTGTTTTACAGTGCACCTAAGTACGAAGAGAAATTTTCACTTTCATATAAACCTAAATACCACCTATGCACAAGACACAAATTTAGTACAGTGAAATTTCGCAGAATTGATAAATTATATATACACAATTTTCCATTAACGCAACCAGCTTTACATATACTCTCCAAATCTCACAATTTTGCTCTCCAAGCATATGCTCGCTCCTTCCCAAAGTGACAACTTATTCCGATACCGCTGTGCTTATCCAATGGCAAAAATTAATTCACCGTAGCTGCAACAATCGGTTTTCACTCGTACCACCAGGGATTTCCACCGATCCCTGAAACTTTAGAATGTTTTGCAGGGAGCGGGATTGAAAATTTGCAAGCTCAGATTAAACAAGTCCGTATGGAAATTTTCTCCGCTTTTAAAACCTCAAGAGATTTGGTCGCTTTATCGGCTTAGCGCAATCGGGGAAGTTCGGTGGGGGTGTGCAAACTTAAGAGGGCGTGTCGAATCGCGGTGCTTTTCATTAAAAGAGGGAGAGGGGGGGAGTCCCCCGCTATCTTTAAATTTGCACGATTTTCTTGTCACTGGATTTGCACACCTGCACGCGCGCGACTGGTTCTTTTCATTATCTGGTGCGGATCGCGGACTCGATGATAGGTATAAGAGGGTGCACGTCCTAGAAGTGGTTTATCGCTCAGAAAATGATCGCCAAAGGAATATGTGTAAATTATTCGAGTTTCTGTGAAAGCAAGTTTTTAAAGGGTTGTTTATTCCTGCGATCAGCTTTTAGCATTATATTTTCTTTTGCAACGCGCTGTTATAAATATCTATTGATAATTTGATGAATTTATGAATCGTGTATAGAGAATATCGTTTAAAGGCATTAATATGTTTTATTGTATGCGCCTCTTTATAACGAACGTTGGTTTAAATGATTCTTGTCTGATGAGTGTTGAGAAAGAACGAAAAGTGTGGCCCTTAATTCTCTTGTCTTATGAGTGTTGAGAAAGAGCGAAAAGTGTGGCCCTTAATTCAATTTCGATTTTCCCTGGTGCCAGGGCCGGCTTCAGTCTTGGATGAGAGGCAGCCGACCAAGGGGGGGTTATGTCTTTTTTTCAACTTCTACCGTTTTCTACCGTATTTAATATACCGTAGAATTGTCAGGGCCGTAGCCAGAGAGGAAATTGAAGATCGGCTGGAGGGATATTCAAGGGGCTCAATAGTCTTAAGGGAGGGGCTCAACAAAAACACAATTAATCGTTAACATTTATAAACCATAATAGTTACAATTATATATTTCAATTCATATAAATTATTAACAAATAATTGCATATTTATATTTGCAAGCTAGGAGTCGATTATTAATATCCATATAGCTGCTATACATCAATATTAATATATAATAATTACAATTGCTTTTAATGTAAGAATTGACTAGTATTAAAACTGTTAACTTTCATAATGTTTCTATAAATTATTAAAGTTAATGCTTAGTATTAACTCTTACCTTCTTATCAGATGATTTTAACTCTATAATGTATAACAGAGAACACCGCAATAATACAAAAAATTAATACTATTAAAATAATACTATTGTCATAATTTTTAAATACTTTTAATTTAAATATGTAAATAAATTGATCATTAGTGTAATCACAAATTTAGCTAAATTAAAAATTCTTTAATACGAAGTAATTTATAAAAAAAAAATCGCAAAAAAATTTTTTATTCAAAATTTGAATTATATTTTATATGAAATTTCATATTACTATTAAAAATTTAATATTCTTTATCAGGGGGCTGAATATACCTTTTGGGGAGGCTTAGCCCCCTCTGGTCCCTGCCAGGCTACGGCCCTGCGAATTCTGCTGATCCCCCTCTTCAAATGCGATGGAAAATGTAGGGTGGTGTAGTTTACGGAGAACTATCTGCTAAAGGAAGCGAGCGGAATTTCGTCGTTCTGCTCCTCAAAGGCGACGAGAAATCACTGAGTATGTAAAGAGGTTTATTGAAGATTTTCTGCTAAAAGAAATAAAATATACAAAAGACCTTAGAGGGCAGCTGTTGATATCTACTGTCACGGTGTTTTTTTCAATCCTTGTCTTCCATTATATATTTTTTTCAAGTTTTCCCAATGCTTATGAGAAGCGGGGAAGGCTGTTTCACAGAATTTTTCGGAATCTTATATTGGAACACAAAACGTAGGGTGGGGGGCACTTTTCCGGGGAGGAGCAGATTGACGGAATTATGCTATAATCATTTAAAGTCTAAGTGATAAAATTAAATTCTAGAGCAGTGGTTTCCAACCTTTCTAATGTGCTCCACCCCCCACTTAAAAAAGTTCATGAATTGACGAATCCTCTCCCAGCTCTTAAAGAACTCATGACTTGGCGACATACTTCCCTCATAATACGCATGTTCTCGAAAATGCTTTCTTTATCCCTCTTTAAATTTATGGTTTCGTAGCCATATTTGGCAGGATTGACTCAGTAGGACACAAAATGTTAAAATACAGTAGGTCTGCAATATTCCGAACTACGAAATTTCTGAATTGTTCAAAATGCAATTAAATACTTATTACAAATTAAAATTGGAAACCCTGTCAGCTGATAGTTGCCAGATAATTTAGTTTGTTCTTGCCCCTTTTTATATATTCCTATAGCCTGCAAATATTCCTGGCTGTCGTCCCAGTTGCGTATCTTAAATTCAAATACTAGTCTATCCCTACAAACCCGAGCAATGTATACATTTAAAAGATTGAAATAACCAAGATTTGAAGTTGTATAATTTGTAATTTATTCTCATATCTAAGCTGAAAAAATTGCATACTTACAAACAGTTCAGACTTGCCTCAATGGATGCTGTATGCTATATGAAAAAGCAGAGGCATGAGTATATCTTGCGCAGATAAGGAAATTTTACTCTGACATGAAATCTGAAGAATACCAGTCGCTGATTTGATTCCCTGCTGAGAAAAGAGTTACACATTTGCAAACTTATTGAAGTATGTCAAAATTGGCTGCAATATTTTACATATCCTTGTTAATAAAAAATCATTTAAAAATAAAAAGGTATCAACTGGTTTCAAAGGACGAGGGTGTTTTCTTGTTTTTGTTTGTTCAAGAGAGTTAGAGTAATCTCTCCTACAAAGACAACAATCCGTTTGATCATGAATCAAACAGACTGCAATCACTTTGCTGATGTGATTGATATGTTTTTTATCCTGATAATGTAAGAATATTTTACCTCTGAAACCAGTTGGCAAACATGCAGTTTTGTTTATGTCGCTTTAATAACAAAGATATTTTATGCATAGAGATTTTATGAGATTAGTTTAAGTGAATTATTGTTAAGACGTTATTTCTTGTCAAAATTATTTTCATATTCCCCTTCGTGCAGCTAATAGTAGACGGGAATGGATAGGGCTTTGACAGCAAGTAAGCAGCAATATTTATTGAGGCAAACTGCATGGCAAACATGCAGTTTTGTTTATGTCGCTCTAATAACAAAGATATTTTATGCACAGATATTTTATGAGATTAGTTTAAATGAATTATTGTTAATAAGTTATTTCTTGTCAAATTATTTTCATATTTCCTTTCGTGCAGCTGATAGTAGACGTGAACGGATAAGACTTTGACAGCAAGTAAGCCTGATTATTTATTACTTCGGTTTGGATTTCAAAGGCGTTACGTTGTTATTTGTTGTTTTCACTTTGATCGTTTGTCCTCTGCATGTTATTTGATGAAGGCGTCTCATAACATCGTTGAAACAATTATGGCCATCTAATCTTCATATCTACTTCTATCAAGGAAATACAACATTTGTATTTTCACAAGTAGCAGTTACATTCATTGCATTGTCGAATAATTCTTTTACTTTTAATTGATGCATAAAAGGAATTTTGAACGAATTTTCTATGCATTTCGATCGCTTCTTTGGCTCCAAGCTGCTTGGCGTTCAAAAATTCTGCTATAACCCCTATTCCTGAAGAGGCAATCCCCTCAGGACAGAGATGGGGGAGATGAGAAGACATGAGATTTCACCTCTTTCGTTTTGCTGACGGCGGCACTCCAGCGGTCTCGAGCACCCGCCCCCCAGAAAATCGTCTGCGGCGACATCTCCATCCTCCTTGTGTTCTCTGCATCACTTTCCTACTCCTTCCCCCTGCCCCATCCTCATAAAACGATGTATCTACAGAGGTTGAAGAGCTCTGTGGTACCGCTTGGGGTTTTTATTTTTATTGAACAATATATTGGTGTTACTGGTAAGCGAGTTTTATACTCTGAACTGCCGGTCTTTCCAGAAAATATTGATAAAATTGAATTTTTGTTTCATCGGATAATTGAATATGTTGGATGGAGAATTATAATGCTAAGGTTCTATATATGACGTATTGGTGATTCCTGGTTTCTATCAAGTTAGTCATAAAAAGAAAGAAAGAATAAAATTAAGGAAATAATAATTAGAGAAAGAATAAAATTAAGGAAATAATAATTAGAGATAGAATAAAATTAAGGAAATAATAATTAGAGAAAGAATAAAATTAAAATAGTTAAAAAAAGTGGCAATGTCGAATGCATGTAGAAGTGAGAAAAAACATTCTGATTTTTAATATATCTAAAATGTTTTTTTTTTTTCACATTTTCTAGCTGAAATTTACATGTCTGTTTATTTTTATCCTCCGTTTATTGAGTTTGTTTAACCTGTTTATCTTTTGTTTAGCTTGTTTATTTCCAGTTTGTATAAACTTTGTAATTAATACTTAAAAGGAAACGTATAAGAAGCTAAGAAAATAATTATATAATATATAATGGCGACACACACATGCTTGTTCACTATATGATATGTATAGCTGTACGTATACCTAGTAAATGCAACAATTATGTTTTTTTTTATCTTATATTCACTTCTGGGGAATATTTCCCAAAAACCTACGTAGTTCGAAAAATTCTTGTCCAATCACGTAGATTCTCGAATTTCCCCATACTTGTCAAAAGTCACCAAGTTGGCGATATTTCGCCAAATGCGCCTTTGAAATTCCTAATTTGTCGCCGAGTTCATGTGTTCTGAATGTCAGAGTAATGGCAATTAGTTATCGTGCATATTTTTATACAATTAGAGTTTTCAGTGACATTTGTTTTGCCTAGGTGTCGGTTAGATTTTAGCCCAATTAAAAAATAATAATAACTTCCTTTTCTCCAAAATAACCTGCAAAAATCGATAAAAAAGACGTATTTGACTATTTAATCCAAGTGCTTGTTTTATATTTTTACATGTAAAGTTCTGTATTAAAACAAATGAATATTCTGGAATAAACAGCTTAAAGGTATTGACTGAAATTTTGAAAATTTACCTGCATTAAATTTGTGACATGTCACCAGATGAAAGAAGATAACTGCAAATTTGAGGTATTCTTAAATAATTATTATTTTTTATATCTTGCACGATAAAGCGACATTACTTATTTCATTACTTATTGAATATAAACAACGAAAACAGCGAGGAAAAAAAATCGATGTTTGAAAGAGAAAGAGGAATATTTACTTTTGGGAAAATATTTTTAAAATTTCTAATTAGATTCAAAAACACTTATGACTATTTACTGAAAACAGAACAGAGTAACTCTGTACAAAATTTCATATTTGTACCTTATAAGGAATATAACTTCTAAATATGACAAATCATGAGAAAATCCATTTCGAGATAAATAATTTAAAGTTTATGTACTCACATTTTGCAACAAAATAAATAATAAAACAAAAAATTGTTATATCAGTTGATATAATCATCATGGAATATGTTTGCATTATTTATTTCCAAAAACTAATAGTTGTTTTTAAGCTAAAAATATAACGAGAAAGATTAATCATGCATAACACATTGATTATGAAACGCTTTCCAACTAACATGCAATTTTATTTAAACATCTCTAAAATGTGATACATTCAGCTGTGATATTTTTAAATTATCACAGTACTACAGTAATTTATTATACTTGAAAACTTAAAACTTCATCGAAATATAAACCGCTTGCTTTTCGTGTAAAATCAATGAAAATTTCATTCATATCACATATATTCCAGACTCTAGAGCTAAATAATTTTGCATGAAAAAAATTCAGCAATTCTTATACAACTCACTTTACAATCGCTGGATTTGTTTACATTCTGCATTAGTCAAAATTAGGCTCCGTTTTAGAAATAATCAAAGTTTAGTGATCATTTGAAATAAAAATATTGCAATTGCGTTGGCACAGAATTTAGATACACAGATAATACGCAAAAATGAAGAGGTTTTATGACGGATGTAACACTAAATATAAATTTAAGCGATCTTTAAATATCACGAGCTTTACATAGTGGGAGAAAAAATGGATGCCATATTTTATTTTGCAACGAGTTACGTGATTTCTTCATATATCATGAGTGTAATTATTATTTAAATTTTTATTTTAAAAACTCCCAAACATATTTTGTTGAAATTTGTTTTTACACATTTTATGTGATAATTTGAATATTTTCTAAAATTTTCGAAGTAATTTGTGAATTTTAACTTCGCCTAAAATTTTTTTGAAAAATTAAGTCCCATATAAGGTTCAATGTATTCCCATTTTTCAACCCGGGTTAAATCTGGCACTAATTGGGGTGTATTATTCATTTTACTTTCCCTGCAATACATGGTAATGTATAGGGAAAGTATTGGAATCATGCCGAAAATCACAACTCGAGTTTTTGACGGATCTAAACGTTTCAAGACCGCTTGAATACGTAAAAACTATTTTTAGCGTGACGTCTGTGTGTGTGTCTGTGTGTCCGTGTGTCTGTCTGTCTGTGTGTCTGTCTGTGCAGATTTTGTATCCACTCTAACTAAAAAACTAATTGACCGATTTTCATAAAATTTGGTAGGTAAGTCGCTTGTGGGCGAATTTGGTGCTGATTAGTTTTGGGAACAATTGGGGATAAAAGAACCCGGCTTTTTTTGCGAAATGACCCGCAAAAGCTTGTATCCACTCTAGCTAAAAATCTAATGGACCGAATTTCACAAAATTTGGTAGATAAGTCGCTTGTGGGTCACCCTGGTGCTGATTAGATTTTGGTACGATTCGGAAAAAAATAACCTGCCTGTTTTTGCAAATTGGCCCGCAAAAATCTTCAAAATTTAAAATAAGAAACTACGTACGCTCAAATACATCCATTAAAAGCTTGTTTTATACGTAATTTTTAATGAAGAAAAGAATAAGATCAACCTCATTACACTAGGACCAGCCGTTCTCGAGATATTTTTGTTTTTCGTATTTCTCTACGCCACCTTTGAAAATAAGTGCTGTTACCAAATGAGAACGAAAATTGAATTAAAAGTGAATTAAATTTAATTAAAATAAAGAGAACGTGGATATAAGTCTACAGGGGAAGTCATGTGCTGCCCACATTAGATTTTTTATTCTCGTATGTCCCACAGATCGTATGAATAACATACTAAATTTTCATTTTGATAAAGTCATTTTTACGGCAGTTATATTGTGCGAACGGACAGACACACAGGCAGAACGACAACCAGAATGACCAAAGTCATAAACACTTTTAAACTACATTGGAAAGTGTTAAAAATATATTTTTACTTTCCCTGTAATACATGGTAATGTATAGGGAAAGTATTGGAATCATGCCGAAAATCGCAACTCGAGTTTTCAACGGATCTACATGTTTCGAGACCTCTAGAATACGAAAAAACTATTTTTAGCTTGACGTCTGCGTGTGTGTCTGTGTGTCTGTTTGTCTGTCTGTCTGTGTGTATGTCTGTCTGTGTGTCTGTCTGTCTGTGCAGATTTTGTATCCACTCTAACTAAAAAAGTAATTGACCGAAGTTCATAAAATTTGGTAGGTAAGTCACTTGTGGACGAATCTGGAGCTGATTAGTTTTGGGTACGATTTGGTATAAAGGAACCCACCTTCTTTTGCGAAATGGCCCGCAAAAGTTTGTATCCACTCTAGCTAAAAAACTAATGGACCGAATTTCACAAAATTTGGCAGGTAAGTCACTTGTGGGACACCCAGGTGCTGATTAGATTTTGGTATGATTCGAGAAAAAATAACTTGCCTTTTTTTTGCAAAATGGTCCGCAAAAATCGCAAAAATCTAAAATAAAAGTCTACGTATGCTCAAATATATCCATAAAATGCTTGTTTAATGCGTAATTTTTAACGAAGAAAAGGATAAGACCAATCCCATTACACTAGGACTAGCAGTTCTCGAGATATTTTAGTTTTTTCGTATTTTCTCTACGCCACCTTTGAAAAGAAGTCCAGTTATCAAATGAGAACGAAAATTGAATTAAAAGTGAATTAAATGTAAATAAAATAAAGAGAACGTGAATATAAGTCTGCAGGGAAAGTCATGTGCTGCCCACATCAGATTTTTCTTCTATAAATTTTATGTTGGGTACTTCTTCACTAGTACATGTCCTGTGATCAGAGATCGAGATAACGCCTCTATATGCGTATTTCACGCTATAAAATAAGCAAATATGCTTTATAAATTAAGTAATGTGTATTTTTACGCACCAATTTTGTAAGCAAAAAAGAAAAAAAATCTGATGTGGGCAGCACATGACTTTCCCTGCAGACTTATATACACATTCTCTTTATTTTAATTAAATTTAATTCACTATTAATTCAATTTTCGTTCTCATTTGGTAACTGGACTCATTTTCAAAGGTGGCGTGGAGAAAAAACGAAAAAACAAAAATATCTCGAGAACGGCTAGTCCTAATGTAATGGGGTTGGTCTTATTCTTTTCTTAGTTAAAAATTACGTATTAAACGAGCATTTAAAGGATATATTTAAGCAAACGTAGTTCTTTATTTTAAATTTTGTCGACTTTTGCGGGTCATTTTGCTAAAAAAGGCAGGTTAATTTTTTCTCAAATCGTACCAAAGTCTAATCAGCACAAGAGTTACCCACAAGCGACTTATCTACCAAATTTTGTGAAATTCGTCCATTAAATTTTTAGCTAGAGTGGATACAAGCCTTTGCGGACCATTTCGCAAAAAAAGCGGGTTCTTTTATCCCGAATCTTACCCAAAACTAATCAGCACCAGATTCGGCCACAAGTGACATACCTACCAAATTTTATGAAATTCGGTCAATTAGTTTTTTAGTTAGAGTGGATACAAAATCTGCACAGACAGACAGACACACAGACACACAGATACGCAGACAGACAGACACACAGCCACACAGACAGACATACACACAGCCACACAGACAGACAGACACACAGACACACAGACAGACACACAGACACACACACAGACGTCACGCTAAAAATAGTTTTTTCGTATTCTAGAGGTCTCGAAACGTGTAGATCCGTTGAAAACTCGAGTTGCGATTTTCGACATGATTCCAATACTTACCCTATACATTACCATGTATTGCAGGGAAAGTAATATACATATTTTTAGAATCTCAAATGAAACAGGCAAGGTAACAATTTTAAGATATTTCATCATGAATTACATGATTAGTTATTTTAATGAAAAAAAAACACCGTTAATTATACTATAACGAATTTATGATTAAAGATTGCCACTCTCCTTGAAAATTGACGGGAATTTAAAAAATGCGATCCTGAAAGTCGAAAATTTAGTAAACATTTTAAAACTCATTTCATAAAGTTTATAAGGTATATTAATTGCGCTATCACATATACAATGTATTTTGTTTATAAACACAAATAAAGTGTGCATTTCCTAAATCTTTTTTTTTTTTCAATGTAGAAAAGTCAGAAATGTTTATCCTGTTAGGCGATGACCCTGTAATTTTTTTATACAAAATACAATATATTTAATAAATACCTGGAAATTTTAGGGTAATCGTACATTTGTTGAAAAGTACTCCCCCGGAAAGCAAAATACTCCTTCTAATCAAGTGAGGGAGTATTTTTACTCTTCTGGAAAATTTCTAGCTCGATCCCTGCAATAAAAAAATCTGATGTGGGCAGCACATGGCTTTCCATATATAATGCAATGAATTTACAACTTTTACAGTAAAAAAAATTAGATTCATTGATTTAGCGTCATTTTTATCCATTTGGCGAGATTTTCGTTAATTTAGCAACATTTTAAAATGTCGCAAGTTGGCGACATTCCACCAAATTCGTCACCAAAATCTCGCCAAGCGTTATGGACGGAGAAATAAGTTATTCTTGCAGCAGATAAATGACTATTGGCGTTCAAATCCAAAAGTATTACTCAAAGTATCTTTTTTCATGAAAAGAACGAGCTAGATCCACGAGAATGATGTCACCCAATTTATCGCATGGTATTTCATATAATATTTTTTTTTATTTATATGACTTTTTGATGATTTTTTTGTAAAATGTGCAATATCTCGAGAACGGTTCATGTTAGCGTTCTAAAATTTATGTCAATCGTTTTCTAATGAAAAATTACATAAAAAATGTCTATTTGCGTAACTTTATTAGATATTTTGATTTTTTGACGATTTTTTCAAAATTTCACTCGAACATTTAGGGGGGGGGGGTTCTGAACATTCGATTGCGTATAAAAACAATAGGCTTCCAGTGTTTACGGATTGTAATTTTTGTACCAAATTTCGTTCGAATCGGTCCATTCTTTCGTCAGTTATCGTCTCCACAGACATACTGACACACACAGACATCACTTCAAAAATGTTTGATTCTTGATCAGGGATGCTTGAAACGTGCTCTTTCATCCAAAACTCGAATTCGAATTTTCGACCCCCGTCACAATGCTTTCCTTACACATTATTGTATATAAGGAAAGTAATAAATGTGAAAATTTGCTTTCAAGCCTGCATGATCAACTTGTTAGCTAACTTAAATATAATGTAAAAAAAGTTACTATAAAAATATTGGTGAATAAAGCACTACGACGTATAAAATATTACGATTATGTGAAATACCTGCTGTATTTATTGATTTACAGAAGCTGTAATACTTAATGACCGATTACAGCTTTGCTATAACTTCCATAAGTGGAAATTTTTACTTTCCATTTTTGGTTGCAGTGAAACTGAGACCACTCGTAGGAGTCGTTCTCCTTCAAGAGGCACTCAGAGGTAGATGGTGTCCGGCGTGGACGTCAAGTTCCAGCCGCGCGTGGAGATAGCTGCTGCTGATGATGATGGGGGAGAGTTAGAGATAATTTTAAAGAGAGTGTGTTCATTCGCTTTCGCCCACATTACACCCAGCATAAATTTCATTAAAGTTATAACGCATATTGTGGATATATGATGGGGAACGAATTTGCAGACAATTTTGGGAATTGAAATGTGGCTTTGTCTGCGATAACAGTAGCACTGGCATTCTGTAAAATTTCATGAAATATTTGGTATGTGAAACTTACCTTGACTTTCATATACTGCCATATTCCAGATTGTGTAAGTGTAATTTTATTGTAAGGAATACTACATCTAGGAGGCGAAAGTCATCCGAAAATGGCCATTCTCCCCCACGCCCGGCGACATTTTATGTCATCGAGCCAAATGTGTAATATATTCGTAATTCATACCAATAAACTCAGAAACCCGCAAAATGAAGTTTAGCGAAAATTTGCAAGTCGAACTTTACATTTTAACCTAGTTTCAACTTATGTGGCAGCATTTTGATTATTATATATATTTTATTTCGCGATTGATTATTTTCAAATTGAGATTTTGCGGCTGTAGTCCAAGATCACCTTGACCCCTTGTCGAACCTCAAATCCAAAAGTAAATTCTAGGAACTCCATAAAGTTTTTATAGTAAAAACAGAAGGGTACATTGCGCACGGGAGATGGATCTCCAGAATCTCGTGGGCTCACGTCATTAATCTACTTTGGCTCGCATATATCCCATATATCCTCTTTAGGATATTTAAGCTTTGCCTAAAATCAAAAATGGTCCTGCTCGTTCAATGTGCAATATTTTGCAATCTATCCTGTTGTTCAGCTGAAGAAAGTTTGAAATGTTTGAATAAGTAATTATTACAATATTAATTATTACTATATACAGGGCGTTTTAAAACTAATGCAACAGACTTTCAGGGGTGATAGAACACATCGAAACAAACACTTTTTATCATAGAATGCATGGTAGTAAGTGAAGCGGTTACGCTTTAGAGGGTTCTTTCAGGCACGCGTATAAAGCGGTGCTTTTCGTATGTAAGGTCATTAGCGACTTGGAATATATCGATATACCAATATAGAAAAGGCGGGCATGCATTTTGTCTACGGTCTCGCCAAAGGTGATGGTAAGGAAGCGCAATGGCTTTACCGGGCCCGCTTCCTCAACAGGCGTGTTCCGGATCACGGAATGTTTTCTCGCTTGCACCGCTAACTGTCTGAAAGAGGAGTCTCCAGTCTGCCATGCATTTATTTTGATTTAAATAAAGATTTGTTTTGATGTTTTGTGTCAGTCCTGTGTTTGCGTTGCACAAGACTGGAGAAATGGAAAGCGCCCTCTATCGCGCAACCGCTTCACTTGCGACCATGCATTCTATGAAGAAAAGTGTTCGTTTCGATCTGTTCTATCACCCCTGAAAGTTTATTGCATTAGTTTTGAAACGCCCTGTATATATATATATATATATATATATATATATATATACATTCTAATTAATTCTACTTATATGTAAATATAGTAGTTAAAATTTATATTGGAAAACTTGCCCTTACTAAAGTTCTATTTACATTTCCCCTCCCACACTGCGGATAAAACGTCCTTTGAAGGAAATACTGAACGTAACCGGAATAAAAGTGAGATATTTTTTTTTTTGGGGGGGGGGCGGGGGGGGGAGGGGTTTAGACGAAAGTTATTCTTTAAGAATGTTTTTTAATTTTTGTAAATTAATGTTTTTTAAGTTAACAAAGAGTCAGATACATTCGCCTGATTTGTGTTTAAATCTGGTATTTTAACGCTAAGTGTTGTTTGTGTTTAAAACTAGTATGTTAACGCTAGGTGTTGTTTGTGTTTAAATCTAGTATTTTAACGCTAGGTGTTGTTTGTGTTTAAATCTAGTATTTAACGCTAGGTGTTGTTTGTGTTTAAATCTAGTATTTTAACGCTAGGTGTTCTTTGTTTTTAAATCTAGTATTTTAACGCTAGGTGTTGTTTGTGTTTAAATCTAGTATTTTTACGCTAGGTGTTTTTTGTGTTTAAATCTAGTATTTTAACGCTAGGTGTTTTTTGTTTTTAAACCTAGCACTTTAACGCTAAGTGTTGTTTGTGTTTAAATCTAGTATTTTAACGCTAGGTGTTGTTTGTGTTTAAATCTAGTATTTTAACGCTAGGTGTTGTTTGCGTTTAAATCTAGTATTTTAAAGCTAGGTGTTGTTTGTGTTTAAATCTTGTAATTTAACTCTAGGTGTTCTTTGTGTTTAAATCTAGTATTTTAACGCTAGGTGTTGTTTGCTTTTAAATCTAGTATTTTAACGCTAGGTGTTGTTTGTGTTTAAATCAGTATTTTAACGCTAGGTGACGATCCCAACGTTACAATTATGCTCCCAATGCAGATAACAGCATACATGTACCGTTTCGCCTTTATTATGCACTCGTCAGCATGGAATACACAATATCTTGAAGGAGCTTTTTGCACCCACGCTTTTCGTGGACGAAATGGGTAGAGAACACTGAACGTGACACCTACACACTTCATAAAAGTTCTGAACATCAAAAACCACATCAAATTTAAGCTTAAAATTGACACGGATTCTATAGTTCTGTTACCATGGAAATTGCTGTATGTAAAACAATATTTCATTTCCGATCTCTGTATGTTACCTTATTTTCAACGTCTTCAGGTATTTTAATCTAAAAACCAATAAATTGTAACATTATTTTACAATAGCTTGACTAAAGGAATAATGATCAGTAGACGATTTGGCTGTTTGAAGCGCATTTCTGTCACTATGGTTGCAAATGGAAGCAAAAACTGTATAGAAAAAGTGAATTATGAAATATAACAACATAATCATCTGCTAATTGCTATAACTATAAAGTAAAATGCCCCAATAATGATTGACTGTACACCCACAGAGTTAATTGAGAAAGTTTGAGATTTTTTTTCTCTGCGTATGATGGTATAAAAATGGATTTTATGTGTTTCGAGTTATAGCTGGAAGAATATTGGAATAAAAATTTGAGATTCATAAATTTTTCGAATAAAATCCCGAGATTTTAGATTTTTCTCACTACTAATAGGTCAAGTCCCACGTGTATGCAAAGGTTCAAGTTTCTTTCTTCAGCAGTTTGGGCTGTAAATTCACCCCGTAGTCCGTCAGTCTCACTCAGCTATTCGAAGTAAAGGGAAGTATTATTTTGTGGTCGGAATCTGATTTTGATTTTGATGGATATACATGCTTCTTTGAAACAGCAGCATCTCTGAATACGAATAGACCATTTTCTTAATAATATCTGTCTGTCTATGAGTCTATATGCGTAACTAGTCCTTTCACGCTCGCTTCGTACGTTTTCAATGGCTAGTGATAACTAAATGCGACAGCTACGCATACTTCATAAAAGTTTTGAATATCAAAAATCGCTTCAAATGTAAGAATAAATATGGAATGGCCGATATTTTTGAGAGGCAAAGTGGTGCAAGACATTTGAAAATTCCTTTGAATCGTCACACTTAAATCGGATTTTCGAAATTTTCAATTTTTTCCTTTTATTTTGTAGGATAGATCGAATGAGACCAAAACCGTGATTCTAGTTCATGTAAAAAAGTGCTCGGAAAAAAACCGAGATTCAACTCATGTGAAAATGTGCTCACTCATTTTGAAATGTGGTTTTGCATTTTTTAATTATTTCTTTGCATTGTCACACTTATTCGAATCTTCAATATATTAGAATATTTCGTTGACCTGGAAGCTTAGACAGATCAAATGAGACCAAAACCGAGATCCTAGCTCATGTGGAAAAGTGATTCCACACTTAGAAAACTGCCATTGATAGGCGGTTTTTACGAATACTAAGTATTCGCATGACTCGGTATAAAGTGAGAGATATTTCAATTCTATAAACAAAAGTTGCTGTTTTGGGGGTTAAAAAATTTACTCTACATCATTGCAACATAATTTGGAAATTGCAGTTATTTTAGAGGCAGTTCTAAAGTTATAGTGATCCACAACAGTATTTATAGTAATCTACAGCAGATTTTCAAATTTCAGAAAAATCGGATATGTTTTAAGCATTTGCGTAACAATTGAGTAGCAAAGGCAAGCAAAGTTTATAGATAGATCTTAAGGCAACAATGGTACTCAGGCAGAACGGCAGAACCGTATATACACCAACACGAAAGAGAAATTTTTGAAATCAACGGATTTGGACTTACTGCAAATTACCTAAATTCTTCGGAAAAAATATTCCGATCTTCTTCCCATATGATTTTCTATTCAATTTGAACACATTGATACACTGGTGAAAAATGATTTAATACCACAGTTCAGTATTATCGCTGTTTTTCACTCATTCGATTACCGTAGCTTCTGTTGAAAGGTCATTAAATTAAGGTCATTGAAGGTCATAATTGAAACGTATAAAAGACTGCAAAAGAAATTCTATTAGACAGTCACGATTGAGTGCTTTAGCACTTTTGTTAATTGAAAATAGTGAGGCTAGTAAAATGAATATAACAGAACTAAGTTTTCTGCGGAAAAGGCTAAAAAAGCTTTATTTATACATGTTTTAAACATATTTATGTAATACAATTGTATGTTAGTCCACCCATTTAATAAATAAACTACTGAGCAGTTTCATATTATTTCGGAATACATCCCAAAAATATCAGCTAGAAAGGAGGATGGAGAGGTGGTCTCAAAATAATTTTGCTTGTGAGTGCAAAAATTGTAGTGAAGGCAATGGTTTGAGGTGATTTATTATTGGACACAGCAAACAGATAAATTGTAAATAGAATCCAACTTAAAAATAAGATGCCTTATTACTTTGCTCCATGGCTCCACAAATAATTAAAGCATATTATGGACATTTTATAAAAAATTAGTTGCATTTATGAGGTGTTATCTATGGACGCTCATCGGCGCAACGGTTACTGCCTTACAGCTATCGTAATTTCAATCCAACTACTCTCATCAACCATGTCTGTCTGCTGAGCATTAAAATACATATCACATGCAAATTTTGACAAGATTGGTTGGACTCTAAACAAGTAATTCTTGGAAAATGCACAGCAGTATTGGTTATCAGAAAACGCAATTTCTATCCGATCATGTTCAGCCACGAACCCTGGTTGTAAAACAAGAAGTTACCCCACATCGAAACAATGTCAACAAAAATATTGGTCCAGTTTTTTGGGTGTTACCACTGTACAATGTATATTAGTAAAGACAGGAAGCAGTATTTGCGATTTTTATCGAATTATGTTCAGCAAGGAACTCAGCATGTAAAATATTAATTTAAACCACATATCCAAATTAAAAACAAAATCCGTTAGAGGACTTGTTGTCAAGTAAAGTAGATATACAGATAGACACATAAAAGCAAATCACGTTAAACTCGAAAGAAAGACGTTTTACCACTTCGTTCCATTACTTCAATTACCTAAATTTTCATACATTGTTCACGTATTCTCTGTAAACGTATACTTTATTATGAAAATTAGCGCGCTGTTGCATATTTATGCGCTATTTAAGTACATGTAAATATAACGGAAGTGTTCTATATATAAAACGAAAAACATTAGATCAGTCATGTTTTCCAAATCATCAATTCACCATTGATGATAATACGTCCTAGATCATTTAAATACATAAAAATTCCGATACATGTCATACGTCATCGTATAATTAAAAAGTGTTACGGACGAATATAGAACATGACAGATTCATGTGTAAGTTGTCAGAACGGACTGTGAAAATGGTCAAAATTAGAAAAAAAAAAGCTGCATTAGCATTTAATTAGTAGTTGATTGATGCCAAAATTGGAGGCTCGCGTCTACTGAGGGTTGATCACCCGCATTACGCCAAAGAAACTGTCAATTTGACACATGATGACAGGGTTCACTACAAGCTGTCTTAACAAGACGCTGGAATAAAGGTTAAAAATTGCAGCACTATTTCAGATGAATTTAAAGTAAATAGTAGTTAGAGGCAGCTGGTAAAGATATAATTATCAACAATTTTGCATTTCAACCCTTCAAGTTTTACTGTTGTTATCAGGATGACTTCTTAATCTGTGAGTTTCCGAACCATTTATTCAATTATTTGCGATGTTTCAAAAAGTTATGAGTATTTGTCTTTGAGGGACAGATTTTATATTTCAATTTAGTTAATGTACATATAAATCTAAAATTTGGAGTCTTTAGAAATCTGATTGCTACAAATCTCACACACACAGTTTAAATGCGCTGATTAAAATTTTTATTTATTTTAAGGTGAAGGTGTTGGTGCTTTCATTGTCACAATCCATGTGTAATTCAGGGTTCCGTCACGTGATATTAAACTCATTCGCGAATAAGCCTCCATCGTGATATCAAAAGGGTTCAACACTTTTTAATATCTCGATGGGTGCCTATAGATTCCAGCCCGGATTCCAACCTTTATTTCTACAAGACACTAAGGCGAAATAATCGTCTTTTTATTCTGTTATTTGTATTTTTAACACTTTACAATAAAGTTGAAAAGTGTTTATGACTTTATTCATTCTGTCTGTCTGTCTGTCTGTCAGTCTGTCTGTCTGTCCGTTAGCACGATAACTGCCGTAAAAATGACTTAATCAAAATGAAATTTTAGTATGTTGTACAGACGGTCTGTAGGACCTATGGAAATATAAATGAATAATATCACCCAATTAGTTGTGGATTGAACCCGGGTTGAAAAAATGAAATACATTGATTCCTATGGGAAATAATTTTTCAAACATTTTTTAAGCGAATTTAAAATTCACAAATTGCTTCGAAAATTTTAGGTAATATTCAAATTATTCCATAAAATATATAAAAAAAATTCAGCAAAATATATTTAGTAATTTTTAAAAAACTACTGAATATATTTTTCTGAAATTTTGAATGAATAAAAATTAAAATAATAATTACACCTCTTATATGAAGCGATCACGTGACCATTATATGAAAAGATCACGTCACCCACTTCAAAATGAAATATGGCATCCATTTTTTCTCAAAACCGTGATTTTTAAAGTTCTTTTTAATTCATATTGAGTGTTGTATCCGTCCTAAAACCGCTTTATTTTTGCTTAAATTCTGCGCATCTACATACTGAAACAACGCAATTACAATATTTTTGAGTTTAAATGATCATCCAAATTTGATTATTTCTGCAAAGAAGCCTATTTTTCACTTATGTAAAATGTAAACAGCAAAATATGTAGAATGAGTTGTATAAGAATTGCTGTATTTCTTTAACGCAAAATTATTTAGCTCATGGAGTTTGCATAGCTGATATGAAGGAAATATTCATTGATTTTACAGATAGAAGGACGCTTTTTTTCGATGAAGTTTTAAGCATAGAGTTTAATTACTTGTAGCTCCATGGTCTTATGTTTTTAAATAAAATAAATTATTTTAGTACTGTGATGAATGAAATGAATGGGAAAATGTTTATGAAGGAAATGCTGCTTTTATAGAGAGAACCAGGCGTGTTATTTTTTCTATGACGTCATTTGAATGAATTTCAGTTGTTTTCGATGAAGTTTTCAAATATAATAAATTATTGTAGTATTATGATAATTTTAAAAAATATTACCGTGGAATGTATGCATTTTAGAGATGTTTAAACCAGGCAATTTATATTTCAATGCCGTCATTTGAATGAAGTCGATTTTTTTGATGAAGGTTAAGTTTGCAAATATAATAAATTAATGTAGTATTGTGATAAGTTTTAAAATATTACCGAGGAATGTATTGCATTTTAGAGATGTTTAAATAAAATGGCATTGAAGTTGGAATGTGTTTCATAATCAATGCTTTAAGCATGATTGATCTTTCTTGTTTAAATTTTAATATTAATTAAAATACTTTGGTATTGCAAATCCAATAATACTTATTTAAAACACCTAAATTTTGGGGGTACTTTGATCGGACAATTTACTACCCATTGAAGGCGGTTAAAAGAACTCAAAAATATATTACTGTATAGAAGAATGCATGAAAAGACCCACTTTATAGTAGCACTTACAGCGAAATTCTGCATAATATATTGACATCCATCTGCCCGTCGATATGTTTATGCTTCTTCAATTGCTCTTGATGATTCTTTCATTTTATATTTCTATAATTTTAACAATTTCTACGTACTAAAAATAAGGTACATCACAGAAACAAAAAAAAGTAATTAGATGCTGAAAACGGTTATAAATTAGAAATGAACCATTTTTAACACTTTCCAATATAGTTGAAAAGTGTTTATGACTTTGATCAATCACTCTGCCGGTTTGTTAATTGATTGAAAAATAAAATATATTGATCCCTATGGGACTTAATTTTTCAAGCATTTTTTAAGGGAAGTTAAAATTCACAAATTGCTTCGAAAATTTTAGGAAATATTTGAATTATTACATAAAATGTGTAAAAAAAAAATCCTGCAAAATATATTGGGTAGTTTTTTAAATAAAAATTGAAATAATTATTACACTCATATTATTTATATGAATCGATATATGAAGAGATTACGTGACTCATTGCAAAATAAAATATGGCTTCCAATTTCCCGCTGTAACCGTAGATGTTTAAAGGCTGTTTAAATTTATATTTAGTGTTGCACCCGTCATAAAACGGCTTTAATATTGGATATTGTCTGTGTATCTAAATTCTGTGCCAACGCAATTACAATACTTTCCATATTAAATTATCACTATACTTTCATTATTCTTGCAACTAACCTAATTTTAACGCTATACTATGGCATGCAGAATGTATACAAATCAAGTGATTGTAAGGTGAGTTGTGTAAGAATTGCTGATTTTTTGCAAGCAGAGCAGTTTAGCTCTGGAGTCTGGAGTATAAGTGTTATGAATGAAATATTTATTGATTTTACATAGAGAGGCAGACGATTTATATTTCGATGACGTCATTTGAACAAAGTCCACTTTGTGTAACCAGCCTTGTATTTTTCTATGAAGTTTTAAGTTTTCAAGTGTAATAAATTATTGTAGCGCTGTAATAATTTTAAAAATATCAGCGCTGAATGTATCACATTTTAGAGATATTTAAATAAAATTGCATTTCAGTTAGAAAGTGTTTCATAATCAACGCTTTATGCATGATTGATCTTGTTTAAAAAGCCGTTGCTTTCGTCGCCATTGATCAATACGACGGAATGGAAGGTCCATCGCAACAGAACGGGAGGTCCATCGCAACGGAGGAGCGGAAGTTCCATCGCAATGGAACGGAAGTACGGCAGGTTCATCGCAACGGAACGGAAGGTCCATCGCAACGGGACTGAAGACCCATCGCAACGGAACGGCAGGTCCATCGCAACGGAACGGCAGGTCCATTGCAATGGAACGGAAGGTCCATCGCAACGGAACGGGAGGTCCATCGCAACGGAGATCTAATTCAATGGCCTTCTTTAATTGCTATATAGAGTAATGTGGGCCAGATCAACACGAGTCATTACATTTTTATTCATGGCCAACATCGTCGTAAGCTGAATCGCAGAAGGTCATGATGCAAATCGTCAGATAGTGCTCGTCGATTTTGCTAACTTTCCAATATCTAAAGTAAATATTTTCCTTTAGAAAGCTCTGCATGAAATGTATTTTTCTTACAGAGAATAAATATTTCAAAACTAAATTTGAAAAGAAGAATATGTAAATCCACGTGTAACTTACATATATATATATACTCCTTGGTACTTAAAATGACTAAAAACACTCCCCAAATTTCTTTTATTATTTTTTTTACCAATCTTCCATAATATATTTTCATTATTTGTAATGGTGTTACTGCAAGCAATTACTGCAAACAATTTATTTTGCAGTTATAAGTATATATTTAAACTTATTACTTTCCTTATATACATAATGTATAAGGAAAGTATTGTGACGGGGTCGAAAATTCGAATTCGAGTTTTCGACGGGAGAGCACGTTTCAAGCATCCCTGATCACGAATCAAACATTTTTGAAGTGATGTCTGTGTGTGTGCATGTGTGTGTGTGTGTGTGCATGTGTGTGTGTGTGTGTGTGTGTGTGAAAGTATGTGTGTGTGTGTGTGTGTGAAAGTATGTGTGTGTGTGAGTGTGTGTGTCAGTGAGTCTGTGGAGACGATAACTGACGAACGAATGAACCGATTTGAACCAAATTTGGTACAAAAATCACAATCCGTAAACACTGGAAGCCTATTGTTTTTATACGCAATCGAATGTTCAGAACCCTCCTAAATTTTCGAGTGAAATTTTGAAAAAATCGTCAAAAAATCAAAACCACTAATAAAGTTACGCAAATAGACATTTCTTATGTAATTTTTCATTAGAAAACGATTGGCATAAATTTTAGAACGCTAACATGAACCGTTCTCGAGATATTGTACATTTTTAAAAAAAATTATGAAAAAGTCACATAAAAAAAAAATTCCTATTGAGAAACATGTTCACTTTTCATATGTAATACCATGCGATAAATTGAGTGACATCATTCTCGTAGATCTAGCTTGTTCCATTCATGAAAAAATATACTTCGAATAATACTTTTGTATTTAAACGCCAATAGTCATTTATCTGCTGTAAGAATAACTTTTTTCTTAGTGCGTAACGCTTGGCGAGATTTTGGCGACGAATTTGGCGGAATGTCGCCAACTTGGCGACTTTTTTGAAATGTTGCCAAATTAATGAAAATCTCGCCAAATGGATAAAAATGATGCTAAATCAATGAAAATGACGACTAATTGTCGAAAATTCAATATCTTGGAAAGAATATTGGTACTATAAGAAAAACCTATTTTTTTACTGTAAAACTGGTAAATTCATTACATTATATAAGGAAAGTCATGTGTTGCCCACATCAGATTTTTTAAGATCTATAGTGATTTAAATCATTTATCTGTCTAAACACTAATGGTTCTTTTTTTGTTAATTAGTACCTTAAAATTTAGTTGTATTATAAGTTATTTCTGTATCATATAGAACGAAATTTTCATAAAAGTTTTCTCCAATAGCTTGTTTACGTGGTAAATGTAAAATAAATAAACATTTTATTTCTTATATTTACAATTTCTTAGTTTTTCTGAGACAAGTTTTACTGTACCTGTTCCTAAAGGGAACAACCCTTTCTGGTACCACCTGCCCATAGATATAAAAATCCTTGTAAGCCTATGCTCCTACTCTGCATCTGCCCCTTTCCTAAAGAATATAGTAGCTCATTAAATTTAGGATCATAAAAAACAACACACCTCAGTATGTGTAAAACAGCAGAGCACATATACGCTTTTAAGGGCTAAATTACACTGTAGAATGAACACAATCAAGAACTGTTAACCATGCAAACTAAGAGCATGAAGCAGATCGAGTTAATTATAATATCAAAAATGTTCGGTGAATGGTAAATCTGAATTCACGCCAGTTAAAAAATTTAATGATTTCACGGTCTACAGGAAATGACGTCACACAGAATAACGATTCCTAAACGCAGGTGCGTTCGACAAACATTAAGTGTGGGAGAGAGAGATTCACTCACCCCAAAAATTACAACAGGAAGTTGGACCCTATAATTTACGGGGTCCGCAACATTTGCTGGTACCCCACTTGATGCTAGCGAACGAGTCAATCCTTATACGTTGGTTTCATTTTCTGCCAGATCGTAAACTTATGTACACAAGCGGTGATGATTGGGAGGATATGAATTGTACAAGGATATGAATTGTGTACCCAATTTTTTCCCACAATAGATTTAAATGGCTTCCTGAACAAACATGTTTGTGGCTGGAACAGCCGAGCTATGACCATTTGAATTGCCTGTTAAATATTTGCTAAGTGTTATGTTTCAACAGCGAATGTATAATCGTCGTATATGTTAGTTATTCTGTGAAAGAAGTAATGAGCAGTATTTAGACCTATTAATTTGTTTTAGAACAATATGAGCCACTGCCATAATATTAATTTTTCAAAACTGCGCCACGGGGTACTGATACCTTCTTAGTTGGCTGATCTCTTAAATATATTAACGGGGTATTGTATGATATGCTGTTGTTGGCTTTATAAATCGAATTTCCAGAGTCTTAACCATTTCAATTGCATGTTAAATATTTACCAAATGTTTCAACGGCGAACGCATAAATACTGTATATACTGGTTCTTCTGCGAAGGAAGTAATTGGAAGCATTTAAGCCTATTAATTTGCTTTAGAATAATATGAGCCAGTATCATAATATCAATTTTTCAAAACTGTTCTACAGGATTCTGATATTATTTTAAGAAGCTGATCACATGAATATGGTAATATGTTCAGACCTTAATTACTGGCTTGGCCCACAAAGCCCGAGGTTGTGGACCCCAGAGTTCATCCTCTAACTGTATCGTAAAATCTTAAAATTTGCTTTTTTACTTTCCCTACATACATAGAATAATGTATAGATAAACTATTGCAATGGAGTCGAAAATTCGAGTTTTCACGGAAAACCATGTTTTAAGCATCTCTGAATTCGAATCGAACGTTTATGGAATGTATGTGTGTGTGTGGATGCGATATTTCACGGACAAATCGAGCGTTTTAAACGTCATTTGACTCGATTATTACATTCGATTATTACAGCAAACCTATTGATTTTAAACCCAATAAAATGTTCGGAAGACTCTCCAATTTTCGAATGAATTTTTGAAACAATTTAAAAAAAAAAATCGAAACCTACAACACTGATATATAAATTATCATTACAGACGCAGTTTTTCATAAGAGAACGAATGGCATACATTTGACAACATTAGTATGAGTATGTCCTCAGGATATTGCGTGATTTTTGGATAAAATTTTAAAAATTCATTAAAAAAATCAATACACTATTATTTCGTACGGAATTTTCTATTAAAAAATAAGCAACACAAGCTTTCGAACGCTAGCACGAACTGTTCTGGAGACGTTGCACGTTTTCAAATAAATTTTTCACAAAAATTTCACATAAAATAAAAAAGCAGTAAGTATTATCGAATATTTTGCCGTTCCTTATGCAATATTATGAAACAAATTTGTTAGCGTCCTTTTCCTGAATATGATTCTTTTAATGCACGAGAAAAGTTACTTTTTGTACGTTTTGTATTTTGAAGCCAAAGAATTCGTCAATAATTATTTATTTCACGGAATATTTGTTAAATATTCATTGCATTTTGAGGAACATGTTGCACGTGAGTATGTATAAATCATTCTGTTTGGACTCATGGATTGTCAAAAGTGCCTTATTTCTATTTACGTTGAGTTTTAATCCAATATTAACAGGAAAAATCAATCATGCATAAAGCATTGATTATCAAACACTTTCCAACTGAAATGCAATTTTATTTAAACAACTCTAAAATTCGATACATTCAGTCCTGATATATTTTAAATTATCACAGTACTACAATAATTCATTATATTTAAAAACTTAAAACTTCAGAAAAAATGAACTTTAGGCAAATGACGCCATCGAAATATAAATCGTCTGGCTGTCTATAAAAGCAATGAATATTTCATTCATGCACTTTTATTCCAGACACCAGAGTTAAATAATTTTGCGTAATTTTTATTCCAGACACCAGAGTTAAATAATTTTGCGTAATTTTTATTCCAGACACCAGAGTTAAATAATTTTGCGTGAAGAAAAATTCAGCAAAATTCTTTTACAACTCGTCTTACAATCACATGTTTACATTCTGCATCCATCCCTTCGTTATAGAAATAATCAAAGTTTGATGATAATTACAACTAAAAAATATTGTTATTGCGTTGGCACAGAATATGGATGAACAGAAAATATGTAAAAATTAAGCGGTTTTAGGACGGATGCAAAACTAAATATAAATTTAAAAGAACTTTAAAAATCACGATTATTAGACTGGGGAAAAAAAAGATGGAAGCCATATTTTATTTTGAGGTGGGTCACTTAATCACTTCATATAATATAGGTGCAATTATTATTTTAATTTTTATTTTAAAAAAACCCACCAAACATATTTTGCTGAAATTATTTTTTATATATTTTATGGGATAATTTGAATATTTCCTACAATTTTCGAAGTGATTTGTGAATTTTAACTTCGTTTAAGAAATGTTTGAAATATTAGGTTCAATGTATTTCACTTTTTCAACCCGGGTTCAATCCAAAACGAATTGGGTGATATTATTAATTTACATTCCCATACATCCACACAGACCGTTCACATACCGTCTCAACAACATACTAAAATTTCATTTCGGTAAAGCAATTTTTACGGCAGTTATCGTGCTTACGGACAGACAGACAGATAGAATGACCAACATCATAAACTCTTTTCAATTATGTTGCAAAGTGTTAACAAGAAAGATCAATCATGCATAAAGCATTGATTATGAAACACTTTCCAACTTCAATGCAATTTTATATAAACATCTCTAAAATGCGATACATTCCTCGGTAATATTTTTAAAATTATCACAATACTACATTAATTTATTATATTTGAAAACTTAACATTTCATCGAAAAAAATGAACTTCATTCAAATGACGGCATTGAAATATAAATTGCCAGGGTTAAACATCTCTAAAATACGATACATTCCTTGGTAATATTTTTAAAATTATCACAATGCTACAATAATTTATTATATTTGAAAACTTCATCGAAAACAAATGAACTTCATTCAAATGACGTCATCGAAGTATAAATCGCCATTATATATAAAAACAGCATTTCATTCATAAACATATTTCCAATCTTTTCATTCATCACACTACTATGATAATTTATTTTATTTAAAAACTTGAAACCATGGAGGTACAAGTAATTTAATTCTATGCTTAAAACTTCATCGAAAAATCGTCTGCTTCTCTGTGAAAAATCAATGAATACTTCATTTATATCAGCTATATTGCAGACTCCATGAGCTAAATAATTTTGCATTAAAGAAATGCAGCAATTCTTATTAAACACATTCTACATTTTTTGGTATTTACATTCTCCATTAGTGAAAATTAGGCTTCATTATAGAAATAATCAAAGTTGGATGATCATTTAAACTCAAATATATTGTAATTGCGTTGCTTCATAATGTAGATGCACAGAATTTAAGCAAAAATAAAGCGGTTTTAGGACGGATACAACACTAAATATGAATTAAAAAGAACTTTAAAAGTCACGATTTTGAGACAAGATGGATGCCATATTTTATTTAAGTTTGTCACGTGGTCTCTTCATATAATGGTCACGTGATCTCTTCATATAAAAGGTGTAATTATTATTTTAATTTTTATTTGAAAAACTACTGAGTATATTTTGCTGAAATTTTTTTTATATATTTTATGTGATAATTTGAACATTTCTTAAAACTTTCGAAGCAATTTGTGAATTTTAAATGCGCTTAAAAATGTTGAAAAATTTGGTCCAGGGTTCAATGTATTTCATTTTTTCAACCCGGGTTCAATCCAAAACTAATTGCGTGATATTATTCCTTTATATTCCCGTAGGTCCCACAGACCGTCTGAACAACATACTAAAATTTCATTTTGATAAAGTCATTTTTACGGCAGTTATCGTGCTAACGAACAGACAGACAGAGAGACAGACAGAATGAACAAAGTCATAAACACTTTTCAACTATGTCGTATTATAGTGGTGTTAAAAACTCACTGTGACGCCATTATTCCCTTGTGAAAGAAGTAAATCCATTGCACTAGTTATTGAACATCATGTGCGGCTCACATTAGAAATTTTCTTTAAGTTCATTCCTTTCTGAATTAATTTTCTGAATAATTCTTTGTTTATTTCATTTTGTGCCTAATATTTAACTTCATCAGTGTAAATTTTATTCACGCTATTCTCCCAGGTAGGACAGGAAAATAATCTGTTCAAATTTTTATTCTCTGAAAAATCAGTAAAATGTAATGTCTTTTAAGATAGATATTTTTTACTTTCCCTGCAATACATGGTAATGTATAGGGAAAGTATTGGAATCATGCCGAAAATCACAACTCGAGTTTTCGACGGATCTACACGTTTCGAGACCTCTAGAATACGAAAAAACTATTTTTAGCGTGACGTCTGTGTGTCTGTGTGTCTGTCTGTCTGTCTGTGCAGATTTTTTATCCACTCTAACTAAAAAACTAATGGACCGAATTTCATAAAATTTGGTAGGTAAGTCACTTGTGCACGAATCTGGTGCTGATTAGTTTTGGGTATGACTCGGGTTAAAAGAACTCGCCTTTTTTTGCGAAATTGCCCGCAAAAGCTTGTATCCACTCTAACTAAAAAACTAATGGACCGAATTTCACAAAATTTGGTAGATAAGTTGCTTGTAGGCCACCCTGGTGCTGATTTGATTTTGGTATAATTCGAAGAAAAATAACCTACCTTTTTTTGCAAAATGGCCCGCAAAAATCATCAAAATCTAAACTTAAGAACTACGTATGCTCAAATATAGCCATTAAATGCTTGTTTAATACGTAATTTTTAGCGAAGAAAAGAATAAGACCAACCCCATTACACTAGGACTAGCCGTTCTCGAGATATTTTAGTTTTTCGTATTTTTCCTACACCATATTTGAAAATAAGTCCTGTTTTCAAATGAGAACGAAAATTGAATTAAAAATTAATTAAATTTAATTTAAATAAATAGAACGTTAATATAAGTCTGCAGGGAAAGTCATGTGCTGCCCACATCAGATTTTTTAAAGTTGAAATTAAGTGGCTGTTACTTTTCTTAAGACAACACTGTGCATTTATATCTAGCACTCTAAATAATTCTTTATTTTCTGTCTGGGTAAAAATACTAATATAGGAAAAATACAATATTTTTGTTTACCGTTGTAAAATCGGGAAGGTGGGCGTTGGCAGAATACAAAAGATCGATGCCCTTAGGGACCCAGACTGTTTTAATCGGGCCCTTATATTATTATTTGCTGATATTGACTTATACACCCAGTCTTCCCCTATTTTTTTGTCCTTCTAGACCTTTTTACTTTCCCTTTAATGCGTGGAGACCAGTTAACCTATCAGAAAATATTTTTATGGCCTGTTTAAATCTTCACTAATTCTATTCACAGCACTCAATTTTATACAAATGTTATTGGATTTAATCTGGTGTATCCAACATAGATTCTGAATACAATAGAACACAATTCATTTGGAAATCAGGAAGTAAAATTGAGAGGTTATTTAATAGATTTACTTAAAGGAGTTTAGCGGGACCCCAGCATTTGCAAACTTGGCCTATGGTAAAAAATGCGGCCCTGTCAGTGGATACTGTTATTTAAAAAAAAAAAAGAGAAAGAAAGCGTAATCCTACCTTATAAAAGGAACGATAATCGTAGCAGTAACTCGGTGCATAGAGCTTCGACTTATCCGGCAGAAATCGGTGCTTTGAGTCCCTTTGTACTATGAGTTCTTTATAATATATGAAAGCTTAATATGCATATAAAACATAACATTCTTTTTTATTATTTCACTCCCAAAGAAGTTTTTTGAATTTTGATAAATTTTGCATTAAGCACCATGGTAAATTTTGCATTAAACACCATGGTAAATTTTGCATTAAACAGCATGCTGTAACCAATCAATCTCTCATGAAGTTGCTGAAACTGTAATAAAATTTACAAAGCCGTTCGTTCTCTTTCCCTCTTAGTAGCTTTAGATGCTGTCTGTCCTTCAAACGTCTCGCAAAAGCTGCCTTCAAGTTAAAGAATCGGAAGAAGACAGTTACAGCTCAAATATTGGGGAAGAAGAATTCAACAAGTCAGCTATGGATTTCCGCTGCCTCAGCAGTACGATAAATTGCTGAATGAGCACTTAAAAGAGCTGATGCCCATGGACGTGTATCATGAAGTTTTAAGAAAGAAGTAAATATAGAGACAGCAAGTTATGAAATACGTAAAAAAGAAAAATATATTTGTTAGTTTAGCAGAATGGATTTATTTGGAATTTAAACTCATTTTTCTACCAGTATAAAAAGTTTTCAGTAAAAAATAATATAGTAGGGGAGGGGGGGGGGGGGTAAATTGTCCACAGCTGTAAAGTAGCCAGGCATATACTTCTTTTTAACACTTTACAACATAGTTGAAAAGTGTTTATGACTTTGTTCATTCTGTCTGTATGTCTGTCTGTCAATCTGTCCGTTAGCTCGATGACTGCCGTAAAAATTACTTTATCAAAATGAAATTTTAGTATGTTTTTCAGACGGTCTGTGGGACCTATGGGAATATAAATGAATAATATCACCAATAAGTTTTGGATTGAACCCGGGTTGAAAAAATGAAATACATTGAACCCTATGGGACTTAATTTTTGAAACATTTTTTAAGCGAATTTAAAATTAACAGATTGCTTCAAATGTTTTAGGAAATATTCAAATTATCCCATAAAATATATAGAAAAAATTTCAGTAAAATATGTTAGGTGGTTTATTTATAAAAATTATTTAATATAGGGAGAAAAACAAATTCAATTAAATTCTGACTTTCGCTATATCTTCCAGAAAGAACAAGAAAGATCAATCATGCTTAAAGCATTGATTATGAAACACTTTCCAACTTCAATGCAATTTTATTTAAACATGTCTAAAATGCAATATATTCCTCGGTAATATTTTAAAACTTATCACAATACTTCATTAATTTATTATATTTGAAACCTTAAACCTTCATCGAAAAAAATTAACTTCATTCAAATGACGGCATTAAAGTATAAATTACCTGGTTTAAACATCTCTTAAATGTTATACATTCCTCGGTAATAATTTTAGAATTATCATAATACTACGATAATTTATTATATTTGAAAACTTCATCGAAAACAACTGAAATAAATTCAAATGACGTCACAGAAAAATAACACGCCTGGATCTCTCTATAAAAGCAACATTTCATTCATAAATAATTCCCCCATTCATGTCATTCATCACAATACTATAATAATTTATTTTATTTAAAAATTAAGACCATTGAGCTGCAAGTAAGTAAACTCTATGCGTAAAACTTCATCGAAAAATATCGTCCTTCTCTTTCTAAAATCAATGAATTCATATCAGCTAAGCAGACTCCATGGACTAAATGATTTTGTGTTAAAGAATTACAGCGATTCTAATACAACTCATTCTACATATTTTGCTGTTTACATTTTACATAGGTGAAAAATAGGCTTAATAGTAGAAATAATCAAATTTGGAAGAGCATTTAAACTGAAATATATTGTCATTGCGTTGTTTCAGTATGTAGATGCATTGAATTTAGGCAAAAATAAAGTAATTTTAGGACGGATACAACACTCAATATGAATAAAAAAGAACTTTAAAAATCACGATTTTGACACAAGATGGATGCCATATATCATTTTGAAGTGGGTCATGTGATCGTTTCATATCATGGACACGTGATCGCTTAATATAAGAGGTGTTATTATTATTTTAATTTTTATTTAAAAAACAACTGAATATATTTCGCTGAATTTTTTTTTTATATATTTTATCGAACAATTTGAATATTGCCTAAAATTTTCGAAGCAATTTGTGAATTTTAAATCCGCTTAAAAAATGCTTGAAAAATTAGGTCCCATAGGGCTCAATGTATTCCATTTTTTCTACCCGGGTTCAATCCAAAACTAATTGGGTGATATTATTCATTTATATTCCCATAGGTCCTATAGACCGTCTGAACAACATACTAAAATTTCATTTTGATTAAGTCATTTTTACGGTAGTTATCGTGCTAACGGACAGACAGACAGACAGACAGACAGACAGAATGAACAAAGTCATAAACACTTTTCAACTTTGTTGTAAAGTGTTAAAAATGAGATATATTATATAATAAATATCTTTCCAAGAGTTTTATATATTGGAGAGGTTTCACATTTTAAAATAAATATGGTAGATAACAATTTTTCAAATTTTTAAATAAAATAAATCATTATAGTATTGTGATGAATGAAACGATTGGAAACATGTTTATGAATGAAAAGTTACTTTTATATAGAGGCGATTTATATTTCGATGACATCATTTGAATCAAGTTCATTTGTTTTCGATGAAGATTTCAAATATAATAAATTATTGTAGTGTTATGATAATTTTAAAAATATTACCGAGGAATGTATCGCATTTTAGAGATGTTTAAACCATGCAATTTATATTTCAATGCCGTCATTTGAATGAAGTTCGTTTTCTTCGATAAGTTTTCAAATATAATAAATTAATGTAGTATTGTGATAATTTTAAAAATATTACCGAGGAATGTATCGCATTTTAGAGATGTTTATATAAAACTGAATTGAAGTTGGGAAGTGTTTCATAATCAATGCTTTATGCATGATTGATCTTTCTTGTTCGTCTTCAATTTGTTGCCACATATTAGAAGTGAATTAAACCAGTTTGTTTGAGGGTAAATTGTTTTTGTCTGACTCTTAACCATCCAGGTGTGTTTGATAAAGTTTTATATTTAAAAAAGTATTTTTCATGGGCTCTTATGTAAGGCAAGAGTAATGTTTTATGCTTATTGTTGGTTTAACATTTAGTTTTATTAGTATTTATTTGGTAATTATAGAAAGGTAATATTTAATAGTATGTAAATTCATTTTTAGAACAACCCGCTGGCATTATTCCTGAAAGTAATTAAAAAAAAACAAAACGAGCATTATTCATGGGATATCTTGCCATAATAAAACATAACACTCAATCACTGTCTTTGTAGCCACAACACTAAAGGAGGTATTATAATATTCATTGCTGTAAATAAATTCAAAATGAGTTCAATGACTGATTTCGTTTTCAGTATGTAATGCTATATATGCTACGTAAAACTCCTGAATTGTCCATTGTTGTAAATAAGTTAAAAATGAGTCCAATATCTAACTTCGCTTTCAGTATCTGAGGTCACTCAACGTAGAACTCCAGAATATTGCTCTTTGTATACAGATGACAATGTTCATAGATTTGGTGTTAGTGCCTTGTAGTCGGAATGGCGTACAGACGGGCAAAGTGACCAGCAATATGGATGCCACTGGACATTTTTTTAGATCCGCTGAATATCGCCCAAATCGATAAACATGACTTTAGATCAGTTAAATTGTGCTTTTTTTTTTCAGAGATAGTATTACAATGATGAATCGGTAGCGTTTGTCTGTCAGTCTAACCGTATCAGGAAAATTCTCTTGTTCCAAATGATCTCAATTATAGCATGTTACCTGGTATAGTTGTAAAAAGAAAAAATAGCAAACTGTTTAAAAATGGATTCTGGTATGATAAAGTCTGGTATGATTCTGGTATGAGAATCCCAATTGGATTATCCCAATTATGCTGCCAGCTACACCACTCCGGTCATCTTAGACCTTAGATTCTCCCCTTAATTACCTTACATTCTATTCCTTAAACAATACCGAGTGTGCTCAAACACCCCTTCGATCATACCACATTATGTGTTTAGTTCGGGCGCCAGTTCTATCGGACTTGAATTTGCCTCAAAATAACAATTGGTTGGAAATAGAGATTGAAGACCCCTTGGATTGCAGCCAAGCATTCTACCAGCTACATCGCTTCGACTATAAAAGAAATTTTCTTTAATTACTTTACAAACTGTTCGATTTTTCGATTTTTATGTTGACCCTAAGATGTATGACAGCGATTTTCAATTTGCTAGTCTCCAATCGACGAGTAAAATGTAATCATATACATATAAATATAAATGATAATTTCTGTGCAATAGAATATATTGAAAAGTATAGAAAGGAAAAATAGCCTGCCTTTTTTTGCAAAATGGCCCTTTAAAATCGTCAAAATCTAAAATAAACAAGAAAGATCAATCATGCTTAAAGCATTGATTAAGAAAGACTTTCCAACTTCAATGCAATTTTATTTAAACATGTCTAAAATGTAATACATTCCTCGGTAATATTTTAAAACTTCTCACAATAATACATTGATTTATTATAGTTGAAAACTTAAACATTCATCCAAAAAAATTAACTTCATTCAAATGACGGCATTGAAATATAAATTGCCTGGTTTAAACATCTCTAAAATGTGATATATTACTCGGTAACAATTTTAGAATTATCATAATACCACGATAATTTATTATATTTAAAAACTTCATCGAAAACAACTGAAATTCATTCAAATGACGTCATAGAAAAAATAACACGCCTGGCTCTCTCTAAAAAAGCAGCATTTCATTCCTAAATAATTTCCCATTCATGTCATTCATCACAATACTATAATAATTTGTTTTATTTAAAAATTAAGACCATGGAGCTATAAGTAATTTAACTCTATGCTTAAAACTTCATCGCAAAAAATCGTCCTTCTCTCGGTAAAGTCAATGAATATTTCTTTCATATCAGCTATGCAGACTCCATGAGCTAAATTCTTTTGCATTAAAAAAATACAGCAATTCCTATACAACTCATCCTACATATTTTGCTGTTTACATTTCACATAAGTGAAAAATAGGCTTCGTTAGAGAAATAATCAAAGTTGGATGCTCATTTAAACTCAAATATATTGTCATTGCGTTGTTTCAGTATGTAGATGCACAGAATTTAAGCGAAAATAAAGAGGTTTTACGACGAATACAACACTCAATATGAATTAAAAAGAACTTTAAAAATGACGATTTTGAGGCAAGATGGATGCCGTATTATATTTTGAAGTTGGTCACGTGATCGTTTCATATCATGGTCTCGTGATCGCTTCATGTAAGAGGTGTAATTATTATTTTAATTTTTATTTAAAAAACTACTGAATATATTTCGCTGAATTTTTTTTTATATTATTTATGGAACAATTTGAATATTACCTAAAATTTTCGAAGCAATTTGTGAAATTTAAATCCGCTTAAAAAATGTTTGAAAAATTTGGTCCCATTGGGTTCAATATATTTCATTTTTTCAACCCGGGTTCAATCCAAAACTAATTGGGTGATATTATTTATTTATATTCCCATAGGTCCTACAGACCGTCTGAACAACATACTAAAATTTCATTTTGATTAAGTCATTTTTACGGCAGTTATCGTGCTAACGGACAGACAGACAGACAGACAGACAGACAGACAGAATGAACAAAGTCATAAACACTTTTCAACTTTGTTGTAAAGTGTTAAAAACTACGTATGTTCAAATATATCTATTAAATTCCTGTTTTACACGTAATTTTTAACGAGAAAAGAATAAGATCAACCACATTACACTAGGACTCACCGTTCTCGAGATATTTTAGTTTTTTCGTATTTTCTCTATACCACCTTTGAAAATAAGTCCAGTTACCAAATGAGAACGAAAATTGAAATAAAAGTGAATTAAATTTAATTAAAATAAAGAGATCGTAGATATAAGGCTGCAGAGAAAGTCATGTGCTGCCCACATCAGATTTTTACTTTCCCTGCAATACATGGTAATGTATAGGGAAAGTATTGGAATCATGTTGAAAATCACAACTCGAGTTTTCAACGGATCTACACGTTTCGAGACCTCTAGAATACGAAAAAACTATTTTTAGCGTAACGTCTGTGTGTGTGTCTGTCTGTCTGTGTGTCTGTCTGTGTGTCTGTCTGTGTGTCTGTGTGTCTGTGTATCTGTCTGTCTGTCTGTCTGTGCATATTTTGTATCCACTCTAACTAAAAAACTAATAGGCCGAATTTCACAAAATTTTGTAGGTATGTCACTTATGGGTAAGTCTGGTGCTGATTAGTTTTGGGTACGATTCGGTATAAAAGAACCCGCTATTTTTCGCAAAATGACTCGCAAAAATTTGTATCCACTCTAGCTGAAAATCTAATGGACCGAATTTCACAAAATTTGATAGATAAGTCGCTTGTGGGTCACCCTGGTGCTGATTAGATTTTGGTATAATTCGGAAAAAAAAAACCTGCCTTTTATTGCAAAATGCCCGCAAAAATTGCCAAAATCTAAAATAAAAACTACGTATGCTCAAATATGAACATTAAATGCTTACTTTACACGTAATTTTTAACGAAGAATAGAATAAGACCAACCCCATTACACTAGGACTAGCCGTTCTCGAGATATTTTAGTTTTTTCTCTAAGCCACCTTTGAAAATGAGTCCAGTTACCAAATGAGAACGAAAATTGAATTAATAGTGAATTAAATTTAATTAAAATAAAGAGAATGTGTATGTAAATCTGCAGGGAAAGTCATGTGCTGCACACATCAGATTTTTACTTTCCCTTAAATACATTGTAATGTATAGGGAAAGTATTCGAATCATGTCGAAAATTGCAACTCGAGTTTTCGACGGATCTATACATTTCGAGACCTCTAGAATACGAAAAAAACTATTTTTAGCGTGACGTCTGTGTGTCGGTTTGTCTGTCTGTGTGTCTGTCAGTGTCTGTGCAATGTATGTATCCACTCTAACTCAAAAACTAATCTACCGAATTTTATAAAATTTGGTAGATAAGTCACTTGGATGTGACCCTGGTGCTGATTAGTTTTTGGTGCGATTCGTAAAAGCAGAACCCGCCTTTTTTTGCGAAATGGCCCTTAAAAATTTCATTTATCCACTTTAACTAAAATACTAATTGACCAAATTTCACAAAATTTGGTAGATAAGTTACTTGTTGGATACTCTAGCGCTGATTAGATTTTGAATAGATTCGGAAAAGAACAACCTGCCTGTTTTTACGAAATGGCCCGCCAAAATCTAAAAAATAGACTATGTAGTGTATGCTCAAATGTACCAATTAAATTCATGTTTAATACGCAATTTTTGAAGTACCAAATAATATAACACTCTCCATTATACTTTAGGACTAACCGTTCTCAAGTTATTTGAGATTTCTTGAATTTTTGGTGCGCCGATTTCGGAAAAAAGTCCAATTACCAAATAAGAACAAAAATTGAATTACAAATGCAAATTTTATGTTATTTGGTTCAATTAAACTCAATCTAATGAATTATTAAAGAAATAAAGAAAATATGAATTTGGGTCTGCAGGGAAAGTCATGTGCTGCTCACATCAGATTTTCTACAAATATGATGAGGATGTCAGGGCGATAAACTCAAGAAGTGAACTATCAATAGCTCTTATCTTGCTACTCATATTTTTCAAACGCTACTACTATTCTAACAGAACCTTCACCCACACTTTTAATAGTGCTAATTAATGTCAGTGGTATTTAATAACTCCTTTTTATATAAATAGAGAAAACATGTTTTTTTTAAATTAAATTTTACGCTTATTTTGACAAAATATTCTGCAATTTGTTCCAATTCAAATAAAAACATTTACAAGATAAACATTAGGGTATTTTCGCAATTTACATCATGAGTGAATTTTCACCCCCGGTATCAAGATAGGGTTAAGATGTATGAATAAAAACTCAGCCATCACTTTTAATCCGCGTTCACCACCGACGACAATCGATTTTCGTTGAAATTCAAATCCAGTCACCTAATCACTGACTGCGCAAGAGGCAATAGGGCCGCATTTCCTTACAGGCTCTCTCTTCCCAAGGCCTTCTATTCTAATAAGGCCATTCGCATTCCCGCGGCGCCGCATCCTATCTGTGTTAATGCTGATCTATGCAAAGCCATTAGACGCTCCATAATCTAGGTCCTAAGTGCCCGTCCCTTGGAAAGATGAGTGGCCTACCCCTTTTCAGAGGACAGGCAATCCCTGGAAAGATGCAAGGAGGTTTGACCGAGGGTTTACGGAGGGAGATATAGAATTCGAAATTAATTGGTTCAGACATCGCAGGGTTTTTATTCGACGAGGCCCTTTAAGATGCACGGGATGTGAGAAATGAAATTTTTATCGCAGATTTTATGCAGAGAAAGGTGGTGTGGGAGATGTATTGCGTGAGAGCTTGAATGTGAGAGGGAGGTATGTTCAACAGATGCGTGGAAATTCAAAAGCAGAGAGCGAATGCAAGTGGTTCTAAATAGCGGATTTACTACATTTTTTACTTTCCATGTAATACATAGTAATGTATAGGGGAAGTATTGGAATCGTGCCGAAAATCACAACTCGAGTTTTTAGTGGATCTACGCGTTTTGGGACCTCTAGAACACAAAAACACTCCTTTTTGCGTGACGTCTGTGTATGTAGTAGGCCTACCAGACCGCCCGACTCACACGAGGGTATGACCAGCAAAGTGAGCGGCCGGACGTCTGTGTGTATGTCTGTATATTTGTGTATGTGTGACTGTATGTTTGTGTATCTATCTGTATGTTTGTGTGTGTGTGTGTGTCTGTATACTTATGTGTATGTGCGTATGTTTTGCGGAATGGCCCGCAAAAATTGCTATATCCACTCTAGCTGAAAATCTAATAGACTAAATTTCATAAAATTTGGTAGATAAATCACTTGTAGGTTATCCTGGTTCTAATTAGATTTTGGTTCGATTAGCAAAAAAGGACCCTTTATTTGCGACATGGCCCGCAAAAATCTATAAATCTAAAAATAAAAAACTACATATGCTCAAATATATCAATTAAATGCCTATTTTATTCACAATTTTTGACAACGAAAATAATAAGATCAACCCCATTACGCTAGAACTAGACGTCCTCGAGATATTTTAGTTCTTTTCTCATTTTCGCTACGCCACCTTTGAAAATATGTCCCGTCATGTAATGAAAATGAAAATTGAATTAAAAGAGCAAATTCAGTGTCATTTAAAATAATTATGGCTGTTATTTTGTGCAATTAATCTAAATTTAATGAATTATTGAAGAAATAAAGAGAACGTGATTATGAGTCTGCAGAGAAAGTCATGTGCGGCCCACATCAGATTTATTTAAATGTTCTCCGCAACAGTACATCACGATAGAAAGTCTGAAATGCCCTGTTTCCTTTACAGCACAATACACTTCTCTTTTTTTTATGTACAAAACGTGCATATATTGTTATAGAAAATTCAAATTTAATTTTTGATAATTTTTGCATTTAAGATTCTTTTTAATTCGAGAGCGATTTATAAGACGAAGGCAGATTCAGATTCATGGAAGAACAGATGTCCTTGCAGAGAATGGTTTAGAGAGTTTTGACCTCTGATTGCCTTTCCCCAATTTCTGATCCTATAAATTTCTGAATTTTAAAAAGGAATACGAATGAAAAGAGATACAATTATTTTGTTAACACATGAGTAAAAAATCTGATGTGGGCAACACATGACTTTCCTTATATAATGTAATGAATTTACTACTTTTACAGTAAAAAAAAATAGGTTATTCTTATAGTAGATACTAATATTCTTTCCAAGATATTGAATTTTCGACAATTAGTCGTCATTTTCATTGATTTAGCGTCATTTTTATCCATTTGGCGAGATTTCCGTTAATTTGGCAACGCTTCAAAAAGTCGCCAAGTTGGTGGCATTCCGCCAAATTCGTCTCCAAAATCTCGCCAAGCGTTATGAAAGAAGAAATAAGTTATTCTTACAGCAGATAAATGACTATTGGCGTTCAAATACAAAAGTATTACTTAAAGTATCTTTTTTCATAAATGGAACGAGCTAAATCCAGGAGAATGATGTCACCCAATCTATCGCATGGTATTACATATGAAAAGTGAACATATTTCTCAACAGTTAATATTTTTTTTAATTTATGGGATTTTTTGATAAATTTATTTGAAAAATGTACAATATCTCGAGAACGGTTCATGTTAGCGTTCCAAAATTTATGTCAATCGTTTTCTAATGAAAAATTACATAAGAAATGTCTATTTGCGTAACTTTATTAGCAGTTTTGATTTTTTGACGATTTTTTCAAAATTTCATTCGAAAATTTAGGGGGGTTCTGAACATTCGATTGCATATAAAAGCAATAGGCTTCCAGTGTTTACGGTTTGTGATTTTTGTCCCAAAGTTTGTTCGAATCGGTCCTTTCGTTCGTCAGTTATCGTCTCCACAGACTCACTGACACACACACACACACACACACACACACACAGACATCACTTCAAAAATGTTTGATTCGTGATCAGGGATGCTTGAAACGTGCTCTCCCGTCGAAAACTCGAATTCGAATTTTCGACCCCGTCACAATACTTTCCTTATACATTATGTATATAAGGAAAGTAACAAAAGCAAATCAGCACTGTATATAATTCTGTAACGTAATTTTTGTGTTTTTGTCTTTCCATTTCCTCCAGAAGATCACTCACTCCTGGTACCTAGAAGGATGAATTTTTGCCCACTTGCAGCATCAACTATGGACAAAACTCAACGGTACCAGAATTTTGAGGGTTTAGAACAGTCATTCTAGACCCCCCCCCCTCCAGAAGCCCCCTGGTGACTTAGAAGTATGAATCTTCGTACACTTTTAAAATCGACATTCAAACCGAATCTAACGTAGTCAGATTTTTGGCTACCCCCCCCCCCCCCAGGGGAGGAGATTATAGGCTTTTTGAAAAAATATTTCTAGATCTTCAAGCAGCCCTCCGGTGTCTTACTTGCACATTTATAGTATCGACCATTGGATTATGCAACAATTTGCTAAATTTCAAAGGAATATACATACATTCGTGAGATAGAAATCAACTAACCCTTTAAACCAGGGGTGGCCAACCCGCGGCCCGTGGGCCGCATGCGGCCCGCCTTGAATAATTTTGCGGCCCGCGAGATTCATTACAACTTTACAAAATACGATTATTTTGTGCAATATTTTTGTTTTTAGTGTAGTGTTTTGTAACAGATAAATCCCATAACTGTTTCTATTTTATCACGTTGCTTCTGTTTTTATACATACTTAGAAGTGGGCAGTATTGCATTGTGATTCATCAACAAAATCTGTGTGCCCAAGTATTATCGATGAATCATGTTATGCAAGTAGTTATAAAAACAGTGAATTACATTCGATCACATGCACTCTAGCATCGACAATTTAAGGAGTTCGTAAAATAAAATTAGATTGTGAATATGGTGACGTTGTATACTTCAGTCGTGTCAGATGCTTGAGTCATGGAAGATGTTTACAGCGATTTTCTAAGTTACGTCAAGAAATTGACTTGTTTATGAATGACAAGCAAATACCTGTACCAGAATTAAGAAATGATGAATGGTTATTGGATTTATGCTTTTTAGTAGATATCATCGAAAAACTCAATCAATTGAATACATCATTACAAGGAAAAGATAATTTAATAATCGATGCATTTAATCACATCAAAGCATTTCAGAAGAAACTACTGCTATCTGAATCTCAATTGAAAAATAATAACGTTCAACACTTTCCATTGATGAAAGAATTAAAAAATTCAAAATGTGTCAATTACATCAAATACGCAAAAGAAATAAGCAAACTTGCAGCTACTTTTGAGAGTCGTTTCACTAATTTAGACAAATACAAAAAATTATTTGAAATATATTCATCTCCCTTTCACGTCGATGTCGAGTTGGCCCCAGAATATCTCTAAATGGAACTGGTTGACTTACAATGCAATAATGAATTAAAACACATTTTTGAAACATCAGAATCAAAAATAGATTTTTATAACACTTATGTCACAAAAGAAAAATTTTCCAATTTGAGAGAGCTGGCACAAAAAGTTGTGAAGGTTTTTGGATCAACTTACACCTGTGAATCGTTTTTTTCAAAAATGAAATTTATCAAACATAAATCGCGTTCGAACTTAACGGACGAAAACCTGCAACATCAATTACGATGTGCAAATATATGCATTGAGATCGACTTGCAAAAACTAAGTGAAAGAGTTGAGAAACAAATATCTCACTAATTAAATAAATTAAACATTATTCGATCATTGCATTATTATTATTATATTATGTATGTTTGCATACATGAAAAATAATGAAAACAATAATAATAATTCATTCTGTTTTAAATTTTCACTTCAATAAATGTTTGTAATGTGTCCAAATCTAATATAAAGATATATATTTTTATATGCGGCCCTCGGGCCGAAGTGGTGGTCGAGTGGTCAAGACATGCGCTTCCAAAGCAATCGCTCGAGCGCCACATTGTGGGTTCGAGCCCCACGTAAGGCATGGATGTTGTTGTGTTGTGGGCGCAGTGTGTTTCGCCCTCCTCTGGTGCGCCCGGGGCAACGTCCCTAGGACGGCTAAATGGATCATTTAATAAATGCCCGAATTATGGGCGAATGATGATGAGTCAAGTGCCTGGCCATTGGCAATAATATATATATATATATATATATATCATATAAAAGCCAGTAAACAAATTCAAATAGAATTCCTATGCATATCCACAAAAATCAAAGGCACTACTCAGGAAAAGGCGCCAAGCCGCTCTATAATCCGAAGCAGAATGTAATCCAAGAAAAAGAAGAATTAAAGGAACTTGGGATAACCAAATGCTTTGCATTTAATGGTTGGGGAGGATTGCGACTCCCCCTCCCGTTTAAAGCTGCTTTTCCAGCCTAGGCAAACGCTCACGGTACCAATACAAAGCAAAGGTTGGTCCCCATTGCGTGCTAATACGAAGGCACCCGAATACGGAAGAACAAGACCAACCAAACAGAAGGAAACTGGATCAAAAGTGAATCCTGCCCAACTCGCTATCTTATATATGTTCATCTTACGCATGCGTGCAATCTTAGCAGGTACGCATAAACTTTATTTACTTGCAGATTGAAGAAGTAAACTGTCAAAATCTGCCTGATCCTTGAAAATCGATCTATAACAATCCTTTAAGAAATATAAAGGATAATGTTTATATAAAGCCTCTTTTATGATTTTTATATTGCTATTATTGCAATCTTTTTTAAACGTGTTGTAAATTTGATTTCTCTTGAAGTGTCCGAGTATGATGTTTCTGAAAATATTTTTGGTAAGGTTTGTTTTCCAATCGATGAGATGATTGATCTTAATTTTATATAATTCTCTTTTGTCATATAACGTTGTATAATGACCATATAATCCATGTTTTTTTATTGAGATGTCCAGAAAATTTACCGCTTCATTTTCTTCTTTACAATTTTCTATTAATTCCAATTCCGGTGGGTAAAAAGTGAAATCGAAATTGGTGGTGGCTTCATAACACCCCAATAGCACATCGTCAACAAACCGGAAATATGGTATCTCAGACAAAATATGGGTTCCTTTTTCATATGTTGTGAGGTAAATATCAGCCAAGATTGATGAGCAGGCTCCTCCCATTGGAATTCCCTTTATTTGTCGGTAATAATTTTTTCCGTTATATAGAATATTTTCTTTTAATACTAGTTCAATAAGGTCAAGGTATCTTCGATAAGTAATAAAATCCTTCAAATTAAATTCTTCATATAATTTTTTCAAGATTGAGTATAAATTAGATAAATCAATGTTGTTAAATAGGTCGCGGAAATCAAAGCTTTTAAAACATATATCTTTATTACAATGTTTTAATCGATCGATAATTTCTATTCCATTTTTGATCATGACATGATTCTGTTTTTTGATATTTTCCATCACAAACTTGAGGATGTTCAATAGTCGTTTATTAGCTATTGTAAGATATGATCCACAGCCTACGGTAACTGCAGCTACTTTTGAGAGTCGTTTCACTAATTTAGACAAATACAAAAAATTATTTGAAATATATTCATCTCCCTTTCACGTCGATGTCGAGTTGGCCCCAGAATATCTCTAAATGGAACTGGTTGACTTACAATGCAATAATGAATTAAAACACATTTTTGAAACATCAGAATCAAAAATAGATTTTTATAACACTTATGTCACAAAAGAAAAATTTTCCAATTTGAGAGAGCTGGCACAAAAAGTTGTGAAGGTTTTTGGATCAACTTACACCTGTGAATCGTTTTTTTCAAAAATGAAATTTATCAAACATAAATCGCGTTCGAACTTAACGGACGAAAACCTGCAACATCAATTACGATGTGCAAATATATGCATTGAGATCGACTTGCAAAAACTAAGTGAAAGAGTTGAGAAACAAATATCTCACTAATTAAATAAATTAAACATTATTCGATCATTGCATTATTATTATTATATTATGTATGTTTGCATACATGAAAAATAATGAAAACAATAATAATAATTCATTCTGTTTTAAATTTTCACTTCAATAAATGTTTGTAATGTGTCCAAATCTAATATAAAGATATATATTTTTATATGCGGCCCTCGGGCCGAAGTGGTGGTCGAGTGGTCAAGGCATGCGCTTCCAAAGCAATCGCTCGAGCGCCACATTGTGGGTTCGAGCCCCACGTAAGGCATGGATGTTGTTGTGTTGTGGGCGCAGTGTGTTTCGCCCTCCTCTGGTGCGCCCGGGGCAACGTCCCTAGGACGGCTAAATGGATCATTTAATAAATGCCCGAATTATGGGCGAATGATGATGAGTCAAGTGCCTGGCCATTGGCAATAATATATATATATATATATATATATATATGCGGCCCGCGGGATTATAATGTTTTTCCGAAGTGGCCCGCAGGGTCATTTGGGTTGGCCACCCCTGCTTTAAACCATTCTTTAGAAAGGACTTTTATCCTACCAGTGGTAAAAGTCTCTGAAACTGAAAAAAAAACATCGACCACAGGACGGAACTTAAGGATGTCAGATTTTCGATTTTTCTCCTGGAATAGACAGAATTTGGGTGGAGGAGTAAAGTCTCTCAGAACCCTCCAGACCCCCCCCCCCTTCCACCGGGACATAAAAAGATGAAATTTGGCTACGGAATAGAACATAACTTGGCCAATTTCCAATTGAAACAGCAGTTTTTAACGCAAGGCACTATATACAATTGTTAAATAAAATAAAACTTATTAAAAGAAAGGTGCAGCTTTATTTTTACAGTATTGGTTTCCTTGTCTGTGACAGGCTTAAGTACTAGTTTATATATAAAAGTATATGTTAAAAGCATTTCTAACCTTAATGTTGGCCTTAAAATATTAAACATATGAATGTAAAATATGCAACAAAAGGGTATATTGTCCATTTATTTATCTATATAACACGAAAGGCAATGTCTGTCTGTCTTATACACTATAGACCCAGCGACCGTGCGTCGCAGAGCTGTGAAATTTGGCAATCGGAGACCCGGGGGGGGGGGGGAGGGGACACGTGAAAACCGATTTTTGAAATTTGAATTATTTTTTTTGTTATTTAATGTTTTATGCGATTTCGACTGTTTTTTCCCCGTTTCTCCTTTTTTCTCCACCATCCAGACGTCGTAGAAAAAAACAAATTGCACGACCGGAAAGCTCAGACAATTACGAGTAAAAATATGAATTTCAAATCTCAATGACAAATTCTAATATTTTTTAAAGATTTTAAAACAAAAGTCACTTTCAGCCCAAAAAAATAACTTCCTTTTTAACACTTTACAACAAAGTTGAAAAGTGTTTATGACTTTGTTCATTCTGTCTGTCTGTCTGTCTGTCCGTTAGCACGATAACTGCCGTAAAAATGACTTAATCAAAATGAAATTTTAGTATGTTGTTCAGACGGTCTATAGGACCTATGGGAATATAAATGAATAATATCACCCAATTAGTTTTGGATTGAACCCGGGTTGAAGAAATGGAATACATTGAGCCCTATGGGGACTAATTTTTCAAGCATTTTTTAAGCGGATTTAAAATTCACAAATTGCTTCGAAAATTTTAGGCAATATTCAAATTGTTCCATAAAATATATAAAAAAAAATTCAGCGAAATATATTCAGTAGTTTTTTAAATAAAAATTAAAATAATAATAACACCTCTTATATGAAGCGATCACGTGTCCATGATATGAAACGATCACATGACCCACTTCAAAATGATATATGGCATCCATCTTGAGTCAAAATCGTGATTTTTAAAGTTCTTTTTAATTCATATTGAGTGTTGTATCCGTCCTAAAACTACTTTATTTTTGCCTAAATTCTGTGCATCTACATACTAAAACAACGCAATGACAATATATTTAAGTTTAAATGCTCATCCAAATATGATTATTTCTACTATTAAGCCTATTTTTCACCTATGTAAAATGTAAACAGCAAAATATATAGAATGAGCTGTATTAGAATCGCTGTAATTCTTTAACACAAAATAATTTAGTCCATGGAGTCTGCTTAGCTGATATGAATGAAATATTCATTGATTTTAGAAAGAGAAGGACGATATTTTTCGCTGAAGTTTTACGCATAGAGATTACTTGTAGCTCAATGGTCTTAATTTTTAAATAAAATAAATTATTATAGTATTGTGATGAATGACATGAATGGGGGAATTATTTATGAATGAAATGTTGCTTTTATAGAGAGAGCCAGGCGTGTTATTTTTTTATGACGTCATTTGAATGAATTTCAGTTGTTTTCGATGAAGTTTTCAAATATAATAAATTATCGTAGTATTATGATAATTCTAAAATTATTACCGAGGAATGTATCACATTTTAGAGATATTTAAACCAGGCAATTTATACTTTAATGCCGTCATTTGAATGAAGTTAATTTTTTTCGATGAAGGTTTAAGGTTTCAAATATAATAAATTAATGTAGTATTGTGATAAGTTTTAAAATATTATCAAGGAATGTATTGCATTTTAGACATGTTTAAATAAAATTGCATTGAAGTTGGAAAGTGTTTCATAATCAATGCTTTAAGCATGATTGATCTTTCTTGTTTAAATTCTCGCATCGGAGAAAGTTCCGACAATTTCGACTAATAATTTATATTTTTAGAAAGCTCAAACATCAGGCATTCTTACAAGCCCAATCTGATCAAGAAATAATAAAAAGTAGCTGCAGAATCCGGATTTTAAAAATTTCCGAATTTCAATTTCTCGGCGAACCGGCAAAAGGAGTTTTCTCCCACATGCTCGTGCAGACGCACTGAGACGCAAGGTGTTGCCATGGAAACGGTTTTTGGCCTAGCAGATGTTTGGTGGTATAGTTGAGGATATTCGTATGGAGCAAATGTTATCAGTGATTGCTCTTTATACGATTTTTGGCCTAGAAACAATTAAAAACCGAATAAGTGTTTGCTTTTTGTAGGGTTTTTGGCCTAGGGACAATTAAAAACCGAATTAGTCTTTGCTTTTTATAAGGTTTTTAACTCATTATGCTGGATTGAATTGTGGCGATGTATTGTTTACATCGGGTGGTGGTTGGGACCACAATGAAAAACTTAAATACTGAAGAAATAAAAAAATAAATAAAAAGAAAGTTATGGAGATTGTCGCGGTGCCTTAAAATTTCATTATTAGTTTCAGCGTCATTAAACTAAACCAAACTTCGTTAACTCCACGGGGTTAAGGGCTCTGTAGCCCAGTGGCTAGCGCGCGGGAATTGCACTCGGTAGGCCCGGCTTCGATTCCCGCCACTGCCAAAACTGCCGCCTTGTTCACGCGGAGTACGATCACGTTAAATATGTGGGTCCGTAAGTCCTTCCGAGAGGTTGGTGGTAGGGGAAGGAGGGTACGGTCCCTGTGGATGCCTCCCCCACTGGGTTCCGGTCTAAATTGTGTGGCACTTCCTGGCCGTCCAAATAGTTACCTTACACCTTTCTGCTAGGTCGCGCCAGAGACTTTGCCATGATCAGAATTTTCAAGGGTAGCGAACAGGCTGGTCGCCGAAGGCGGCTAGTAAGAAATAATTTAAAATCTTATAGATAATAAATTCATTAACAAAATATGAACCTAATATCGAAACTATACATCGAACTGTATTTTAAACAATATTCCTAAACAAAATACTAACATATGAACAAATAACACACTATATAGCAAATAAATAACATAAATGATACACTATATACAGTTCTTAAGTAATACAGATAAAATTATGTAAATAATGACATGCAGTTGACAAAGTGCCAAATAAGATGGCTAACAAGAGTAAACTGTAGCATCAAAACAGCACCGGTGCAGATTATATTATGAATAAAGCTTGGTAATAAAATACTAAACGAGTGTAGTTTATTTAACCAGAAATAAAAAAATACTTAGAAGGTATAAAGTATGAATAAGGTATAATAAATAGGATGACAGTTTACGACAAAGGATTTTAAGTGCTAGATGTAAAGAAGTTCAATTGGTTTTCATGCATAAAGGCAATAATTTTATTAATTTTGGATTGACTAAAGATATTATATAAAGGCTTTTTAAAGCAAAATTAATAGTTTTCTGTAAACGGTTTTTTTTAAGTGATTAATTTTAGTCAGCAGTGTTGCGATAAATGTAAAATTCACGCAGAGTTTTTCGTCTCTATAATGTAATTAATAGTAGTTCGTTTCTTTAGTCCCCTAAAGCAATTCGGTTTTAGTTACTTCATTCGGAGGGTGGCTTATGCACCATGGTCATCACAACAGACTGGCAGTCGGAAAGGTCCTAAGGCTTTTTCCTAGGTTTCAAATGCAGCTTGTAGTAAGAATTTTATTTAAACGCTAGATGAAAGAAAGAGGCCTTTATTTGTTAAGAACCAAGTGCAATGTTTATAAAGGGTGCAAAAGTTAATATTAATTATTAGTAATAATGAATAAGTATACAGGGTGTATGTAAACTGTTTTGACAAAATAAGAGGGATGATAGTACTCATCAAGATGAACAATATTTACTATGGAACCTAGGGTCGCATTCCATTCTGAGTGTCAGAAAAGAGTAACTTCGAAACACGTCCAACAAGCACAAGTCGCCACTTCGGACAACATAGCTGTCGTGCCGGAGAAGTATCACATATCCAGAACATCACCGTCAAGTATGTACTGTATGAAAATTTTCAGTGACAAGAAGCAGCAGCGACAGTTGCAGCTGATTGCCTGATTAGACGTAGTGGACCTGTAACTCGGCCTCCACGCTGGTCGGACCTCAACCCATTGGACTTCTTCTGGAGGCACATAAAATCATTGGTGTACGAGACGCCTGTGGACTCCGTAGAAAATCTCATCACGAGAATCGTTGTTGCAGCAGACAGGATAAACACGACACCAGGTGTCTTCGAGAGGGTGCTCCAGTCTTTCTTTCGCCGGTGTGAATTGTGTAACGGCAACCTTGATCGTCACTTTGAGCATCTACTTTGAGTCTTTCTCTGCTGTAAATAAATGGGATTGTGCAACTTATGATTACGTTAATTCTCTTTATTTTCACTGTTGAATGTTCAACTTTAACTTTACGTTCTTCTGACACTTAGAGTGGAATGCGACCCTAGGTTCTATTGTAAATATTGTTCGTCTTGATGGGTACTATCACCCTTCTTATTTTGTCAAAACAATTTATATACACCCTGTACATGCATTCTATTGTATGCCATCATCTTAGCTACCAACATCCTAGCTGCATGTTATACATTCTGTTGCAAAATATATAAGAAAGCACTCATAAAAAATTGAACCGCAAAACTTGGTATGCATGTATCGGTATGCATGTATCGGTATGCATGGTTTGTTGATGTATGTATCGTTTACGTCATTTGTGTCATGCATGTATCGTTTGATAAGATATGCAAATCATTAGAACTTGGAAGAAAAAAAGATGTTGAAAATTGTGGCAAAAAGAAAATGACATTTTAGTAAGTGATAAATCCTCCCCTGACAGCTATGCAAACCGGTATTCGGTGCGGCATAGAGTCAATTCAGTTGCTTATGTCCCTCTGCGGAAGATTCCTGCACAAATGATGCAGCTGTCCAGCTAATGCAGTGGTATTCTGAGAAGGCTGCAATTGCCGTTCTTGCATGTCCTAGGCGTGTTCTACTGGTGATAGGTCTAGGGACCTGGATGGCCATGGAGTGGTATTAAATCCTCGAGGTCATTGTTCAGAATGTCGTGCACTATGTGGTCGAGCGTTGTCTTGCAATTAAATGGAACCTGGTTGGCTTGACAGCGTAGACAGAATACTGTTGACGTACAAGCGAGCAGGCAGATTGGCTACCAGAACAATTAGGAAAGATCAAAGAATACAGACCGTGCGACTCACCTTATAAGTTTCGAGTAACTAGTTTCACGGCCAGAAAAGGATGCCTCCAACATTAAAGAGACACCCGAGGTCTTTCAGGACCCCCAAACCAGCATTTATTAAACTAAAAAAGAAACAGTTGAAGAATATATTGACTTATATAGTTTAACATGTAAATAAACTTAACACATAAGCCTATTTAGGCATAAATAGGTAGAAGATTATTGTGAGTTTTGAAAATAAATCATTGAAAAATAAAATAAAATAAAGTTTGAGAGAAATTTAAAGCACATGGAAAGTGAAAGGTAAGATTTAGGAAACTTGGAATAAAATTTAGGAAATGAGGAATTTAGAAAATATATATACAAGCAAAAAAAAAAATAATAATATTAAAACAGACAAATATCAAAAGAAAATGAGTAAACGATAGCTATTTTTTTCTCATGATAAAGTGTTCAAGAAAAATATTTAATAAGGAATTAAAAGAAATAAATATTCAGGATGAAAGTTCATTGATCAGCAAATTATTGAAAGCAGAAAAACTTACAGATTCAGATTACCTTTTTAGAGATCTGTTTGGCAATAATAACTACTACTATAATATATTTGCCTGTATATTTTAGCAATAGCAACGTAATCTACAAAGGAACTATTGTTTAATTGCAACGCTCTCGTTATCTATACAAATAAAATTGTAAGTTGTTCTTCTGCCTGTCTGTTTATTATCTCAGCAAGGGAGTGGCATGTAATTCCCTTTTGCGAGAATTATTAAAAAAAAATAAAAATAAAAATAAAAAAATAAATAATAATAATAATAAAAAAAAAGATAAAATATAATAAAACCTGCAAATATTAAATGTTTGCCGTTAAATAAAATTGCTTTGTATTATGTATTTCGAATGATGAACGAACATACAGCTACTACGCTCATGTCTAAAAGTTAAGCATAGTTGCTGTTTATGTGAAAATTTCAGGAAATCTACATCGGAATGGAAGGAACCGCGGTATGCGGGTGTAATAGGGTTATAGAAGAAGATTACAATGCAAAACAAGGATAATAACTACTTTTATTATCCAAAGAAAAGAGTTGAAAGTAAAATTGTCACAATACGAGTGTCAACCTCAGTGAAACAAATGACTAAAACAATGTGATGTTGCAGTTTAATATGGTGTGTGGGAACCTCGGATAGCTACGCATGTTGCGCAACGATTTGCCATACTTTCGATGAGGTTTTGGATTAGTTGTCCGCTCAAAGAGCTCCAAGCCTCACGGAGAGCAGTTTTCAATGCCGTAATGGAGTTTGGTGGGTAACAAAGGGCTGCAAGATGTCTCCCGAGCATATTCCACACATGCTCTATTGGATTCAGATCAAGAGAGTTGGCAGTCCACTGCATGTGCTGGATATCTTCAGTTTACGCGTTATCATCCATGAATATTAAATCGGGACCAACAACACCTCGAAACAATCGAGCGGTAGGCTCAAGGACTTCGTCTCTGTATCTTTGACCGGTAACTGACACCGTGTCAAAGGTGTGGAGGTCTGTGCGGCCGTCCATCATGATGCCTGCCCAGACCATGACTCCCCCAAAAAGAAAACTATGTCTTTCCGTGATGTTTCCCGGGTGAAAACGCGTTACACGTTCTCTCCTGATCGTGGTACGACAAGAATGAATTGCTAGGCTAAACCTGGACTCGTCACTGAACATGACAATGCCCCACAGTTGTCCACGCCACTGCCGATATTCCAAACTCCACTGCAAACGCGCGTTTCCATGCAGACGTCTGGGAGATGCAAACTCCTGGTCGTCTGGTATAGAGACCAACATGTCTGAGTCCAGTGACCAACATGAGACCAACATGTCTGAATCCAGTTGTCTAGCAGAATGGTTCTTCTGACTTCGTGCAGTTATTACCAAATATAGGTCTTGCTAGCGGTTATTACCCTTGGCTGATCTGGTACTGGTCATCGGGAAACATTTCCATCGGTTTGGAACCTCTGCCACAGTCTGGAGATCACACATTGAGGCACATTAAGAATTCGAGACGCTTCGGTTAAGTCGTCATTTTCCATGTCGTCATCATCAATGAGTCGTCATTGATTTAGCGTCATTTTTATCCATTTGGCGAGTTTTTCGTTAATTTAGCAACATTTAAAAAAGTCGCCAAGTTGGCGACATTCCGCCAAATTCGTCGCCAAAATCTCACCAAGCGTTATGGACGAAGAAATAAGTTATTCTTACAGCAGATAAATGACTATTGGCGTTCAAATACAAAAGTATTACTCAAAGTATGTTTTTTCATGAATGGAACGAGCTAGATCCACGAGTATGATGTCACCCAATTTATCATATGGTATTACATATGAAAAGTGAACATGTTTCTCAATAGGAAATATTTTTCTTTATTTTATATGACTTTTTGATAATTTTTTTGAAAAATGTGCAATATCTCGAGAACGGTTTGTGTTAGCGTTCTAAAATGTGTGCCAATCGTTTTCTAATGAAAAATTACATAAGAAATGTCTATTTGCGTAACTTTATTAGCGGTTTTGATTTTTTGACGATTTTTTCAAAATTTCATTCGAAAATTCAGAGGGATTCTGAACATTCGATTTCGTATAAAAACAATAGGCTTCCAGTGTTTACGGATTGTGATTTTTGTACCAAATTTGGTTCGAATCGGTCCATTCGTTCGTCAGTTATCGTCTCCACAGACTCACTGACACACACACACACACACACACTTTCACACACACACACACACACACACACACACACACAGACATCACTTCAAAAATGTTTGATTCGTGATCAGGGATGCTTGAAACGTGCTCTCCCGTCGAAAACTCGAATTCGAATTTTCGACCCCGTCACAATACTTTCCTTATACATTATGTATATAAGGAAAGTAATAGTCTGCTAGCATTGCTACATTCCATTTTCCTTTGTACCTTTTTTACTTTCCTTATATACATAATGTATAAGGAAAGTATTGTGATGGGGTCGAAAATTCGAATTCGAGTTTTCGACGGGAGAGCACGTTTCAAGCATCCCTGATCACGAATCAAACATTTTTGAAGTGATGTCTGTGTGTGTGTATGTGTGTGTGTGTGTGTGTGTGTGTGTGTGTGTGAAAGTATGTGTGTGTGTGTGTGTGTGTGTCAGTGAGTCTGTGGAGACGATAACTGACGAACGAATGGACCGATTCGAACCAAATTTGGTACAAAAATCACAATCCGTAAACACTGGAAGCCTATTGTTTTTCTACGTGATCGAATGTTCAGAACTCCCCTAAATTTTCGAATGAAATTTTGAAAAAATCGTTAAAAAATCAAAACCGCTAATAAAGTTACGCAAATAGACATTTCTTATGTAATTTTTCATTAGAAAACGATTGGCGTAAATTTTAGAACGCTAACATGAACCGTTCTCGAGATATTGTACATTTTTCAAAAAAATTATGAAAAAGTCACATAAAAAAAAAAATTCCTATTGAGAAACATGTTCACTTTTCATATGTAATACCATGTGATAAATTGAGTGACATCATTCTCGTGGATCTAGCTCGTTCCATTCATGAAAAAATATACTTTGAATAATACTTTTGTATTAGAACGCCAATAGTCATTTATCTGCTGTAAGAATAACTTTTTTCTTAGTGCATAACGCTTGGCGATATTTTGGCGACGAATTTGGCGGAATGTCGCCAACTTGGCGACTTTTTTGAAATGTTGCCAAATTAATGAAAATCTCGCCAAATGGATAAAAATGATGCTAAATGAATGAAAATGACGACTAATTGTCGAAAATTCAATATCTTGGAAAGAATATTAGTATCTACTATAAGAAAATCCTATTACTTTCCTTATATACATAATGTATAAGGAAAGTATTGTGACGGGGTCGAAAATTCGAAATCGAGTTTTCGACGGGAGAGCACGTTTCAAGCATCCCTGATCACGAATCAAACATTTTTGAAGTGATGTCTATGTGTGTGTGTGAGAGTCCCTGAAGACGATAACTGACAAACGAATGGACCGATTCGATCCAAATTTGGTACAAAAATCACAATCCGTAAACACTGGAAGTCTATTGTTTTTATACACAATCGAATGTTAAGAAACACCCCTAAATTTTCAAATGAAATTTGGAAAAAATAGTCAAAAAATCAAAACCACTAATAAAGTTACGCATATAGACATTTCTTATGTAATTTTTCATTAGAAAACGATTGACATAAATTTTAGAACGCTAACATGAACCGTTCTCGAGATATTGCACATTTTTCAAAAAAATTATCAGAAAGTCATATGAAATAAAAAAAAATATTTCCTCTTGAGAGACATGTTCACTTTTCAGTAATACCATGCGATATATTGGATGACATCATTCTCGTGGATCTAGCTCGTTCCATTCATGAAAAAAGATACTTTGAGTAATACTTTTGTATTTGAACGCCAATATTCATTTATCTGAGGTAAGAATAACTTATTTCTTTGTCCATTATGCTTGGCGAGATTTTGGCGACGAATTTTGGCGGAATGTCGCCAACTTGGCGACTTTTTGAAATGTTGACAAATTAACGAAAATCTCACCAAATGGATAAAAATGACGCTAAATCAATGAAATGACGACTAATTGTCGAAAATTCAATATCTTGGAAAGAATATTAGTACCTACTATAAGAAAAACCTATTTATTTTACTGTAAAAGTGGTAAATTCATTACGTTATATAAGGAAAGTCATGTGTTGCCCACATCAGATTATTGAAAGTAGTAACGTCCTGATAAAATAGCTGCCAGTGCCTGTTACTAACAGCGCCGCTGTTTCCCGAAAGAAATCTAGTGTAAAAAGGACATTTTCAATGACATATTCATTTATTTATTTATTTATTTATTTATTCAATTTACGTGACAAATGCAAATGAAATCCAGTTACAGTAATCATACGAATATAAAAAGAACAGAGCATAAAATACAGGAATACTAAGTAGTATGCATGTCAAGAACTTCAAAACAGGATTTTTACTTTCCTTATATACATATAATGTATAAGGAAAATATTGTGACGGGGTTGAAAATTCGAATTCGAGTTTTCGACGGGAGAGCACGTTTCAAGCATCCCTGAGCACGAATCACATGTTTTTGTGATGATGTCTGTGTGTGTGTGTGTGTGTGTGAAAGTATGTGCGCGTGTGTGTGTGTGTAGTGAGTCTGTGGAGACGATAACTGACGAACGAATGGACCGATTTAAACGAAATTTGGTACAAAAATTGCAATCCATGAATATTGGAAGCCTATTGTTTTCATACGCAATTGACTGTTCAAAACCTCCCTAAATTTTCGAGTGAAATTTTGAAAAAGTCCTCAAAAATTAAAACCTTTAATAACGTTACGAAATTAGTCATTTCTTATGTAATGTTTCATTAGAAAACGATTAAAATAAATTTTAGAACTCTAGCAGGAACCGTTCTTGAGATATTGCACATTTTCCAAAAAAATATCAAAAAATCATATAAAATTAAAAAAAAACTTTACCTATTGTGAAATATGTTCATTTTTCATAAGTAATATCATGCGATAAATTGGGTGACATCATTCTCGTGGATCTAGCTAGTTCCATTCATGAGAAAAGATACTTTAAGTAATACTCTTGTATTTGGACGCCAATAGTCATTTATCTGCAACAAGAATAACTTATTTCTTCATCCATAACGCTAGGCGAGATTTGACAGAATGTCGCCAACTCGGCGACTTTTCAAATGTTGCCGAATTAACGAAAATGTCGTCAAATTGATAAAATGACGCTAAATCAATGAAAATGACGACTAGATGATGATTATTAAAGTATTTTAATATATGGACTATATCGCTTATTGAGGATGCTATCAATATTGATGATTGTTTAGAGTTGTGCGAAGTATAAGTTAATTGAGTATTTTATATAGTCATCCTGAAAATCGCTCAATGTACAATTCAACGATAAAAACACAGCGCCGTGGATCTTATACATTATTTTTTTATTGTAAAACTAGTAAAGCCATTGCATTATATAAGGAAAGTCATGTGCTGTCCACATCAGATATTTTAAAATGGGAAGGAGTCAAATTAAAAATATCAATACCGGTACAATAGGTATTATGGAGATCAACAAAATTATAGATAGAAAAGCTCTTAATGTAATTGTGTTTAACAGGTGTATTGTGAAATTAAGTTTTTCTTTTCCTGTATTATCAACAAGTATGTGGAATTCGAGACATGAAAGTAAAATGGCACAATCAATAGTATTATTAACAGGTATATGGAATTCCAGGCAAGAAAGTAAAATGGCACAATCAATAGTATTATTAACAGGTATATGGAATTCCGGGCAAGAAAGTGAAATGGCACAATCAATAATATTATTAACAGGTATATGGAATTCCGGGCAAGAAAATAAAATGGCACAATCAATAGTATTATTAACAGGTATATGTAATTCCAGGCAAGAAAGTAAAATGACACAATCAATAGTATTATTAACAGGTATATGGAATTCCGGACAAGAAAGTAAAATGGCACAATCAATAGTATTATTAACAGGTATATGGAATTCCGGTCAAGAAAGTGAAATGGCACAATCAATAGTATTATTAACAGGTATATGGAATTCCGGGCAAGAAAATAAAATGGCGCAATCAATAGTATTATTAACAGGTATATGGAATTCCGGGCAAGAAAGTAAAATGGCACAATCAATAGTATTATTAACAGGTATATGGAATTCCAGGCAAGAAAGTAAAATGGCACAATCAATAGTATTAACAGGTATATGGAATTCCAGGCAAGAAAGTAAAATGGCACAATCACTAGTATTATTAACAGGTATATGGAATTCCAGGCAAGAAAGTAAAATGGCACAATCAATAGTATTATTAACAGGTATATGGAATTCCAGGCAAGAAAGTAAAATGGCACAATCAATAGTATTATTAAGAGGTATATGGAATTCCAGGCAAGAAAGTAAAATGGCACAATCAATAGTATTATTAACAGGTATATGGAATTCCAGGCAAGAAAGTAAAATGGCACAATCAATAGTATTATTAACAGGTATATGGAATTCCAGGCAAGAAAGTAAAATGGCACAATCAATAGTATTATTAACAGGTATATGGAATTCCAGGCAAGAAAGTAAAATGGCACAATCAATAGTATTATTAACAGGTATATGGAATTCCAGGCAAGAAAGTAAAATGGCACAATCAATAGTATTATTAACAGGTATATGGAATTCCAGGCAAGAAAGTAAAATGGCACAATCAATAGTATTATTAACAGGTATATGGAATTCCAGGCAAGAAAGTAAAATGGCACAATCAATAGTATTATTAACAGGTATATGGAATTCCAGGCAAGAAAGTAAAATGGCACAATCAATAGTATTATTAACAGGTATATGGAATTCCAGGCAAGAAAGTAAAATGGCACAATCAATAGTATTATTTAAAGCTTTATAATAAAACAAGAGGCAAGGCCACTATTGCATTATAGTCTCTCATAGATTATCTCGTATTGTTGCAAGAGGGTTTCTACAAGCAGTATCAACTATCTATTCTCATTGATCACAACCCCTATCCCCGTATTTTTAAAATTAGAGCTTTGACGTCATTTTCAAGATCATATTCGTGATGAATATGTCCAAATCAGGGGAAAATAGCTGATTTTGTCTTAAGATACTTTGGTTGTGTTATCCTGACAAAGAAAGTTTATTGTTATTTTTACAACTGATTGATACGTTTAATCTAATCATCTCTTCACGTTTTTATTAGCATTTCCTTTTCAGATCGTTTTAGTTAGCTGTTTGAACGATTTTTTTTTACATGGAAAAAGAATCATTCAATCAGAGGGAAGTCTAAGATTATCACTTTCATAAAATCACTTTAGAACAAACTTAACTTGCCCTGAGTGTAAGAAACGACTAAATAAATAGTTCTTTTATAAAATTCAAGAAATTACAAATTTTTCACAATTTCTAAATATTTCTTTTTCATATATGTTGTTTAACAACGTTTTAAAAACAAAAAAAATATATTTCAAATTCTAGTTTAATGTATTTTTACGTTAAAATACCCGAATTTAGATTTTTTTGTGCCTATTCAAAACACCTCATAGACTACAATAAAGTATTTAAAACAGTGTACATTTTTTTTTTATTGTCGTAGAGCAAACTTTAAACACATTCAAAATTCTTCCATTTGGAATTATAAATATTTTTCCCATATATATAATACGATAGCAAAATATTTTTCTTTCATGTCTTGTGGACGTGTGGGAACAAACAGTTTCCGTTATTTTTAAAAACCACATTTTAGAAACTAACTTACCTGTGGATGCAGCCATGAACAAAGCTACATCCTCACACTTCCGGTCTTGAAAATGCAAGCCGGAACTTTAGTTTAAACAATAATGAAATACGCGACAAAACAAAAAAATTTTATTTTCCTCAAAACAATAAAAAATTATTGAATTTTTAGTGTGCAAACAATGGACTTAAAATGAAAAAAAAATCTTCTTTTTTTACTCAAAGAGAACGCTATTCGGGTGCGAATTTTTCTTGAAGATGAAAACAATAGGGAAAATTCTGCTTGGATCCAAAATACTAGACAATATGTCTAGCGCTCTTTGCTTTCAAAGGGATGCTGTTCCTTCTTTGTTCTAAGATATACTAAGAAAGCTTAACATTTTATTACAGTTAGCTATTTAAACAGGAAATAAGTGGGAAGAGGGGTTTTAACAATTCATAAAAATTTAGTGCATTTTATGCAGCATAAACTCCTTATGGGATATAATGTTACAAAAGAATAGGAATTCAAGGACTTCCGGATAATTAGAAGGAATTATCAAATGCTAAATAAACTTACTGCGGGGAAGTGTCGTCAAAAAGATGCAATTTTTCTCGAATTGTCTGACTTTAATATAGGAAACCACGTGTTCAAGTACCGAATTTAACAGTGTTGTTACTTTCCCTACATGTAGAGAATTTCTTTATAGGAAATGTATCAAAACAAGGTCGAAAATCCGAATTTGAGTTTTCGACGGATTGGCATGTTGTGAGCATTTCCCAATTTGATCGTTTTAAGGTGGTCTCTCTCTCTCTCTCTCTCTGTGTGTGTGTGTGTGTGCGTGTGTGTGTGTGTGTGTGTGTGTGTGTGTGTGTGTGTGTGCGTGCGTACATGGTTTCTGAGAAAGTCCTTAAACACCCCAATAATTGTTAAGGAAATATTCATGAGTGTACACATGTTCAGTCCATCAGTGGCACTACAGGAAAGTGACCCTGATGTACTGAAATTGATTGCAGCGCTCTTAGCAGAGAATTAAAAATTTAGTGAAAACGAGATAGACGAAAAATGTAAATTATAAAATTATAGAGCATTGCCTAATGTGTGGGCACTGATGCTAAATCGGTTACAAAAGATATTTATTTAACACAATATGGTTATAGGCGATATGCTGTCATATTCAAGAATGATACAGTAAATAATACGCATGATCAGAAATATAGTGTATAGCCTGCTTATAATGTCCACCGTTCGACATAAGGTACATTTTTGAAATTCCAGAAAGAATATTTCCGTGTACTTAGAAAAGTATTTCAGGTGTCGCCGTTAGAGACCCCGATGATACAATTTTTTGATATACTAGGTGGCTACGCTCGCCAACCCCCGTAAATCCTACACGCTCAAGCTCGCTGACTGAAATGCTCGCAGATTGAAACGCTCGCTTTTTTACTTTCCTTATATACATAATGTATAAGGAAAGTATTGTGACGGGGTCGAAAATTCGAATTCGAGTTTTCGACGGGAGAGCACGTTTCAAGCATCCCTAATCACGAATAAAACATTTTTGAGGTGATGTTTGTGTGTGTGTGTGTGTGTGAAAGTATGTGTGTGTGTGTGTGTGTGAAAATATGTGTGTGTGTGTGTGTGTGTGTGAAAGTATGTGTGTGTGTGTGTGTGAAAGTATGTGTGTGTGTGTGTGTGTGTGTGTGTGTCAGTGAGTCTGTGGAGACGATATCTCACGAACCAGTATATTTGTACTCATCTTATAAAGGGGGGCTTCTTAAATCTGATCTGTGATCGCGTTTTTATTATAGGTAAAAGCATCTATGAACTGGATTTTCACTTTTTATACGCTTTTTATCATAGAATAGCCGAAACTCTTTATTCTGTAATAGCCGGCTGCAAAGCGACTACAATATGAGACTACAATAATCTTTTTTCTATTATTTCTCTCATTTTCGCTAAGTTATGGTTCACCTGTTAACTAACAATCTATATTAGAGCTTCAGTTTGAAGTGGAAAAATCACATCTCTAGCCTGGCAGACGGCTTGACTCAAAGTGGGAGGGAATTATTGGTGGCGCAATTTCATAGTTCTGTGGCGATTGAGAGTCCCCGAACCAGGGACCCTTTGCTTACAAGACCGACATTATAATCACTGAGCAAAAGCTAGCTTCGGCTCTTGTCTCATAATTCGGGTACAGGTTCCCAGCATCTTTGATCAGATGTCTTTGCTACCGCAGTTCCATGTAGATTCCCAACTGGTGAGTTTGCTTGCTGCAGATAGAACAACGAGTGCAGAATCCGATTAATGAAGCAGATAACCGGCCTTTAGGTATAATAACTATCATTTGTATTAGGTTTAACGTGGGTTGATCAAATAGGATATAGGTTTCTATTTTGAACCCTTGTATCGTACTTGTACTAAAGTGCAATTTGTGGATGTATTATTATATAGATTGTAAGTAGTAGGTTTGAGTTTAGGTAAGACGCACTGTATTTTAAGTTAATAAAATTGTTATTTAAATTTTAATTTGGTTTATGTGTGCATCCCTTGTAGTTAACGTGATTTCATGTTTGATTTTAAGCAGGTATACATTTTTGAGTTGGGTAAGTTTTGAAACTATTGAATTTTATTTTGAAACTATTATTACTAAGTTCTAAAGGGGGTAGGAACTTAACAGCCGCTCCATGGAGGATTTTATCAGCAATGGGAGTTCGAGCATAGACATAGGAAGTCCCCCTTAAGGGGGGTGAGTGACGGGTCTGTGAGTGAATATACTAATATTCTACACAATGGAAATGATTGACACTAGAATACTATAGCACGTCCAGAAATATTTAGTACACTCAAATTAATAACCCCAAAACTGTGAGCAACATCTGCCTTTTAACAGGCGATTTGCATACATGAAAGGAAGTACTTAGCTGGCCATTCCTTCTGAGCTCAATATGCTTTTTTTTAATTTGAAGCTTACTGCGTGATATCAATGAATTTGCAGGTCTCTAAATCTTAGCAAAATTGTGGTACATAGCAAGATTTCTTGCTGCCATTGCAGGTATTATTTATTCCAAACTTATACGATACACACTCAATGCACAGAGCCTTAATTGCAAATCAAAGGGGGGAATGTTTCTGCCATGTCAAGCTGAGCAGCTATAAGTAACAATTATCCAAAACTCTGAACTGAAACATTAGAGTTCATTTTCTGAATGACGGCCTTGGAATAAATAATATCTATAAAAACTCTAAACAGTTATTCTAATCATAAAATTATTTATCCACAGCGAGCTTTTTCATCCTAAAAAAAAGTAAATAAAGAAAATTGCCATCCACAGTTAAGAATTCATTCAATGCAACAGAAATAGCGACACAATGCGAGCGAAAGGAAGCCCTGGAGGGGGGGGGAAAACTCACTGGAAATGATAACGATTAATTAAGCTCATCCCATTCCAATACCCTAGGACGCTAATTCCGCCCTCAAAAGAATACAGTAGGACAGATCCCGCTCTAAAATCCGTTGGACCATGAACTTGCAGCAATGTTATTTTTCCCATGGCGCGGGGGCGTTAAATTCTGCCTCGTTAACGATTCCTCCCCCCCCCCCTTTTTCTTGGAAGTTCAAAAAGAATGGCCGAAGATTAGGTCTTCCCGTTCATTAAGCGCGTCATAAAGTCTCCAGCAATTTGCCCGAGAGTTTAATGCAAAACAATGGGATAGAGAGAGAAGGGTCGCGTAATAAATAATCAAAAAAAGAAACACAAAAGAAAGAAGTTCCAGAGGAAAGGAATTAAAAAAAAAAAAAAAAGATGGAAGAATGAATAATGCAGGTAATGATATTGTTGGAAGGGAAGAAGACGAAACGCATTGTCATAACTTTTTTTCCGTCATCTATTTTTATTTAGACTGGGTAATTGATCTGCAATCTGGTTTTGCCGTCGCCGCAAATTGGCGGGGTGAAGTCATTAATTAAAAAGTCTTCTTTCCCAACAAAATGATTAATTTGAGCGGTTCCCTCCTTCGTTAGTTGGCTTCTGCATGGAGGAACCGATCGCTCCCCGCCATTATCTGCACTCTCTTCGAATTTTCTTGCTGAAACAAAACTGATGCTTCCACGCGAATGGAGAGGAACAAAAAAAAAAAAAAAAAGAAAGAAAGAAGAGGAACGGAGCTCTTTGGAACGGACCTGTCTTCGCTCATATCCCCCTCTCCCCTTCGTCTTCATTGAAAAGGGATTGTCCATGTATTGACAATTTTTGTTAGGACTAATTGGTTTAAATTCGGCAATGTTCGAAAGAAAATTCGCTTTGTGCCAGACTTTCTTTTAAAGCTAATCAGAAGACGAAAGTGAGCAGAGAGGGAATCAACCCTTCGTGTTCTTGAACCAGAATTAAAAACATTTCTTAACGGGTTTCTGTAGTTGAAGTCCTAATTATTGGCGACAAATAAAGCTGGGCATTCTTCACCGTTCGCCTTGATACGTGGATGGTAACTTAGTTATTTTGGTGGTCTTTATTTACTTCCGTATCACCTGGCTGAACAACATTTCAGGTGTTTTTGTTGCCCGCTTAGATAAATTGTTGAAATTCGTTTTCGCTTGAGTATAATTTTTATTTTTGTAGGAAATGCTTAAAGACTAGTGCCTGAATTAAACGTTCCAAGTGAAAACGAAGAATAACAAACTCTTATGTTTTTCGATTGATCCAATTTCCGTGTTTAATTTTAATTTTACAACTGAGATCTCTATGTCAAGAGTTTACTTTTTTCATCACTTTTCAATGCTTCTTTGAGTACTTTTATAAACAAATAAAGTTTCATTTTTATTACAATTGAAACACATAAAAATATCAAAAGTGCGATGTGGACAGCACATAATTTTCCCTACAGACTCAAATTCATATTTTTCTTTATTTCACAATATATATTAAATTGAGTTTTATATCATAAAATAACCTTTAAAATGAAAGGTTGTTATGAATTGCATCGAATTTGCAGCTTAATCACTTTATTTTCATTTGGCGACTTAACGTATTTTAAAATGGCGCCAAGTCACCAAAATTTTGAAAAACTAAAATATCTAGAGAACGGTTTAGAATAATGGGATCTTAGAGTAATGGAATTGGATTTATTAATTTTGTCAGCAAAAATCGCATATAAAATTGGTATTTAATAAAAACATTTAAGCATACATTTTTCAGCTTTTACCGAAAAAAAAAATCGTACTAGAATCAAATCGGCACTAGGGTAACCATACTTGACTTAACTATAAACTTTCATGAAATTTCGTCAAGCTAGAGTTCATACATGCATTGTATAGTCACAGACACACACAGAAGTCATTCTAAAAATAGTTATTTCGTAATTCGTAAAAAGCCCAAAATCCGTTTAAAACTGGAATTCCAATCCTATTTCAATACTTTCCCTATACATTGCCATGTGTGATAAGGAAATTAAAAATTAATACTGTTATAATTTTTGTGCTCATAGAATTAAAAATTCAGATAATAGTTCGAAACTATTCATATATATAAGACAAAAACTGAAGAAACGTACTGTATTGTTAATAAAAATAACACGACTTTATCGTATATAGAGAAATGGCAATAATCTAGCGGACATTTAAGCAGGTTTAAAAACCTGATTTATATAAAGTGGGTATTTCAGCAGATTTAAACTCCAGATTCATAGAAAGTAGGTACTGAAGCAGATTTAAACTCCAGATTCATAAAAAGTTTGTACTGAAGTAGATTTAAACTCCAAATTCATAAAAAGTAGGTACTGAAGCAGATTTAAACTCCAGATTCATAAAAAGTTGGTACTGAAGCAGATTTAAACTCCAGATTCATAAAAAGTTGGTACTGAAGCAGATTTAAACTCTAAATTCATATAATAAATTAGGCATTTAAGCAGATTTGAACTTCAGTTCACATAGTGCGTTTTGAAGCAGATTTAAACTCCTTATGCATACAAAATGTATCCAATTGGCCAATACAGGAAGGTATTTGTGTAGATTTTATAATAAAATCCAATCAGCTGGAACCAGAAAGCGTACCAGCGTGTACTAGTTTGATCCACGTTATGCTAATTTCTACATCAATCTAAACATGTAAGGAATGAATGTGAATCAACTTTGCATTCCACGTTTTTGAAACAAGATATCACATGTCAGCTGGAGCCGGTAAGCACAGTTACGCACCTATCAATAACTAACAATTTCCAATATAAAATTTTCGAATATTTGAAATGTTATATTTAAAAAAGCTACTTTCAAATGTAACGAAGTAATATGTTTTGAGGTATAAAAATCTCATGTGGGCAGCACATGAGTTTCCTTATATAATGCAATGAATTTACTTTTTCCACAGTGAAAAAATGATGTATATAAGATTGAAACGAACTTTGTCCCAACCGAAAATAGAACCTGGATCTATGAACTGGCAAGGCGAAGCTCTGCATTTGAGCTCTACTGGGGACGAAATTGCAAACTCTTATTGCCGGAATGGATGTATAAGATCCATGACATACTGTGTTTAAGGTTGAATTGTACATTTGTGGCTTTTCTGGATGACAACATGCAAAACTTTTTCGTACCCAATTAACTTATATTTCGCGTAACTCTAAATTAATAATTATCAATATTCTTTTCCTCCTCAATAAGCAATATAGTCCATATATTAAAATATGTAAATAATAAATTTTCAATTATGCGTTATTTTTATTAACTTGCCGTCATTTTTACAATTTTGATGATACTTTCGTTAATCTGGGGCTAAATATTGATAAGTTGGCGATATGTCATTAAATTATTAAACAAGTTCGCTAAATGTATCACCAAGTATTGCAGACAAATGGGGAGATGAGCTTTCTAATAGGAGTATACTAGAAGGTATTCCAGTCATATGACGTAATTAAAAATTTGCAAAATATTACCTTCCATTTAGCGTGATTTTTATCAATTTTGCGGCACTTTCGTTAATTTTGCAATATTCAAAAAGTTGCCAAGTTGGCGACATCTCGCTAAAGATATTGAATTTTATCAATTAGTCGTCATTTTCATTGATTTAGTGTCATTTTTATCAATTTGGCGAAATTTTAGTTAATTTGGCAACATTTAAAAAAGTCGCCAAGTGGCGACATTCCGGCAAATTTGTCGACAAAATATCGCCAAGCATAATGGACAAAGAAATAGGTTATTCTTATAGTTGATAATTGACTATTAACGTCCAAATATTAAACTATTTCCCAAAGTATATTTTCTCATGAATGGAACGCACTAGATCCACGAGAATGATGTCAACAAATTTATCGCATTATATTACATATGAAAAGTGAACATATTTTACAATAATTAATTTTTTTATGTGATTTTATGATAAATTTATTTGGAAAATTTGCAATATCTCGAGAAAGGTTCGTGCTAACTTTCTAAAATGTATGTCATTCTTTTTCTAATGAAAAATTACATAAGGAATGATGATTTGAGTAACTTTATTAAAGATTTGATTTTTTGATAATTTTTCAAAATTTCATTCGAAAATTTTGGAGGATTCTGAACATTCGATTGCGTTTAAAAACAATAGGCTTCCAGTATTCACGGATTACAATTTTTGTACCAAATTTCGTTTGAATTTGCTCCATTCTTTCGTGAGATATCGTCTCCACAGATTCACTGACACACACACACACACACAGAGAGAGAGAGAGAGAGAGAGAGAGAACCTCAAAAACCTCCGGTGTTCAGGGATGCTTGAAACGTGCTGTTCCGTCGAAAACTCGAATTCGAATTTTCGACCCGGTCACAATACTTTCCTTATACATTATATTATGTATATAAGAAAAGTAAAAATACTTGAATTAAGATTTTGTAAAAATATTGGCATGTACAGTTCAATTGTGTCCCAATTCCCTTTTTCATTCTTTATTTTTCAAATTAATTAAAAGAGTTAAATATGCATGACAGCATTTCTTTGAGGAGCGGGATAGCCCAGTTGTTAGAGGGCTGGGATTGCAGACCCGAGTTTAATTTCCGGCGCTTCCCAAACTATCCCTGTGTCTACGCGGATTACAAGCACGTTAAATCTTTGGGTCCGAAAATCCTTCAGAAGTTGAAGGAGTAGGAGTGGAAGGAGGGGGTACATTTTTTGTGACTATCACCCCCACATGGTTCCGGTTTAAAATTCGGCCGTCCAAATAGATACTTTACACTTTTGGATAGGTCGGACGATCTAGGTCGAAAAAGAAAGCGTTCTTTTTTTATCATCATAATAGACATTTTGAAGCAAAAACAATTTCGAAACCAGTTTTTTATTTACATATGGCTGAAAATCTTTTTAGGCCAAAAGACCATTAAAGTACCCATATTAGGCGCCAGGCTGTCACAACTGGGTGTGCCATACATTGGGAAGTGCTATGCAATTGGGAGTGTTCTCTCTGATATTTAAATCCGTAAAAAAAAAAAAAATTACGACTTGAAAAAAAGAGAGAGCGAAAGAGAGAAACTGAAAATTGTTGGAATAAGGATCAATTATTAAGCAAAAAAGAGTGTTTGCGCAATTTGTAATGTGGGTGCTAAAGCACCCTAGCTATCCCCTGTGGCGCCGCCTATGAACATACCCATCTATTGTCAACTTTTCTATCGGTAAAAAGGTGAAACTCTTGGTGTTTCAATGCGATGAATCAAATACTGTACAGAAAATACCATGTTTAATCAAATATTGCGCCACTTCGTGTCCCAACAATAGCGATGGTGGTGCAGAGTGTAGCAAATGAATAAGTAGATTATTTTTAGTGAAAATGAAAACAAGCTGAACGGCGTCAATTCAATAATTGGGACCTGATATATTTGAAGTGTATTTATTAGATTTGTTTTGAGATTCATTGTCCATATACATATATAACCTTATTTATATATTTTTTTGTGCCAATTTCGATCTAAATTTTCATTTCTATCTGTTGAGTACAGTCTTTTTTTTTTCTCCTTCTCCCTGTGCTTGCCCACGTTAGTTCTACCTAGGACAACCTTTAGACATGTTTAACAAATCTCCATTTTCACACTTAACTACTCCATGTGTAGGTTTCACGCTTTATTACTTTCCTTATATACATAGTATAAAGTATAAAGAAAGTATTGTGACGGGGTCAAAAATTCGAATTCGAGTTTTTGACGGGAAAGCACTTTCCAAGCACCAAGCATCCCTGAACACGAATCGAATATTTTTGAGGTGATGTCTGTCTGTGTGTGTGTGTGTGTGTGTTTGTTTGTTTGTGTATGTGTGTGTGTGTGTGTGAAAGTATGTGTGTGTTTGTGGGAAAATATATGTGTGTGTGTGTGTGTGTGTCTGTGTCAGTGAGTCTGTGGAGACAATATCTCAAGAACAAATGGAGCGATTCGGATGAAATTTGGTACAAAAATTACAATCCGTTACAAAAATTACAATACTGTAAGCCTATTGTTCTTAAACGCAATCAAATGTTCAGAACACCCCTAAATTTTCCAGTGAAATTTTGAAAACATCATCAAAAAATAATAACTTTTAATAAAGTTACGCAAATACGCATTTCTTATATAATTTTTCCTTAGAAAACGATTTACATAAACTCTGAAATGCTAGCATAAACCTTTCTCGAGATATTGCACATTTTTCAAATAAATTTATGAAAAAATCACATAAATTAAAAAGAAAATATTAACTATTCTGAAATATGTTTACTTTCATATGTAATATCATGCGATAAATTTGGTGACATCATTCTCTTGGATCTAGCTCGTCCAATTCATAAAAAAAGATACTTTGAGTAATACTTTTGTATTTGAATGCCAATAGTCATTTATCTGCTGTAAGAATAACTTATTTCTTCGTCCATAACGCTTGGCGAGTTTTTGGCGACAAATTTGGCTGAATGTCGCCAGCTTCGTGACTTTTTTAATGTTGTCAAATTAACGAAAATGTCGCCAAATTGATAAAAATGACGCTAAATTAATGAAAATGACGACTAATTTGCGAAAATTCAATATCTTGAAAATAATAAAAGTATCTACTATAAGAGTAACCTATTTTTAAGTCGGCAACGTTTGATAACATTTGTCAGAATATCTCCAGCTTGCTGACATTTTAAAAGCTGCCAAATGGACAAAAATGTTATCCAATTGATAGAAATTTGCCAAATTGATGAAACCGATGCTAAATCAATGAAATGACAAATTAATGAAAGTTCAATATCTTGAAAAGAACATAAGAATAAACTATAAGAATAACCCATTTTCCGTCCGTCCGTAACGTTTGGCGAGAAATTTAGCGGGACGTCCTCCAATTTAGCGACTATTTTAAATATTGCCAAAGTGTCAAAAATATCGACAAATTGATAAAAAAGGACGCTAAATGGAAAGTAATGGTTAGAAAATTGTGATTTCCCTCATATGACGGGCATTTTGTCTTCTAGTATATAAGAAATGCTCTTCTCTCCGTTTGTCTATAACATTTGGTGATGTATTTTGGCGAGCTTGGCGAATAATCTAACAAGATATCACCAACTTGGCGATATTTTGCCCCAGTTTGACGAAAATATCGTCAAATGACACTAAATTAATGAAAATGATGCCTAATTGATGAATTAATTATTAAAATATTTTAATATATGGACTATATCGCTTATTGGGGATGCTATCAATAATTGGGTACTTTGTTAATTAGGTACTTTAAAATAGTTTGACATGTTGTCATCCGGAAAAATTTCCAAATGTACAATTCAACGATTCACAGTACCGTGGATCTTATACTTTACCTTTTTACTGTAAATTCATAGTGAATTCATTGCATTATATAAGGAAAGTTATGTGCTGTCCACATCAGATTTTTTTTTAAATGTTCAGTATTTAGAACTTTATTTAGCCAGAAGAAAAAATTAATATTTATGTTTATAAGCATCATTTTGCGTGTGCGTGTCTGCACTTTTGTTAATTTCCCTCTTTTTGCTTCATATAGAAAGATTTCGCGGATTATTGAAGAATAAAGTTTTATTTTAACCATTCAAATTAAGTTTAGTATCCGCCAGAATCTGATTAGACGTCAAAAACTATATTGGGCTTTTTGTTATCGCCTGTTCACCTGCTTCATTCGTTTTCCCATATACATCAAAATGGCACCAAGATACGTGAAGTTATCAGCATATAGACTGTAAAATACAATTTAATAGTTTTAAACGTAATATTGCAGCATGTGGTCTGTATGGGGTATGGAAAATCCATGTAATGGATCCATGTATGGAAATCCATGTATGGAAAAGACATGTAAAACAGTTCCAAAATACAGTTCTAAATAAAATATCTTCTTAAATACCTTATTGATTTCAATGAACCGGTTTCATGCAATGAGAATGACTACAGAGAATTATTGGTGTAAGTTCTATCTTCCTACACCCATTAGTGGAACGAAGGGTACTTGAATGCATGTTTTTATCTATATTTCGTGGCCATATAATTCGAGACCTCTTCCACGGATTTACATTATTTTACAGATTTATTAGCGCCAGTTGGTAAAGTCATTTTTTAAATATTTCAAATTCTGTACCATATTAATTGTATTTCCGTACTATATACACTGTAGAACATTCTGCAAGCTTGGTTCATTTTTGTCAGCTACTTTGTTTCGTCTGCTAAAGCGATATTTTTGTATATATATATATACACTACGTGACAGACAGTGAAAATGAGACACCAAGAAGGAGTGGGCAGAAAGTGATGAAAATCGGCAAACAGAGAGAGACAGCAACTAACAATTAGTGATGTTTATTGCAACATGATGCACCTATACTCTGAGCGATAGCACTGTCTGATCAGTAGGTTGTAGGACCTCCGCGCGCGGCGATACAGGCAGCAACATATCTAGGTACAGAGTCAATGAGCATGCGGATGGTGTCCTGTGGGATGACTGCCCATTCTCTGTCAACAATTTGCTAGAGTTCGTCTTCTAAACGCGGCGGTGGCGTAGGCTTCTAGGTACAGAGTCAATGAGCGTGCGGGTGGTGTCCTGTGGGATGGCTGCCCATTCCCTGTTAACAATTTGCTAGAGTTCGTCTTCTAAACGCGGCGGTGGCAGCACACGTAAACAACGTCCAATCATGTCCCAAACGTGTTCGATTGGTGAGAGATCAGGGGAGACTGGTGGGCAGGGAAGCACCTGGGTACCTTGCATGGCATATTGGCTGATGCGTGCTGTGTGTGGTCGGGCGTTATCCTGCTGATAAATGGCATTGGGCACCCCTTGAAGGAAGGGTAGTGTCACCTACGTCATAGTGCCCTCAATATGGACCAGAGGTGACCTGCTATCGTAGGCGATGGCGCCCCCAAACCATGATGACGCGTTGTCGCGTAGTGTGGCGTTCCATAGATGCGACTGGATTAGACCTGTCACCACTTCGGCGCCAGACTCGCACACGGTGACTGTCATTGCTAAAACAGAAGCGTGACTCATCTGAGAACACAACCATGTGCCATTCCGCAGTCCCGTCTACACACTAGCTCTATCCCGACACCATTGCATACGGAGGCGTCTGTGCTGTTGGGTCAATGGCAGTCTTCTTAACGGGCGCCATTAGTACAGGTCGTCGGCAACCAATCGGCGTATAACGGTCCTGATCGATATGGGAGCATCAAGGGTGTCCTTCACATGCTGAAAAAGGGCGACGGAATTGCCCTGCTAGGCCGCCAACGCTTGTTGGTGGATGCGTCGGCCCACGCGTGTTGACGTCGCTCTGACCGTACCGGCACCCCTCAAACGTGCCACATTCCCTTGTTCCAACCATCTTCACCACAGCCGGTGCACCAGGTGACTGTCCGCTCAGTTTTGACGTATGGACCAACCTGCCCTTCTGAGTCCGATCACCATACCCCTCGTGAAATCGTCTGTCTGCTGGAACTGCCTTGGTTGGCGGCGGCCTAGCAGTCTCTGCTACTATACGCTTCCCCTGAGACAAAAAAAAAATGCAAATTAATTTCCCTGGCAAACAGAGCGGCGCGACTATTGCCGATTCTGCAGGTTCCTTCCCTTATATCTCACTCAATGTGCGCGGAACAGCTATGCATTTCGTATCATTTACATAACTCGGTGAGCTGCGTCTATCTTGCAATTTGCATATTTTTCTGCCCACTCTTTCTCGATGTTTCATCATCACTGTCACGAAGTGTATATATATATATATATATATATATATATATAGATATATATATATCTATATATATAATAAGAAAAAATGAGATTGAAAATGAAATAATACAATTAGAAATTGTGTGTTTACGGGATTGTAGAGAGGTCAAGAGGGATTGCGACCCCTTTTCCTAGTTTAAGCATGCTTTTAATCCCAGGAAACACTCCCAGAAACCACTACACGCCCGAAACAACAATCAACAGTATGCCAGGGGAAAAACTTTGAGGTTTAGATAGAGCAGCAAATGCGCCTTACTATTCCTTGGATTTTATATTTCATTTTTATTGTACTTGAGGAATATATATATATATATATATATATATATATATATATATATATATATATATATATATATATATATATATATCATAACTATCATGAACCTTACTCCCCAGTACGGACATCTGATTACCCTGAAATTTTCAGTAACATGCTTGCAAATGTTTTATTATATAGGACGACGCCGGTTATTTACACTAGTAATTCCATAAACCATTCTATAAAATACTATACTCTCTCTTGTTTAACCAAATCAAAGGAAATCAATTCTGAAAGACATATCATTCGATCGAAAAATCCCAATTAATTGCACCCTCTTATTCTATGTCCGATTATGTATGCGCTAATCGAAAAGTTTTAGGTTCCTATTTGCATAATTAGACCGCAGTTCCTTAATTATGCAAATGAAGTCAGACCTGCGCCGGCATCCGAATGTCACGCATTTTCTCGTTTATATGCAAATTCAAAAAATTAATTGATGTTTTACAACCAATAATTTTCCGAATTTGCATGGAAATGACTGAAGACGGGGATAAAATTCGAGGTAGAAAAAAAAAAGCGAAAGAAGTTTATTAACAAACCCAGGAAAAACCTTGCAAAACTCGTTGAAGAAATGTGTTAATTAATTTGTTATGATAAAATCAAGTGTGGTATATATTATTTATCATATTCAGGACACGGTACCTTGAAGATTAGTTTTGTTCAACATTGTTACATTTAATGTAGGTGAATTAATTCTGTGCCAAATCTGCTAGATTTGAGAGAAGATAAAAATGTAACTTCGGAGATTTTGCATGGAACAATGCGATTATAAATAATTTTCATATACGCATATTATGTGCTAATTTTTTAGGACTCCCATCTGTACATGAAGACCTATGCATAAATGAATTTAATTTTGTTCATAATAAATACAAATTCACGATATTAATATTAAGATGATCATGTCTTTTTCTCGCAATTAAGTAAATTTTTCTAAATTACAGTCCATAAATAAGTTATTTGGCAGGCAATTTTAATACAATAAATATATAAAGTGTGACGCTGCGTTTTATTTTCTCATACATTTATATTACATATATGCCGATCCGGTGGTCGAGCGGTCAGGGGCTTGCGTTTCCGTCTGATCGCTGGATTGCCGGGTTGCGGGTTCGAATCCCGCCAGCGGGCATGGATGTTGTCATGTCGAGGCCAAGTCAGACTTCTGCCCTTCGGGGAGCCTCTATAAAAGTGGAGCTGCAAATCTCATCCCCTTTGCCATTATCGTGTGGAAGTGGTGCGTATGCGTCCCTTCACCACGGGGGAATTAGTAACGAACGAATATTATATATATTATTTATGTCCACTTATATCATAATCAATATAATAACCTAAAAAATTACATACATTTTTCTTAAACATTTTCTTAAAATTTTTTTACTACTTTTCTACAAGGTGGTCACATTTTAGTTATACCAATATTAATGCATTTGTATGATTTGTCTAAATTTATGCTATTTTTATACTATTTACATTCATAGCGCAGTCTTACTATCATCCCCCCCCCCTCCTCCTAGACAACTGTTCCGGGAATAATCATGTTGACCCATAGGAAATTATGCTTTGAAATTTTCAAAATTCAAAAATTTAAGTTTTAATCATGCAAAATGCTAAAATTTGTATCTAGTTTTAGTTTTCCAGATTATTTATATATTTATACACACATAACATTTTATAGTGGTATATGTGCATTTAGCTCTGGAGTTACTATATGATATTATATAATAACTCATCACGCGAAGTACGGGCACGTTAAATATATGGGTATGAAAGTCTTTCCGAGAGGGGGGGGTGTAAGGGAAAGTGGGTAAGATACCTGGAAGTATCGTTTCGGTTTAAATTGAGTGGCACTGTCCCGGCCAGCTACCTTAGGGTAGGTCGGAAGATCAGGGTTGAAAGAACGAATGAAGAAAACACACGAGAACACATGCTCGCCCTAAATTAGCACCTAATCACACAGACCGCTGTTTGGATACGTAATGCTCCTTTGTCCCGGTACTGAGCACAGGAATATTATCGATTCTAGAAAAGGTACCCAACATTGCCCGGGAGTTAAAGCATGGATAAATTGAATTTATTAAAAAATATATAATAAAAATTATTCATATAAAATTAAACCATGCAGTAATTTTTGTACAGTCAGTTTGAATCGAAATCAGGTTTCTCGGAAATGTATAAAAAAATACCTCAGAGGAATGTTTTTCTTTGGGAGAGAACTCCTCTCTCACTCCTCTAAACAAAATGATTCTGGTCAATTACCCTGGACGTTTAGAACGCTGGTGGGGGGTTCGAAACTTGCTAGATTTAAAAAAAAAAAATCATGTCTCGGATGAAAAATGTATAATTAATCAACGGATGGGTTTACAAATTATTTTTTTCTGGACTGTTATATTTTAAGCAGTTGTTGAAAAACAATGAACGTTGGATGGCGAGTCTGCAGAAACTATATATATTTTAAAAATTCATTGAAATTTGCTATTCATCTTACGCATTCAGTTCAAAATTTGTTTGAAAAAGAACATTTCGATTTTTTCAATGGTGTCAAGATGGAAATTCTGCGAAGCTATATTAAGTCGACAAGGAATCGATTTGTGCAAACATTGGCATAAATCGGTAAAGAAAAAGAAACTAATTCGGAATTAAACAAGAAAGATCAATCATGCTTAAAGCATTGATTATGAAACACTTTCCAACTTCAATGCAATTTTATTTAAACAAGTCTAAAATGCAATACATTCCTCGATAATATTTTGAAACTTATCACAATACTGCATTAATTTATTATATTTGAAAACTTAAACCTTCATCGAAAAAAATGAACTTCATTCAAATGACGGCATTGAAATATAAATTGCCTGGTTTAAACATATCTAAAATGTGATACATTCCTCGGTAATAGTTTTAGAATTATCATAATACTACGATAATTTATTATATTTGAAAACTTCATCGGAAACAACTGAAATTAATTCAAATGACGTCATAGAAAAAACAAGAAGGATCAATCATGCTTAAAGCATTGATTATGAAACACTTTCCAACTTCAATGCAATTTTATTTAAACATGTCTAAAATGCAATACATTCCTCGGTAATATTTTAAAACTTATCACAATACTACATTAATTTATTATATTTGAAACCTTAAACCTTCATCGAAAAAAATTAACTTCATTCAAATGACGGCATTAAAATATAAATTGCCTGGTTTAAACATCTCTAAAATGTGATACATTCCTCGGTAATAATTTTAGAATTATCATAATACTACGATAATTTATTATATTTGAAAACTTCATCGAAAACAACTGAAATCCATTCAAATGAAGTCATAGAAAAAATAACACGCCTGGCTCTCTCTATAAAAGCAACATTTCATTCATAAATAATTCCCCCATTCATGTCATTCATCACAATACTATAATAATTTATATTATTTAAAAATTAAGACCATGGAGCTACAAGTAAGTAAAACTCTATGCGTAAAACTTCATCGAAAATTATCGTCCTTCTCTTTCTAAAATCAATGAATATTTCATTCATATCAGCCATGCAGACTCCATGGACTAAATGATTTTGTGTTAAAGAATTACAGCGATTCTAATACAACTCATTCTACATATTTTGCTGTTTACATTTTACATAGGTGAAAAATAGGCTTAATAGTAGAAATAATCAAATTTGTATGAGCATTTAAACTGAAATATATTGTCATTGCGTTGTTAAAGTATGTAGATGCACAGAATTTAGGCCAAAATAAAGTAGTTTTAGGATGGATACAACACTCAATATGAATTAGAAAGAACTTTAAAAATCACGATTTTGAGACAAGATGGATGCCATATATCATTTTGAAGTGGGTCATGTGATCGTTTCATATCATGGACACGTGATCGCTTCATATAAGAGGTGTTATTATTATTTTAATTTTTATTTAAAAAACTACTGAATATATTTCGCTGAATTTTTTTTTATATATTTTATGGAACAATTTGAATATTGCCTAAAATTTTCGAAGCAATTTGTGAATTTTAAATCCGCTTAAAAAATGCTTGAAAAATTAGGTCCCATAGGGCTCAATGTATTCCATTTTTTCAACCCGGGTTCAATCCAAAACTAATTGGGTGATATTATTCATTTATATTCCCATAGGTCCTATAGACCGTCTGAACAACATACTAAAATTTCATTTTGATTAGGCCATTTTTACGGCAGTTATCGTGCTAACGGACAGACAGACAGACAGACAGACAGAATGAACAAAGTAATAAACACTTTTCAACTTTGTTGTAAAGTGTTAATAACACGCCTGGATCTCTCTATAAAAGCAGGATTTCATTCATAACTTTCTCCATTTCATTCATCACAATACTATAATAATTTATTTCATTTAAAAATTAAGACCATGGAGCTACAATTCATAAACTTTATGCTTAAAACTTCTTTGAAAAAAATCGTCCTTCTGTTTATAAAATCAATTAATATTTCATTCATATCAGCCATGCAGACTCCATGGACTGAATTATTTTGTGTTAAAGAAATACAGTAATTCTAATACAACTCATTCTACATATTTTGCTGTTTACATTTTACATAGGTGAAAAATAGGCTTAGTTGTAGAAATAATCAAATTTGAATGAGAATTTAAACTCAAATATATTGTCATTGTGTTGTTTTAGTATGTAGATGCACAGAATTTAAGCAGAAATAAAGTAGTTTTAGGATGGATACAACACTCAATATGAATTAAAAAGAACTTTAAAAAATCACGAATTTGAAACAAGATGGATGCCATATATCATTTTGAAGTGGGTCATGTGATCGTTTCATATCATGGTCACGTGATCGTTTCATATAAGATGTGTAATTATTATTTTAATTTTTATTTAAAAAACTACTGAATATATTTAGCTGAATTTTTTTTTATATATTTTATGAAACAATTTGACTATTACCTAAAATTTTTGAAGCAATTTGTGAATTTTAAATCCGCTTAAAAAATGTTAGAAAAATTAGGTCCCATAGGGCTCAATGTATTCCATTTTTTCAACCCGGGTTCAATCCAAAACTAATTGTGTGATATTATTTATTTATATTCCCATAGGTCCTACAGACTGTCTGAACAACATACTGAAATTTCATTTTGATTAAGTCATTTTTACGGCAGTTATCGTGCTAACGGACAGACAGACAGACAGACAGACAGACAGACAGAATGAACAAAGTCATAAACACTTTTCAACTTTGTTGTAAAGTGTTAATAAAATGATGTCACATATTAACTGTGAAGAGGTTTGACATGCATAGAGTAGACAAGAAAGATCAATCATGCTTAAAGCATTGATTATGAAACACTTTCCAACTTCAATGCAATTTTATTTAAAAAAGTCGAAAATGCAATACATTCCTCGGTAATATTTTAAAACTTATCACAATACTACATTGATTTATTATATTTGAAAACTTAAACCTTCATTGAAAAAAATGAACTTCATTCAAATGACGGCATTGAAATATAAATTGCCTGGTTTAAATATCTCTAAAATGCAATACATTCCACGGTAATATTTTTAAAACTATCATAATACTACGATAATTTATTATATTTGAAAACTTCATCGAAAACAACTGAAATAAATTCAAATGACATCATAGAAAAAATATCACGCCTGGATCTCTCTATAAAAGCAGAATTTCATTCATAACTTTCTCCATTTCATTCATCACAATATACTATAATAATTTATTTTATTTAAAAATTAAGACCATGGGGCTACAAGTAAGTAAGCTCTATGCATTAAACTTCATCGAAAAATATCGTCCTTCTCTTTCTAAAATCAATGAATATTTCATTCATATCAGCTAAGCAGACTCCATGGACTAAATGATTTTGTGTTAAAGAATTACAGCGATTCTAATACAACTCATTCTACATATTTTGTTGTTTACATTTTACATAGGTGAAAAATAGGCTTAATAGTAGAAATAATCAAATTTAGATGAGCATTTAAACTGGAATATATTGTCATTGCGTTGTTTCAGTATGTAGATGCACAGAATTTAGGCAAAAATAAAGTAGTTTTAAGACGGATACAACACTCAATATGAATTAAAAAGAACTTTAAAAAATTACGATTTTGAAACAAGATGGATGCCATATATCATTTTGAAGTGGGTCATGTGATCGTTTCATATCATGGTCACGTGATCGTTTCATATAAGATGTGTAATTATTATTTGAATTTTTATTTAAAAAACTACGGAATATATTTCGCTGAATTTTTTTTTATATATTTTATGGAACAATTTTTATTTAAAAACTACAGAACATATTTTGCTGAATGGTTTTTATATATTTTATGGGATAATTTAAACCTTTTCCAAAATTTTCAAAACAATTTGTGAATTTTAAATCCGCTTAAAAAAAAATGTTTGAAAACTTAGGTCTCATAGGTTTCCATGCATTTCACTTTTTCAACCCGGGTTCAATCCAAAACTAATTGGGTGATATTATTCATTTATATTCCCATAGGTCCTACAGACCGTCTGAACAACATACTAAAATTTCATTTTGATTAAGTCATTTTTACGGCAGTTATCGTGCTAACGGACAGACAGACAGACAGACAGACAGACAGACAGACAGACAGAATGAACAAAGTCATAAACACTTTTCAACTTTGTTGTAAAGTGTTAAAAACGAATCGGCAGGCATAACTTAAAATTTGAACAGAATTGAAATTACATATGGAATCACGGTAGATATAAATAAACAAGGATTCATAAAGAAGGATATTACGTAGGTTATTACAACGAATTAAGAATTAAAAGGGAGGTTTTTTCAAAGACGGGCTGAAAGTTATCTTTAACAACAGAAGTGTGTAGTAATGCCCGAAAACGCGCTGGATCTTTAAAGCTATGTATGTCTTGTAGAATGATTTTATTAAATGACCTTTTATCTATGATGTTGTGCCTTTGATTTTATAACTGAATTTAGAATAGACGTGATACCCCTTTATTACCATTCTAAAGTATTAGAAGGTATAGAAACCAGATAAAACTGCATTCAAAATACAATGAGTGCCTATTAATAGATAAAAATGATAATCATTAATAACTCTAAAAAAAGTTAAAAAATTAATAAAATATGTATCTAGAAATTAAACAAGACCTTCCACGGATTCCTTTCATCTATCTCCTGGCAAAATGGACTGTTAGTTGATAAAAGTGTAATGAAATGCGTAGTAACAATGGAATATATACCCATGAGTATCAGTTAGTAAATAATAAGGAATAAATGGGGAATGATTATAATTTTATAGTAATTTAGACATGACAACACTCAAGTGCATTAACAACACTCTATTATCCTTAACTTTTTTACTATACTGTTAACCAAATATAATGAATAAAATTAAATATAAAATCATTACTAATGATTTACTAATTTGGATAAGGATTTTTTATATGTAAATGATGAAACTTTTTATCTGATAATCTATAAATTTCAAGCAATTGATTTTTAATGATATTACATAAAAATTGAACGAATTTCAAGAAGTAAAGGTAATAATTTATAGATATTAAAGTTAAAAAAGCTTGTAAATAACATATAATATTTAACATATAAATTATATATTATAAATATTATAAATTATATTTAATACTATTAGAAGATTCAATACATAGATTTAAATCGTGGTAGTATACACCAAACGAAGTATTTTTCGTCATAGTTTATCGGGTCAAAAATGAAACGTTATGGTGTTACAGGGCTATGGATTGGGAAAGGGGGTCTCATAGCTTGGTCCCCAAGATTGCCCGATCTGTCGTCTTGACTTGTTTTTTTTTGTGATATCTCAAGCGTTTCGTCTGTGGCACTCCCCTTGAGTATGAAAAGGAACTCGTCGCTAGAATTTCGGCCGCTGCTGCTGAAGTGCGCGGCATACCTAGTCTGTTCGAGAGAGTTCGCCAATCGCTCCATCACAGCTGTGAGATATGCATTCAGGTTGGCGGTCACTCTTTTGAGCCATTACTGTTATTATTGTTTATTAAATGTCATTTTATAACTTCTAAACTTCTAAGTCATTGTATTTTCGCCTCACCTCATCCGTTTCAACATTTTAGTAGTCGGCATAAAACGCTACAAGAAAAACGGCATTTCATAGTTTAGTGTATATAAGAAAAAAAGGGTTTGAAGATAGAATGAAGGAAAAGTGACAATCTGTAACACGAAAGTTCAAATATCTAACAGGCTTATATATATATATATATATATATATATATATATATGTGTGTGTGTGTATATATATGTATATATATATATATATATATATATATATATATATATATATATATGTATATATATATATATATATATATATATATATATATATATATATACAGAATTACTTAAAAAGTAATCACATTTTTAAACCCATTAATAATCAGTCTATCAAAATCAAAACTAAAATGCTAAAATTATATACACAATTAAATATTAATTGTAAGTTTTTTAAATTTCCTTATGTTACTTTGGATCCTAAATTCCATAAATCACCTCTCAGTTTTAGAACAGTCACTTGTGGACATAATACCTTTACCACTACAGCTAGTAAGTTTTTGCTTAACTGTTTAAATAGAATTAATGAATCTCTTAAATTTAGGAATTCAGGATATTTCATTTTAAACAATAGTTTTGATTTAGTAAATCACCTTAGCAAGCTTCCACACATTCTTGGTTTCCATACCTTTGATTTTAAAGACCAATCCATTCTTCCAATAATGTTGCATTTAATGTCAAAAACTTTCCTATGCTCTTGCACTTTGTGTTATACAACAATTATATTATCCAAGGTGATAACATATATTTACAAACCTCTGGTGTACCACAAGGTGGCTGTAATAGTAGTATACTCGCTAACTTATATCTTTATTATTATGAATGTCATTTTAACTCTAATTCATATATTATATATAGATATGTTGACGACTTAATTTGTATTATCATTGATGATTCCGAACCAATTAATATTGATTTTTACCCATCTAACCTAGAATTAATTCCTAATGAGCCTAGCGTTAGTCAAACTGTAAACTTTTTAGACCTAAATATAGATACCCTCCATAATCATGTAATCACCAATCTATATGATAAAAAAGATTCTTACAACTTCACTATCATAAAGCTGCTTTCATACCAATCTTGTAATTCTATTCAATTGTTTAGAAACATCATTTTAAACCAGCTATTTATAATACATCGACTTTCTGATCCTCGGTTTCACTTTCTCCACATCAATAATCTTAAACGCATTTGTCAAAATTACCAATATCCGGAAGTATTTGTAAATAATATTATTAATAATTTCAAATATACCACGTAATATTTTTCCACATGCATTATTTATCTTTGATTGGATAACTCATTTTTGAGAATTCACTCATTTTTATCACCTAACTTATCACTTGGCCTGAGTCTATTACTTTTTACTATTTTCGAATGACTATTTTCCACTTGTCCTGAGTCCTATACTGATTACTATCTTTGAAAGTCTCCATACATATTAGGTATCGTTCAAATGTATTCATTCCGGTGCCCACTCGCATTGACAGAGTGAGGTGAAATGCTCAGTCGCTTCTTCCACTTACACGTGGTAACTATGCTTCTGAGTTCATATTTCTGTTCGAGGAGGTATTAATTTTCTGATTTGTAATTCAATTGATTTATTTTTCTCCTTCCACTAGCCAGTAGACAGTTCCAATGGTGTCTATAGATAAATACTATCGCCATTGTCCGAAACTGGCTATTCTATCGGTTTTAATTCGAATTGTATGGCTGTCCTGATGAGAATGCAATTTCGAACTAACCGCCATTTTTTGTGTAGTTTCAATTGATTGTTCTCTATGTCTTAATCTTTTATCTTGAGCTAATTATTATTGCCTTTTCTCATTTTTGCCGTGTTTTCTTTTTCTTTTTATTTATATTTATATACTTTTAATTGTGAAGTTTGTATCCTAATATTCTTCTCATCCCCCTTTCCATTGTAGTGATATGTTACCTTCTATTTTTATCCTTAGTCTTGGTCTATAGTTACTCATTTGTAACAGATATGCTAGAGATGGGTTTTTTTTTGTTCATACAGTAGTTTATGCATAATTTACGATTAAAATCTTTCATTTTTTATTTATATATATATATATATATATATATATATATATATATATATATATATATACTAAACTATGAAATGCCGCTTTTCTTATAGGGCTTTATACAAACTACTAAAACTGTCACTTCTATTAATAGTCGATTGCTGGGGAACTAAGCTTGCATTTGTAAAGATTCCCAGAGAGAGCACCGTTCTGATGAATCCATGGGAGTGAGTATAAACTTTGTGCGTATATAAACAAAAGAATCAGTAAAAATGCTGGAGATTAAAAGGATCACCCACAATCTTAATTGGAAATCTTTGCGGATTCTTTCACCTCAAGTTAATTAATTATGCAAATTCTTTGAAATTACTTTAATGTCAAATTGCGCATACAGTAAAATCGCAATATGTTGAGATAACGAATCCCCCGCAGGTGACCTAGAATGCGAAGTCTTTGCACGATTATATTACCGACTACGGTACAGAACCTAACGAAACCGGATTTTTGATTTAACGGGGCGGTGAAAATATGGTGGCTTAAAAAGTATTTTTCAGGTCCCCCAGAAACTCCTGATTTAAATAGTCGAAGTTTTGTACACTTATAATATCTGGGCCAACGGCTGTACCGTGCTGAAAACACCGGTTCTCGTTAGATCACCGAAGTCAGGCAGCATCGGGCGCGGTTAGTATTTGGGTGCGTGACCACCTAGGAACAAACACCGCGTTCTGTTGGCACATTTCGGGCGCGGTAGCCCGGTGGTTTGCGCGCTGGATTTGCACGCTGCCACAACTGCCGCCGTATTCATGCGGAGTACGATCACATTAAACATGTGGGTCCGTAAGTCCTTCCGAGAGGTTGGTGGTAGGGGAAGGAGGGTACGGTCCCTGTGGATGCCTCCCCCATTGGGTTCCGGTCTAAATTGGGTGGCACTTCCAGGCCGTCCAAACAGTTACCTTACACCTTCCTGGTAGGTCGGACGGTCTGGGTCTCAACAACAACAACAACACTTATAATATCTACTACTTGACAGAGCATACCGTAACCAGATTTTCGATTTACTCCCCCACAGCCCGGGGGAGGAGAAAATTGGGTTTCTCGAAAAACTTTTCAGATCCCCGTCCCCTGGTGACTTGGAAGTCTATTTGCATACTTATTTGCACCTTTATAGTATCAACTATGGGACAGAATCTAACGTAAACGTATTTTTTATTACTTTCCTTATATACAATTATAAGAAAGTATTGTGACGGAGTTGAAAATTCGAATTCGAGTTTTCGACGGGAGAGCACGTTTCAAGCATGCCTGATCACGAATCGGACATTTTTTGAGGTGATGTCTACATTTGTATGCAGTGCAATTTTTCCCAGTTTGACGTTTCCTAAAATACTCTTTTTTTTTTTCTCAGTTTCAAAGTTTTGTGTCTATTCGTATGTTTAATGATGAAGAGATCCACGGCACAGTGTGTGTAACGTTAAATTGTACATTTGGCACTTTTCCTGATGAAAACATTTAATATTATTTCGTATCCAATTAACCTATATTTTACCCAACTCTAACAATTATCAATATTGATAGCAACCTCAATAAGCAATATAGCCCATATATTTAAATATTTTAATAATAAATTCATCAATTAGGCATCATTTTCAGTAACTTGGCGTCATTTTTGCAATTTTGACGATATTTTCGTCAATGTGGGGCTAAATATCGCTGCATTTCTTATATAATAAAAGGTATACCCATCATATGACGGAATTAAAAATTTGCAAAACATTGTATACCATTTGATGGCATTTTTATCAATTTGACGACATTTTTATCAATTATATAATATTTTTATCAGTTTGGCAACATTTAAAAAGTCGCCAAGTTGGCAATATGCCGCCAAAATTCATCGCCAGAATTTCGCGAAGAGTTACAACCGGAAAAACAGGTTATTCTTATCTTAATATTCTTCTTTCCAAAATATTGAATTTTCATTGATTTTGCGTCATTCTTATCAATTTGGCGACGTTTAAAAAACTTCGCCAAAGTTATTGATAGTCCGCCAAATTCGTCTCTATAATTTCGTCAACTATTATGGTCGAAGAAATAGGTTATTCTTATCGTCCAAATACAAAACTATTCCCCAAAGTTTCTTCTCCTATAGTATATTCTTATATTCTTTCTAAGATACTGAATTTTCATCAGTCTTCATTTTCTTTGATTTAGCGTCATTTTTATCAATTTTGCGATATTTTCGTTAATTTGGGAACATTTAAAAACTCGGCAAGTTGCCGATATTCCGCCAATTTTCCAAGCATTGTGGAAGGAGAAATAGGTTATTCTCATAGTAGATAAACGGCTAATGGCGTTACATTACAAAGCTATTACCCAAGTGTCTTTTCTCGGGAATGGAACGAGCTAGGTCTACAAGAATGATGATAATAAATTTATCGCATAATATTACATATGAAAAGTGAACGTATTTCACAATAGTTAATACTATTACATAATAGTTAATGCTTTTGACAATAGTTAGTACTCGAATTCGAATTTTAGACCCCGTCACAATACTTGTTCCTTATACGTTATACTATGTATATAAGGAAAGTAAAAAGTTATTGTCCAATTTGCTTAGAGATTAATATATAAGAGTGTGTCTGCACTAATTATTCATGTACTAAACATGAAATTTTAAATTACAAATATAGTTAATAAATAAATAAATTACAAATATATTTTAAGTTACAAATATATTTTAAATTACAAATTACAAATACAAAGTATTTTGTACGATTAAAAAAAATATAGGATTATTAGCAATCATGATTTTTTCTAAATATATTTTGTAAAATATTTTCGAATGATTTAAGTTTAGAGCGCTTACAAATATAGTTAATTAATAAATATATTACAAATATATTTTAAATTACAAATATATTTTAAATTTCAAATTACAAATACAAAGTATTTTGTACGATTAAAAAAAATATAGGATTATTAGCATTTATGATTTTTTCGAAATATATTTTGTAAAATATTTTCGAATAATTTAAGTTTAGAGCGCAAAAGCATTAAAGAGCTTCACTTTAATGATAAAAGGTGTTTCCGGTGACTTAAGTTAAAAAAATAATCTTGCTGATAGTGTGCTATTCACTAACCCATTATTTATTTTTTGAGCTATGACTTATCTTTGAAATTATATGTTTAACAAGAAAGATCAATCATGCATAAAGCTTTGATTATGAAACACTTTCTAACTGAAATGCAATTTTATTCACATTTTAAGCTGATTCAAAAACTGCCATTCGACAAAATGAATCTTAAAACTTCATCAAAAAAGACAATTTTAGTTACACAAAATGAACTTTATTCAAATGACGTCATCAAAAATATAATTTGCAAAGTGTGTACAATGTCTTTGGAATTATTATTACGTCACAATTATAATATTTTGTTGTTTTAGAAACTACAACGTATGCTTATCTCATGTTAAATTAGTTCTTCGATATTGTTGTAACTATTACAAACCATTTCATTTTATAAATCGTCTGTCTCTCTATGTAAAATCAATGGATATTTCATTCATATTACTTATATTCCAGACTCCAGATCTAAATAATTTTGCGTAAAATAATTCAGCAATTCTTATACAACTCACCTCATAATCGCTTGATTTGTTTGCATCCTGTATGCTATAGTTTTACGCTTCGTTGTAGGAATAAAGAAAGTTTATTGATCATTTAAAATAAACTTTAAAATAAACTTTTTAAAATAAAATAAGCGTTGGTACGGAATTTAGATACACAGATAATAGGCTAAAATAAAGCGGTTTTAAGAAGGATACAGCACTAAATATACTTTTAAACGATCATTAAGCATCTACGGTTACATAGCGGAAAAAACATTGAAGTCATATTTTATTTTGCATTGCGTCACGTGATCTCTTTATATATCGGTTCATATAATATAGGTGTAATTATTATTTCAATTTTTTATTAACACTTTACAACAAAGTTGAAAAGTGTTTATGACTTAGTTCATTCTGTCTGTCTGTCTGTCTCTCTGTCTGTCTGTCTGTCCGTTAGCACGATAACTGCCTTAAAAATGGCTTTATCCAAATGAAATTTTAGTATGTTTTTCAGACGGTCTGTGGGACCTATGGGAATATACATAAATAATATCACCCAATTAGTTTTTTATTGAACCCGGGTTGAAAAAATGAAATACATTGAACCCTATGGGACCTAATTTTTCAAACATTTTTTAAATAAATTTAAAATTCACGAATTGCTTCGAAATTTTTAGGAAATATTCACATTATCCCATAGAATATATAAAAAAAAATTCAGTAAAATATGTTAAGTAGTTTTTTAATTAAAAATTATTTAATATAGGGAAAAAACAAATTCAATTAAATTCAGACTTTGGGATATCCTCCAGAAAGAAAAGAGAGATATATTATGTAATAAATATCTTTCCAAGTATTTAATCATTTAGCATATGAGAGAGGCTTCACATTTTAAAATAAATTTGGTAGATTACAATTTTTCATTTTTTAACACTTTACAACAAAGTTGAAAAGTGTTTATGACTTTGTTCATTCTGTCTGTTTGTCTGTCTGTCCGTTATTAACACTTTACAACAAAGTTGAAAAGTGTTTATGACTTTGTTCATTCTGTCTGTCTGTCTGTCTGTCCGTTAGCACGATAACTGCCGTAAAAATGACTTTATCAAAATGAAATTTTAGTATGTTGTTCAGACGGTCTGTAGGACCTATGGGAATATAAATACATAATATCACCCAATTAGTTTTTTATTGAACCCGGATTGAAAAAATGAAATACATTGAACCCTATGAGATCTAATTTTACAAACATTTTTTAAGTAAATTTAAAATTCACGAATTGCTTCGAAATGTTTAGGAAATATTCAGATTACCGCATAGAATATATAAAAAAAATTTAGTAAAATATGTTAAGTAGTTTTTTAATTAAAAATTATTTAATATAGGGAAAAAACAAATTCAATTAAATTCAGACTTTGGGATATCCTCCAGAAAGAAAAGAGAGATATATTATGTAATAAATATCTTTCCAAGTATTTAATCATTTAGCATATGAGAGAGGCTTCACATTTTAAAATAAATTGGTAGATAACAATATTTCATTTTTTAACACTTTACAACAAAGTTGAAAAGTGTTTATGACTTTGTTCATTCTGTCTGTCTGTCCGTTATTAACACTTTACAACAAAGTTGAAAAGTGTTTATGACTTTGTTCATTCTGTCTGTCTGTCCGTTAGCACGATAACTGCCGTAAAAATGACTTTATCATAATGAAATTTTAGTATGTTGTTCAGACGGTCTGTAGGACCTATGGGAATATAAATACATAATATCACCCAATTAGTTTTTTATTGAACCCGGATTGAAAAAATGAAATACATTGAACCCTATGAGATCTAATTTTTCAAACATTTTTTAAGTAAATTTAAAATTCATGAATTGCTTCGAAATGTTTAGGAAATATTCAGATTACCGCATAGAATATATAAAAAAAAATTTAGTAAAATATGTTAAGTAGTTTTTTAATTAAAAATTATTTAATATAGGGAAAAAAACAAATTCAATTAAATTCTGACTTTGAGATATCTTCCAAAAAGAAAAGATAGATATATTATATAATAAATATCTTTCCATTTATTTAAACGTCTTGCATATGAAAGAGGCTTCACATTTTAAAATAAATTTGGTACATAACAATTTTTCATTTTTTTAAAATTTTATATAACTCTTCATGATATACTTATTTGATGGCATTTTTAATGCACATTCCTACGTCCTAGAGAGTTAAAATTTGGTACACAGCTTAAATTTGTTGAACATTTTATTCGACAAAAATTTGATGGATCTTTAAATATAGATCATACATTTTTTTCGAAATGGCCTGAAAATAATCCCCGTTCACTTCTATAAATCACTGTTGTAATATTGTTAAAAATTCTGATGTGGACAGCACATGTCTTTCCCTGCAGACTCATATTCGTTCCCTTTATTTATTCAATAATAATTTGAGTTTATCTGCACAAAATAACAACCATAAGTATTTTAAATGACATTGAAGTTAAACGTTAAACTTAAATTTGGTTCTCATTTGATAGCTGGACTTATTGTCAAAGGTGGCGTAGCGAAAACGCGAAAAAACTAGAATATCTCAAGAACGGCTAGTCCTAGAGTAATGGGGTTAGTCTTATTCTTTTTGTTGTCAAAAATCACGTATAAAATAGGAATTTAATTGATATAACTGAGCACACGTAGTCTTTTATTTTTAAATATAACGATTTTAGCGGGCCATTTCGCAAAAAGAGCCCATTCCTTTTTCCCGAATCGTACTAGAATAACTTACAAATAATTTATATACAAAATTTTGTTAAATTTGGTATATAAATCACTTGTAGGTTATGGAAATATTATTCACCAAATTTTGTTAAATTTGTTCCATTTGTTTTTAGCTAGAGTGGATAAAGGCAACTTCTGCGGCCATTTCGCAAAGAAGGCAGATTCTTTTATTACGAATCGTACTATAATCTAATGAACATCAGGATTTCCCACAAAAAACATACCTACCAAATTGTATGAAATTCGGTCCATTAGTTTTTCAATTAGAGTGGATGTAATATCCACACAGACGTCTTCCTAAAAATAGTTTTTTCGTGTTCTAGAAGTCCCAAAACGTGTAGATCCTTTGAAAATTCGAGTTCCGATCTTCGGCACGATTCCAATACTTTGAGTACATACACATACACACATATATTATCTGTGTATTATCTGTGTATCTAAATTCCGTGCCTATGCAATTACAATAGTTGTGATTTTAAATGATCCCTAAACTTTTATTATTTCTTCAACGAAGCCTAATTTTAACATATGCAGAATGCAAATATCTCAAGCGATTGTAAGATGAATTACATAAGAATTGCTGAATTTTTTTCACACAAAATTATTTAGCTCTGGTGTCTGGAATACAAGTTATATGAATGATATATTCATTGATTTTGCATAAAGAATCAGATGATTTATATTTCGATACAGTTTTAAATACTTAATTATAATAAATTACTGTAGTACTGTGATAATGTAAAAGATATCACCACTGAATGTATCACATTTTAGAAATTTTTAAATGAAATTACATTTCAGTTGGAAAGTGTTTCATAAGCAATGCTTATGCACGATTGATCTTTCTTGTTTAAAAAATTTCTCTAAATTTCGAAGCAAAATGTGAATTACCCAGGTTAAATCCGAAAATAATTGGCTGATATTATTCATTTTCATTTCCAAAGTCATAAGCAAATTTCAACTATGTAAGAAAGTGTTCGAAATCAACCGAAATAAGTATTAATAAAACGATGATATTTTCATATTAACAACATGCAAATGTTGAAGTATAAAAATTTCCATTTTGAAATATGAAAAAAAATTGTTTCTTTATTCAAAATTAAAATTGTAACAAAATATTTGTCTGTTTTATCCTCGAAAAATCTACTAATCTTCAAAGCTAATACAATTATAAAGCTAAATGCAATTATGAAGCTAAATACAAGTATAAAACTAAATACAATTATAAAGCTAAATACAATTATAAAGATAATTAAAGCTAATATAATTATAAAGCTAAACTTAAAAGCTACTAAAATTATCTGTAAGATGTTACGTAAATATTTCCATGTTAGATAATGTTTCTGCTTTAACTAAACAGTCAAAAAGAATAAAATGTTTAAAATTGTTACTGCTATCAAGTGAGTCAACTGTAATATAAATAAATTTTGAAAGAAATCGTCGAGCACCATTGCTTATAAGTTATCACGAGATTTTCGCCGGATATTACGGTTTACTTTCCATTAGAATGAAATGACAGTGATGAAATTTGATGGGATTTTTAGATGGGCAATTTAAAGAAGAGTAATACACAAGTGTACATTTAAATAAGACAGCGAGATAATATCATAAGAAGACTTCAACTTTCGATATTGTTTTCCAAAGTTTCTTTCTATCGCACTTGGCGAAGGTAATGTAGCTATGTATTTCGAGAAATAAAAGTATTTTATAAACACCCGAAAAATTTTATAAACAGTATACTTGTAGTTTATAAAAGATCATAAAATGTAAGATAATAGCGCACGATTTTGAAAAATTAAAAAAAAAAAATCCCGCTTTTATTACGTTTCACATTTTTTTTAAATTATACAGTTAAATAAAAATGTATTCTTCGTGTATTTGAAGAAATTATGTGAGATATTAAAAACTGTAATATTTTTTATTCGCCATATAATTTGCAGTGATACAATGATGAATTATTGTGTTTCATAATTACTCAAAAACAATCTGTGGAATTTACAGAGAGAAAAATGTTTTGCTGAGTTTCCAGTGTTTCCACGTAACATTTACAGAACCGAAATCCTTTTTTATAAAACATTGGAAAAGTGCAAAATTTACGAGGTCACTGCTTTATTCCTTGAAAGTGCTAAAAGAATGCAGACCTAAGTCCTCCTTGTGCATGCCCAATACTTCAGTGTGAAGAGTCAGAATTGTTTTTTTGAAGATTATACTTTAATTTAAACAATTGAAACCAGAGAAAAATTGTTATGGTATATTACAGTTGTAATGATTTATTGTAATTGCTTTATCTGTAACTGTTTTTGTATCATTTGATGCTCTATAATTGCTCTGTTTACACATCTCCTTCTATAAGGTTATCTTTTAGGAGTGGGTATTCGTGGATTCTGTAATCTCCTTACTTCTGAATATTAAAGAAATAAATTAATAAATAAATAAATTTTTTGTCCTAACAATTTTCACAGTTTTAAGCTGTTTTAAAAGCATTTGAATAGACTTAAATTTTATAACTTCTACCTGTTTAGGTAATATTTGCGCTTTTCATAAATTTTACACTTTTCAACAAATTTATACATAATTGTTTTATAAATAACAACTCTGTAAACTTTACATAAAAAGAAGATGTCTCAACCGGCAGCTTTTTAAACTCACTGAATTCCATATTTCTTTTATACAGAGTGCAAATATTTCGTAGGTTTTCGCTCGAGATTTCATTAAATATAGAATATTAATAGAAAATATTAAATATTGACCACCGCATTTCATATTTAAATTCAAGCCGCAATTATCAAACCTTAACTGCGAAAATGAAAGCCAGAAAATTGATAATTAAAATTCAAGCATCGTCCCCCCAGGATTCTCGATCCTATATGCCTTTTGTCTTGCACATGCAGCCCAGAAAATTGATCGGGAATGGGTGCATCCCATATATATTTTTTTTCCCTTACCCAGCTTTCTTTTCTTTCATTGGACGGTGGCAACAGAGCGTGTTAATTTATGGAGCGTAATTAACATCAAAGTATAAAAGTGGTGGGAAGGTTTTATAAATTCGTTCTCCACCGAACTCGAAATTAAGAAGTTGCTGGTTCGGAAAAGTGAAGAACCGAAATGAAGGGAAGAGAGAGAGAGAGAGAGAAAAAAAAAGCGCGGGAAAAAATATAAAAGAAAACTTAGAAAATCGGCGCATTAATAAGTCAGGAGAGACAAAAAGCAAGATGGAAATGAAGGGCGCTCGCATAAAAAATTAAGTTCTGAAAAAAATAATTTAAGAAATGGTGATGGTTGTGGAGGAGTAAAAATAAAAGAAAAAAAAATCTCTTTTTTTTTTACTGAAACGCATTAAAAAACAGTTATGAGTTCACTCCTTTTTTTCCTTATATATTTTGGGCTTTGTTTCTTGAAAGACTTTTCTAAAAGCAGGAAATAAAAAAAGGGAGAATTACTCCCAAAAGAGAAAAGAGTTATATGTATAAAAACTTCATGAAAAGCTTCGAAAGAATTTTTTTTTTTTTTTTTTTTTTTTTCTTCAATTTTTTTTCTGCTTAATTTTTCAGAGACTGAAAGAAACAACAATGTGGAAAAAATTGTTCACAAATTAAAGATCCCGTGGCGAGCAAAGTATCACTAATCAAAATGCAAATTATTGAGCTGCAATTTTAATTAAATCAATATAAAAAATCGTTCCACGCAGAGTTAATTTCCCGAATTTTTATTCTCAGAGCGCCTGGTAACATTAAATTATCATTATTTTTTTTTTGTTTTTGCTGCCTTCTCTTTTCTAATGAATTTTTGTTTGTGTTATTAGATATGTATTTAAAAATTCTGAATTTTTTCTGATTATGAAATTGTATTTAATGGCCTAGTCATTTGAAATTTTTAAAATGTTATTCAAACTTGAGAAGTTGAATCGAAAAGAAAATTGCACCGTAACGAGATTGTCTTTTCTATTGACTTAAAGATGAAAGTGATTTAAAAAATAAATTTAAAAAATAATTAAAATAAAACAGCATATTTTTTACGGTTAATTATTCTGTTTTATTAATTATTAACGAGGTCTTCACTCTTGAGTTGTACAAATTTAAACTTGCCATATATCTACTATACTTTTGACATTTTATTATTCTTATCTATGTAAGATCAAATTACTGATTTTGACTGTTCATTGGTGTTTTTAAAGTCATCTTATAGACAAAATGTGCCATAACTTTCAGAAACAGAAAGGGAAATAATTAATATTGAAATGTTTAAACTGATTTATTTGTATTCTCCGCTATCCAGGCAGCGCGCCTTGTCAATTTGGCTTTTAACAACTTAATGTGCGATCGATTATTTGTGTTCTAAAAATTATTTAACAAAGTAATTACATTGCTTTGCACTAATACAGAAGGTCATTTGCACTTTATGGAAACAATTTTGATAATTAATTTTTATGCAAAAAAGGCGTATTTCTTGCGGCAATTTGCTTCTATCTGATAGCCTTGATTCTTGACTATATTAGCTGTAGCTCTAATTTTTCATGAAAGTAAACTTTTCCTTAGCACCGTCATGTCAATTTTATCCCACTCCTCTTGGGTCATTTTCCAAAGTCCGTTCAGTGTTCTTGGATGCCGTTTACCTAAGGCTCGTTTTAACAAACCGAAAACACAAAAGTCCATCGAGCAAGCAGCGGAGAAGCATCGGATGATTTTACAGGTATTTCATTAAGTGGAATACATTTTATTCCTGTTTCTGATTCTTTCTTTGCTAAATATGCTGCAGTTGATTTAGACGTGTGACTAGAGGCTTTGTTCATGTGAAGCTCAACTTTATTGATGTCCTTTCCATATAAATGGCTGGAATTTCTTCTTCAAAAATTGGTTCTATAATTTTCTGCTGATAGTAGAGTGAATTAATATTAACTTTACTTGAGACTTTTTTGAGTTTTAATGTACCATTGTAACAAAATCCTGCAACTATCTTGAATCCGTTTGGAAACTTTTCTGTACATTGACGAAGCCATTTCGTACGGTCATTTTCATCAGTTGAGCAATAGAAAATTGCTCTTTTTTATTACAGTTATTTAAATACACCCATGCCTCATCGGGTGTTACCACAAATTTCCATTTATGAGCAGCTAAGTGTTTTTCATATAATTTGCTACAATTTGTTTTTCTTTCCGCAATATGTTTTGGCAAAAGCAGATGAACTTAGATTTAAACATCTTTTTAACTTCAAATCTTTATGAATGATTTTACTTACAGTGCTAGAAGATATTCCCAGTTTCGATGCAATGGATCTTTGAGTCGGTGGATTTTCTTTTAGGATCAGAGACTTCACTTTATTGATATTTACTCGCGTTAGAACAGTCTTAGGATGCGATTTTAGGGCCATTTTATCATTTTTACTTTCAGCTAGATGTGTTTTCGCTTTCAAATTTAATATATTAAAAATACCTATTTGAAATGCAATAACCTCGATTTTTGCACCGCTTTACAATTTGTTGATATGAATATTTTTCCTCAGAAAGCGCATTTACGTAATCTTCGAGCCATTTTCAAAATAAATCTTTTATTCTACATTCCAATAAAAACAAAACAGTAGCAGACGATTATATTAACAAGAAAGATCAAACATGCTTAAAGCATTGATTATGAAACACTTTTCAACTTCAATGCAATTTTATTTAAAAAAGTAGAAAATGCAATACATTCCTCGGTAATATTTTAAAACTTATCACAATACTACATTAATTTATTATATTTGAAAACTTAAACCTTCATTGAAAAAAATGAACTTCATTCAAATGACGGTATTGAAATCTAAACTGCCTGGTTTAAATATCTCTAAAATGCGATACATTCCACGGTAATATTTTTAAAACTATCATAATACTACGATAATTTATTATATTTGAAAACTTCATCGAAAACAACTGAAATTAATTCAAATGACGTCATAGAAAAAATAACACGCCTGGATCTTTCTATAAAAACTGCATTTCATTCATAGCATTTTCCCACTCATTTCATTCATCACAATACTATAATAATTTATTTTATTTAAAGATATAAACCATGGAGCTACAAGTAATTAAACGCTATGCTTAAAACTTCATCGAAAAAAATCGTCCTTCTCTTTATAAAATCAATTAATATTTCATTCATATCAGCCATGCAGACTCCATGGACTAAATTATTTTGTGTTAAAGAAATACAGCAATTTTAATACAACTCATTCTACATATTTTTCTGTTTACATTTTACATAAGTGAAAAATAGGCTTCGTCGTAGAAATAATCAAATTTGGATAATCATTTAAACTCAAATATATTGTATTTGCGTTGTTTCCGTATGTAGATGCACAGAATTTAAGCAAAAATAAAGTAGTTTTAGAACGGATACAACACTCAATATGAATGAAAAAGAACTTAAAAAATCACGATTTTGAAATAAGATGGATGCCATATATCATTTTGAAGTGGGTCATGTGATCTTTTCATATCATGGTCACGTGATCGTTTCATATAAGAGGTGTAACTATTATTTTAATTATTATTTAAAAAACTATTGAATATATTTCACTAAATTTTTTTTTATATATTTTATGGAACAATTTGAATATTACCTAAAATTTTCGAAGCAATTTGTGAATTTTAAATCCGCTTAAAAAATGTTTGAAAAATTAGGTCCCATAGGGCTCAATGTATTTCATTTTTTCAACCTGGGATCGATACAAAACTAAATGGGTGATATTATTCATTTATATTCCCATAGGTCCTACTGACCGTCTGAACCGCATACTAAAATTTCATTTTGATTAAGTCATTTTTACGGCAGTTATCGTGCTAACGGGCAGACAGACAGACAGAATGACAAAGTCATAAACATTTTTCAACTTTGTTGTAAAGTGTTAAAAATGCCAAATCTTTATCTCAAAAGCTGACGAGAAACATAAATGCAAAATCGTTTCCATAAAGTGCGAAGGACCATCTTATGTAACAACTTTCAGCAGAAAAAAAAATATTTAGAGAACATGCCAAAAGGTTGTTTTCAAGCTAAGATTCTAGAGAACCGCTCCAATTGCAGATCGTAGCATACGCGGACCGTTTGCAAGCACGCACAGAATTGACAATGTTGCAATGTCAGCGATAGAATCAACTAGGAAACAATCAACGAACCAAACATATGTCAGGACAGAAACTGTGGATTAAAAATTTTAATACAAGATTCCAATTTTCTGATTTTATAAATATTATTTCATTTTTTACTTGTACAATTATTTCATGATTATAATCATTCTGTTAGGAACTCACTTACACTGAACGTAAACTTACGAGCATTTAAACATATAATTTTACAGCTAAGATTAAAGTACATATTTTTCTTTCTCTTTCGAAAATACAAATGTCAGGCTACGATAGGTAGCTTTCTCCGAATTATGGCGTTTTTGAGGTAGTCGCTTTTATAATACAACATACTGACTTCGTAAATTTTAGAGATATCGTTTTCATTTTCCAAACTCGTCATTTTTTTCATGATTATAAGTATCGCACTCAAAAATGGTTAAGATTGAATGAAAACTCACTGAGTGAGAAAACACCGAATTCTTTATTTTTACTTTTCTTGGTAAAGAAACTTTTCTCATTCTTGCAATTCTAAGTATTTTGATTTACTATTGAGAAAGGGGTGTTTATTTTAAACAAGTTACGGCTATCCTTATTGCTGCGACCAGCGCGTTTGTTTGTACCGCATTGCGTCCACGTTGTACAATTGGAATGGCGATGCAGGGGAGAAACGTATCGTAGGAAAAATTTTTGTTCAAAACATGCGATTTGAAAATTGAGTTCTGATTCGTTAAAAAATGTAATTAAAAATTTAGAAAAAGGATGCATTATTTTAGGCATAGATTCTACTGTGTTGGTGTTGTTGTTGTTGAGACCCAGACCGTCCGACCTACCAAGATTCTACTGTGTAGAAGACCCAGACCGTCCGACTCGTCCAGAGGACTAAGAGCAACTATTTGGACGGCCGGAAGATTCTACTGTGTGAAAAACCTCAAACTGTAAGTGCGATAGATTTCGCGTGGCATCGAGAACAAACAGATAGATTCTTCTATTTATTATTATATAGATTCTTTTGAAACTTATTCCTTATGAGACTCTCGTTGTTATTAATAATTTGCGACTCTGAAAGTATTCATGAAAATTGTTATTGAAAAAATGTCAGCGTTAGTTTAAATGGTTCCCCCTCTCTCCCCCGCATTGCGGTATCAAAACACACTGGGCTAAACACAATAGAAAATTTTTTGCAAAGAAACATAATAATCACGAAATATACCTTACCTTCCTTGAAACACAAACATTTTATATGTATTAATATGGAATTTGAATGCTGTATCGTATCTCATTATTACACTAATTAGCTATCAATTTTACTAATGGAGTTCTTTTTCTTCACACTCTATTTTCTCTTCTTTGGATTTGCATTACTAACATTTTTAGAATTTGTCAGTATAAATGTACCGTATACTGTACTGTACAAGAATTTGCTGACATTTTCAACAATACATATAAATTATGTCTTTAAATGCATATTGTTAAGAACGTGTAAAATGCTTTAACTGGTGTTTCTGTCTAATATCTTCTTCCACGGAATTAATCTCTTCTTTCATCGCTTCCTGTCCAGCTTTAATTTCTTGTTTAATTTCTTCTTTCATCGCTTCTTGTCAGACTTTTATCGCTCTTTTCATCTCGTCTTGTCCAGTTTTTATCTCGTTCTGTACAGCTTTCATAGCATCATTCATCTCATCTTGTCAGAATTTCATAGCTTATTTTTCACCTCGTCTTGTACGAATTTCTTTTCGTCTTATACGACTACCAAAGTTTCTTGTCAGGCTTGCATAGCTTACTGTCCGACTTTCATAACTTCTTGTACGGCTTGCATAGCTTATTGTCCGGCTTGCATAGTTTATTGTCTGGCTTGCATGGATTCCATGTACAATGCATGTATGGAGTTCTAGCGAAAAAACTAATTGACCAAAGTTCATAAAATTTGGTATCCAAGTCACTCGTGAGTTACTCTGGTTCTGATTAAATTTAGGTATGCTTAAAAATAATAAAACCTGCCTTTTGCTTTTGCAAAATAATCTAAAAAATTATCAAAATCAAAATTAAAAACTACGTATGCTCAAATTTATTAATTAAAGACTTGTTTTATACTTAATTTTAGACACTAAAAAGAATAAAATCAATCCCATAACTCTAGGGTTGACCCTTCTCAAGATATTTTAGTTTATTTTTAATTTTTACCTCATTGAATCTAATTACCAAATGAAGACAAAAATTTAATTGAAACTGCAAATTGGGTGTTCTTTCAAATAATTATCCGTGTTATGTTTTGCAATTAAACTCAATGAAATATGAAGAAAAGAATAAGAAAATGCATTTTAGTCTGTGGAGATGTACTTCCCACATCAAACTTACCACATCAGATTTTTTATTAATTTTAATTATAAGGTTTCTTATTCAACTGGTTAAACACAAACACATACTTCTGACAATGTATTATTTTTTGCTATCGAACCGAACTTTTCCGATATATCAATCAATGAGAAGACAAGGTCGTTACGTTCTTATCTAATTCCACACTATATTTTAAACTGAAACAGAGTTTAAGGTATAGGAGGGAGTGTGTGTGTGTGGCGGGGGATCGGGGTGACGGATAGAGGTAAATAAAATTTAGAAGGGGTGCGTAAAAATGTTGATAAACACCGAATTAGAACACATCTTCCTTCAGTATACATTATCGAGATGTTTCGATATGCAATGAATAGCGATATCGTGGTCCATCATTCCTAGAACGACCGCACCAAAGTGCCCGTTAACTTCCCTTATATGCGCCATTAATTTTATTGTTTGTGGATATCTATACGAGAATATATCCAATGGCCTCCATCTCAGAAAACAGTACCAAGAAACAGTCTTTTCTGGTTAAATGGTGTTGAACTGGCTGTAAACAAGGATATATGTTTACAACTGGTTCAACACCAACCAACGGATAGTGGTGCCTATTGAACCGGGAGATTGAACCGGTGAGGAGCAATGGGGTTTAGGTTAATCCATGAGGCATTTCAATCCGTTTGCAGTCAGTTTTGTTTCCAGAGGAAGACGATCAAGGGGAAGTTAGACGGATAGAAAAAAAATATATTATCCTGTGTGGATTATTGATTTCGATTATAGAAAGTTAAAAAAAATTGAAAGAACTCATGCATTGGACTAAATAAAGTGCAAAACTTTCGATGGAGATCCATTAGACGTCCATTTATCTAAATGTTAAAAGATATTGAGTAGATGTACACTGGAAGTTTTTTGTTGTATCGAAAGCTATCAGAGTAAGAAAATTAAATAGAATATCAATCATTTTAAGGAATTTATTCTTCACCATAATATATATATATATATATATATATATATATATATATATATATATATATATATATATATATATATATATATATATATATATATATATGAGGTATTTATGTTTCCTTTATTGTTCCAATCTATATGCTTGTCGTCCATATAACACAAGTTTATAGATAAAATCTATCTTGTGTTTCAGAAACAAGCATTTTTGTGTTCATTTCGAAGGGATATATGGACCCGAAGAGAATTTTTTCGAAATGAACTTATCGTAAGCCTAAATCTCCTCCATGTGCAAGCTTTTTTGCTTGATTTTTCTGTTTTCTTATTTGCATTCCTCATTTTTGAAATTTGTTGATTGTCTTTGTCTTTATGACTTGCATTATGCTTTATTATTTCCTCTTTTTGTCTTAATTTCTTTTATTTCTTTGTATTTTGTAGAAAATTTTGGAATAGTGTATTATGAGTTACTACATACATTCTAACTTTGGATTTAATAATTTATATTTATATATATATATATATATATACAGGGTGTCCAGTGCTATCGGTGCCCAATGGCTATTTCCTCAACCATTAGTCACAGAGATACACTTCCAAGTGCAAAAATGTTTTAAATTTTAAAATCTATTATCTTATAAACAGTTTAAATCAATAAATACATTTCTGAAAGAAATACGAATTATAAATTTTTATACGGTCCCCCGGTCCTGCCAATTATATTCAAGAAAATCATCCTCATACAATTTCATGCAAAATAAAAAAAAATATCTTCCTTTTACGACCAAAATTTGCCGAGTTATGAAGTATTAAACTTTATGACTTAAGTCGCTTTACCGTATTGACCATTTCTTCAGGCGACCAACCAATCAGGGACCGTATTGACCATTTCTTCAGGCGACCAACCAATCAGGGACCGTATTGACCATTTCTCAGCACAAAAAGTGCTCCATCTTTAAACGGCTATAAATCGGTCAATTTTGGTCATAAAAGGATGATTTTTTTTGCATAAAATTGTATGAGGATAATTTTTTAAATACTTTAATTGGTAGGTCTGGGGGACTGTATAAAAATTTATATTTCGTATTTCTTTTAGAAATGCATTTGTTGTTTTAAACTGTTTCTAAGATAATAGGTTTTGAAATTTAAAACATTTTTGCAATTGGAAGTGTATCTCTGTGACTAACGGTTGAGGAAATAGCCATTGGGCACCGATAGCACTAGACACCCAGTATATATATATATATATATATATATATATATATATATATATATATATATGTATATATATATATATATATATATATATATATATAACAAGTATATATATATATATATAAATATAACAAAACATTTTACAAAGATCCTTTGTTATCACCTATGTTGATAAAGCCTCTAATAATTATGCTATTATCTGTAAAAAATTTTATATTCAATTTCTGTTAGATTATTTAAAAAATAATAGTCTTTATAAACCTGATTTACATTCCATCAATAGTATTAAATTGAAAATTATCGATATGTATAGTGATTTAAATATTAAATATAAATATCTTAAATTTCCTTATATAGTGCTTATTCCAAAATTTCATAAAAATCCTATTAAATTTAGAACAGTTACTAGTGGCCATAATACTTACTCTACTACTGCGAGTAAATTATTACTAAATTCTTTAAATCCAATAAATAATAGTTTAAGCCAGACTAGCAATAATTACCATATTCTAAATAATAGTAAAGAATTAAAGAATAAATTAAAGAATAAATTAGCATCTCTTAGAAAAATAATAGGATTTCAAACTTTTGATTTTAAAGATCTTTTTAATAATATTAAGATATCTGATCTATATGATGTAATTTTAGCTCTATATAATGCTTATATTACACCTCTTTCAAATCAAATTAAATTTATAAATTTTCCTAAACTTCTTCACTTTGTTATTTTCAATAATTATATTTTTCAAGGAAATAAATTATACTTACAAGTCCCAGGAGTTCTACAGGGTGGCTGCAGTAGCAGTATGCTAGCTAATTTATACCTTTATCATTATGAAAAGTCATTTACTTCAATAGATTATACTTTTTACAGATATGTTGATGATTTGATTTGCTTAGTACATACTGAAAATTATCTCATAGATATAGATTACTATCCAGACAATTTGGAATTAATTCTTAATGAAGCTACTATTAGTAAAAATGTTAATTTTTTTGGATTTAAATCTTTTTATTGATCCTTCTAATAGAATTGTTACAAATTTATATGATAAAAAAGACTTTTATAATTTTAATATTGATAAAATCTTACCTTTTAATTCCTGTAACTCGATTCAATTGTTTAGAAATAGTATACTCAATCAGCTTTTTAGAAGTTATAGTTTATCTGATAAAAAATTTCATGCTATGCATATCAATAATCTCAAAATTACTAGTAATTTATATAAATATCCCTCTTATTTAGTAAATAGTATTGTTAAAAAATTTAAAATAGCTGGATTTTTATAATTCTTTTCATAGTATCATATAATTCTATTCATAGTATTTTATATTTGCCAGACATATCCATTCTCCTGTTTTTTTTTTTTTTTTTACATTCACTTCCCACTTCAGCATTACTATTATTTGCCCCTCTTTTTAGTAGCTCTTTTTGTATATTAATACTTTTTCTTAACATTTCGCTTCACAGTTTTTCAATTCTTATGAATGGCAACAGTAAATGGTTTTTTATTTTTTCTTTACGAATGGCAACACTGGTCTCTTCTATCAGTGTTCCCTGTATTGAATCGATTGTACATACGCTGTGCTTTTTCCAGGTATTCATTTTTTCTTTTTTATTCCTTCTTTATGTATGTCGTCCAAGTAGAAATAGTTTATAGATTTAATCTATCTATTTCTTCAGAAACATATATTTTTGTGTTTGCTTCTACAAAAAACTTGGACATGATTAGATTTTTGTAGAGGTTAACAATTCATGATTTAGGCTTAGAGCCTCGTCCACGTGTAAGGCGTTTGTTATACTTATTTCGATTCCATACCTTTGTATTATATAATTTTCATTGACTTGTTGATTCGATATTTATTTTATTTATTTTTTTCCATTTGCTTGAGGATTAGTTGATTTTTACTTTTGTTTTGTAAGTCAGTTATATAGTTGAATTTAGTTTAAGTTTTTCTTTTTTTGTTTCCATACCTTTTAATTTGGTTGATTTACTGTAACTTGATAGCTTGTGTTTTGTATGTTTTATCCATTTGATTGATGATTTGCTGTAATATATTTTATTCTGTGGGTGTTTTAAAAAGTTAGGTTTATCGTGTTACATCTTCTTACTTTTCGTTCATTGGATTTTCAAACTTCTATTATATATATATATATATATATATATATATATATATATATATATAATATTTAAAATAAAAAAAGAAAATATATAGGTGGAATGATTGTGTTTACAGGGTTGCAGGAAGGTCAAGGGGGATTGCGACCCCTATTTCCTGGTTAGAAGCTAGCTTTGACTTCATGAAAACGCTCCCAGAGACTCTGCACGCCCGAAACAACAATCGATCATGCCCGTGGGGAAAAAATAGCCGAATCCCAGACAACATAAAAATGATCAAAATTACAAAAATTGGAAATTTTACTAACCAGCAAGACGAGAATCATGGAAGAGTTGCATAAAGCGTATAAACTTCGAATAGGAAAGCATTTGTAATTTTGATCATTTTTATGTTGTCTGGGATTCGGTCATTTTTTCCCCACGGGCATGATCGATTGTTGTTTCGGGCGTGCAGAGTCTCTGGGAGCGTTTTCAAGAAGTCAAAGCTAGCTTCTAACCAGGAAATAGGGGTCGCAATCCCCCTTGACCTTTCTGCAACCCTGTAAACACAATCATTCCACCTATATATTTTCTTTTTTCATTTTAAATATTATATTCAAGACTCTGATAGTGCGGCAATTTGCGCCTTTCTCTTTCTTGAATTTCATACTTTTTGGGATTGTATTTCTTTATATATATATATATATATATATATATATATATATATATATATATATATATATATATATATATATATATATATATATATAAAGGTTTGAAGGTCCAATGAATGAAAAGTGAGAAGCTGTAACTCGAAAAACCCAACTATCTAACAGGTTTACAAAAAAAAAAAAAAAAAAAAAAATATATATATATATATATATATATATATATATATATATATATATATATATATATATATATATATATATATAACTGTGTACGTTACATATCGACAAAAGTAGTCGTCTCAACAGAATGTGGCTCATTTACTTCTGTCTCGTGGTCAGTACTATAAGTGTGCAAAGTTTTAGCTTTCAGAGCTTTCGGGCTTCCGGGCTTCAGGCTTCTGGGGGACGGAAAGGACTTTTTGTTCCCCCTCCCTTCCATTTTGTTTACCCATTTGTTTCCATTTTGTTTTGTTTGTTTTGATGTCAATAAATAAAAAATATCTGCCTCCATAGGGACTGTCCTGCAGTTGATTATATTACACAAATATTTAGACTACTGGGTCGTCTGAAGGGCTTCTTGGAGGATCGAAACCCTATTTCGAACACTTATTTTTTGTACGCCGACAAGGGTAAATCAAGGACTCCGTTACGATCTGTTCCTTGATCAATTACTATAATTATGCAAAGTTTCGGTCTTTAAGGTCATCGAGGTGCTTCTGGTGTCGGTACTATTAGTTTTGAAAATTCGGTACTATTAATTTCTGTGTAGTCGTTGATATTATAAGTGCGCCAAGATTCAGTCGTCTAGGTCATGTCTATGGTGGTGGTGGTGGTAGTGGGGGATTCTGAGTATCTGGAAAGACAAATGCAAGGTAGACAATTATTATCTGCATGAAGAAAAATATTTTTTAATTTCTATTATAATGAAAATCATTAAATGTCTCCCATTAACAAAATAAATTATATAAAACTGTATTTACATTTTGTTACTGCTTTATTATTCCAATAAATCCACTTAACTTGGATCAAAATATGTATAAAAAATATGAAATATGTAGAACAAAACGTCCAACAGAGAGGAACTGAGATATTAGAATCTTAGTGCAATTCCATAAATTACTTCAAACCCATGCAAATCCAATATATGTTAATATGAAAGGAGCACGATATACTGCCATCACTAGAATGACCAAGTCCAATTGCTCTCTCTCTCTCTTTCTCTCTCTCTCTTTCTCTCTCTCTCTCTCTCTCTCTCTCTCTCTCTGCTTATTTTTGCTCTTCCACAGACATGCACATACAACATGTGCAGAGTCGACAAACATGCACATATAACATGCACATACAACATGTGCAGAGTCGACAAACATGCACATATAACATGCACATACAACATGTGAACTTCGACGATACGAGCTTGTAATTTCGTCCCAAAACTTCAACGGTAAAGCGTAGGGTAGCCAGTTCGGAGATTCAGGTTCGGTTTCCGGTTGGAGCAGCAAGATTCTTTACAATGGCGCCCTTACAAATCAACTCTGTAGGTTAGTGTAAAGATGTCGGAAGTCTGATAGTAACCCTAATACGACACTCACGGTTTCAGTGCACTCTGGAAGTTTGAGCTCCGATTTCAAATTGAGAGGTTAACGAACACACAGGATACTAAACTGGGTAAAAATAGTAATAGCAGGAGGCTAACCTGAGGAAAAAATAACAGGAGGTGGTCAGTCAGATTGTCAGTTGCCCGCCAATCTGACATTAGAGGGTGGAGAATGCAGAGTACACATCGATGATAAGAGCTTGCAATGATGTCCCAATAGCTTAACGGTCGAGTGTCGGCTGGCTGGTTTTTAAAGATCCAGGGTCCGATTCCCTGTTGGGGTAGCAAGGTTCTTTACACATGATGATGATATCCAGTGTACTCCATTTCAGAGGTACATTGCATTTTTACAGCTGAAAGGTAGTATTTATTTCTGCTGTGTATATTTTGCAGGATAGATGTGTTTGATACAGTTGCAGATGAAACAAGAAATTTATGAAAGAGCCATCGTAGGATGGCAAATGACGCGTACACGATTATAGGCATTTTTATTGTCTTTCGGATACTTACTTTGTATAGTCGTACGAATTTTCAGAAAAACTGAAAGTGACATCTCCAGAAAAAAAATCTGATGTGGGCAGCACATGACTTTCCTTATATAATGCAATGAATTTACTATTTTTACAGTTAAAAAAATGGTATTCTTATAGTAGATACTTATATTCTTTCCAAGATATTGAATTTTCTTCAATGAGTCATCATTTTCATTGATTTTGCGTCATTTTTATCCATTTGGGGAGATTTTCGTTAATTTGGCTTTAAAATGTCGCCAAGTTGGCGACATTCCGCCAAATTCGTCGCCAAAATCTCGCCAAGTGTTATGGATGGAGAAATAAGTTATTCTTACAGCGGATAAATGACTATTGGCGTTCAAATACAAAAGTATTACTCAAAGTATCTTTTCTCGTGAATGGAACAAGTTAGATCCAGGAAAATGATGTCACCCAATTTATCGCATGGTATTACATATGAAAAGTGAACATGTTTCTCAATAAGAGATTTTTTTTTTTATTTTATATGACTTTTTGAAAAATTTTTCAAAAATGTGCAATATTTCGAGAGCGGTTCATGTTAGCGTTCTAAAATTTATGTCAATCGTTTTCTAATCAAAAATTACGTAAGAAATGTCTATTTGCGTAACTTTATTAGCGGATTTGATTTTTTGACAATTTTTTCAAAATTTCACTCGAAAATTTAGGGGAGTTCTGAACATTCGATTGCGTATAAAAACAATAGGCTTCCAGTGTTTACGGATTGTGATTTTTGTACCAAATTTCGTTCAAATCGGTCATTTCGTTCGTCAGTTATCGTTTCCACAGGCTCACTGACACACACATACACACATACTTTCACACACATACACACACATACTTTCACACACACACACACACAGACATTACTTCAAAAATCTTTGATTCGTGATCAGACATGCTTGAAACGTGCTCTCCCGTCGAAAACTCGAATTCGAATTTTCGACCCCGTCACAATACTTTCCTTGTACATTATGTATATAAGGAAAGTAAAAATTGAAAAAATTAGTTAATATCCCCAGTCCCCTCTAGAATTCTATGCTGAATACGTTGCAGTCATCATCATGCTTTATGTAAGCAGATCCTTAGAAATAGATGTTTCAAGGATTTTTTTAAATCGGAAGTGAAAAACTAAACCGAAAGTGAAAATCGTTAGTAAACTTTCTAGCTCTTTCAGAATTTAATACTGAATTAATATCACTCATTATCTAAGCTCTATCCATAACCAATATTCAGAAATAGATGTTTCAAGAAAAAAAATTGTACCGGAAGTGGAAATTCTTAGTAAACCTCTTACGCTCCTCCGGAATTTGATGCCAAATCCATATATTAGTGTTATTACCTAAGCTATATCTAAAACATATTCCGAGAAATAGATGCTTTAAGAAAAATGTAACTTTTTGAATCAGAAGTGATATTGCCAGAACCGGAAGTGAAAATCATTTAATGAATTCCTTTCCTCCCTCTCCATATTTAATGCGGAATTCATATGTCATTGTCTAAGCTCTATCTGTAGCTAATCCTGAGAAGTAGATGTTTCAAGGAAAATTTTTGAACCGGAAGTGAAAATTCTTTGTGACGCACTTTACCGCCTCCAAAATTCAATGCTAAATCCATATCAGTTATTATCTAAGCTCTATCTATTGCCGGTCTTGAGAAATAGATATTTCAACTAAAATTAAAATTTTTGAACACGGGAAAGGGAAAAAGAACCAGAAGTCGAAATCGTAAGTAACTCTCCATTCTCCTCAAGAATTTGATACTGAATCTAAATCAGTTATCTTGCGTGCTCTATAGATTATCCTGAGAAATAGATGCTTCAAGAAAACAAAATGATAATAGTATAGCAAAATATTTGATACCAATGATCTAAGGTTGCAGACGAAGGTAGTTTTTCTGATTCTGGAGCCAACTAAGAACACTTGAAGAGGAACATTTTTGTTTGCTCTTGATTACATTTCTAGTTTTTTTTTTTTTTTTTTTTCTTTTCTTTTTTTTTTCTTTCCTTATATACATAATGTATAAGGAAAGTATTGTGACGGGGTCGAAAATTCGAATTCGAGTTTTCGACGGCAGAGCACGTTTCAAGCATCCCTGATCACGAATCAAACATTTTTGAAGTGATGTCTGTGTGTGTGTGTGTGTGTGTGTGTGTGTGAAAGTATGTGTGTGTGTCAGTGAGTCTGTGGAGACGATAACTGACGAACGAATAGACCGATTCGAACCAAATTTGGTACAAAAATCACAATCCGTAAACACTGGAAGCCTATTGTTTTTATAGACGGACACGCTTTCTGACACATTAAATATTCCGATACAATGCGCATGCGGTGTACAGCAAAAGTTCGAAAAGATAGCTGAACAGCGTTTCGAACGATGAAGTGAAAATATTTACGAAGTATTGATGCTATATAAAAATCATAATTAATGAAAGAAAGATCCCAGAAACTTACTTTTTGTATTGGAGCAGTATGTAATAGTCAATTTAACTCCTGTTAAATTATGTAGATCGGATTATCAGTCAATTTTTCTGTATCAGAATTTTAAAATCGACTGCGTCTTCAAAACGAAATATTATATTAAAGTCCTAAAAAAATCCGTTTATTAATAGTATGGATTGCGCTGAAATCTTTTTAGAAAAAAAATTATTTAATCCTTCTAAAAGTATTTTAAAAAAAGATTTCCATTTCCGACTTAAGAGATGTATGTCACTTCTGATTCAAAAATTTACATTTTCCTTTCAACACCTATTTTTTAGAATAAAGAGCTTAGATGACGACATATAGATTCAGCATTAAATTCCGGAGGGGTTGGCGAGTTCAGTAAAGGTTTCCATTTGCGATTTTTTCCGCTTCGGGTTCAAACATTTTCCTTTAAAACATCTATTTTTCAGGATTGGCTATAGATAGATTTTAGACGACGACCGATATTATATTACAGAGAGGGTTGAGAGTTCACTAAGAATTTCACTTGCGGTTCTTTTCCCAATTCCGGTATAAAAAATTTTAATTTCCTTGAAACATATTTCTCAAAATCGGCTATGGATAGAGTCAGATGATAACTGATATAGATTCAGCATACAGTTCTATAGGGGAGTAGAGGTACTCCCTCAGGATTTCAACTTTCTATACCAGAGATGTCATTTCCGATTTTAAAAAATACATTTTCCTGGCAATATCTATTTATCAGGATTTGCTATTGATAGAGCTTAAATGATAATTGATGTGGATTTAGCATAACATTTTGAATGGGGTTAAGAATTCACTAAGGATTTCCTCTTCTAGTTTTGTAGCACTTCCGGTTTTGCCGAAAATTCGCTTGGTGTGAAATAAATGACCAAAAGAATATAAAGGAGTTTAATCGTTCCGGTGAAAATGAAGTGTACACAATACCCTATGAAAGGTCCATGCTACCCTATGAAAGGTCCTTCATAAATTTCTTGTTGGAATATTTGATTCCTTATTTGTTAAAAATGCACCTTCTCTTATCTGTTCTCTCATAAGGCAAAAAATTTTAACAAAATCGCAAAATGATCTATTAGAACATACTACTATATTTTACATAACAAAAAATGTTGCTGTTTTAATTTCAAATTAGTTTTTAGTTATTTTAGAGGCTCCAATTATCTTTGCAGCCGCTAAAAGCATCATAAAACGCATGAAGAAAGATGTCGCTTAAAATTTCATTCAAGGAACGGCGGAAATATTATAGACAAGCGTCTCGCTCGCGAAGCCGGGAATTCCAGACAGATGGCACTTCGGTAGTAGGATTTAAATTCAGAAATTTAATATCCTAAATTTTACAGATAGAGATTTGACTGTTTGAATATAAGACTGCAACAATATTATAAGTATTCTGTGAAAAAATCACGTTTCTACGATAATATTTTCAAGTTAGCATTACGATTTTGAATAGCTGTAAAGCAAAGACATTTTTGTGTACGCTCTTGCTCATAGACATAGACACACGTACTATACAGGGTGTCCCAAAAAGAATGAAACGCGGTTTAATTCTTTACCTGTTGGAGATAAGTGGGCAATGTAAATTGAAATAATTTTAAAAGTAAGGTAGGAAATAAGACTACGTTAATGAAATAGACCTCCCATTAATTTTCAAAAAGTTACACTTTTTAAATTTTTATACGACCCCCTTAGACAAATTTAGTCAATCAGAAAATTTTTATTTTTAATGCAACAAGATCATTAAAACAAGAAAGATCAATCATGCAAAAGCATTGATTATGAAACACTTTCCAGCTTCAATACAATTTTATTTAAACATCTCTAAAATTCGATACATTCCACGGTAATATTTTTTAAATTATCACAATACTACATTCATTTATTATATTTAAAAATTTAAAATTTGATCGAAAAAAATGAACTTCATTCAAATGACGGTATTGAAATATAAATTGCTTGGTTTAAGAATCTCTAAAATACGATACATTCCTCGATAATATTTTTAAAATTGCCATAATACTACAATAATTTATTATATTTGAAAACTTCACCGAAAACGAATGAAATTTATTCAAATGACGTCATCGAAATATAACAAGCCTGGCTCTCTCTATAAAAGCAGCACTTCATTGATAAACATTTTTCTATTCATTTCATTCATACAATACTATAATAATTTATTTTATTTAAGAACATAAGACCATGGAGATACAAGTAATTAAACTCGCTTAAAACTTCATCGAAGAAATCGGCCTTCTCTTTGTAAAATCAATTGATATTTCATTCATATCAGCTATATTTCAGACTCCATGAGCTAAATAATTTTGCGTTAAAGAAATACAGCAATTCTTGTACAACTCATTCAACATCTTTTGGTATTTACAATTTCCATAAGTGAAAAATAGGCTTCGTTGTAGAAATAATCAGTTGGATGATCCTTTAAACTCAAATATATTGTAAATGCGTTATTTTAGTATGTAGATGCACTGAATTTAAGCAAAAATAAAGCGGTTTTAGGACGGATACAACACTAAATATGAATTAGAAAGAACTTTAAAAATCACGATTTTGACACAAGATGGATGCCATATTTTATTTTGAAGTGGGTCACGTGATCTTTTCATATAGTGGTCACGTGATCGCTTTATATAAAAGATGTAATTATTATTTTAATTTTTATTTAAAAACTACTGAATATATTTTACTAAAATTTTTTTTATTTATTTTATGGGATAATTTGAATATTTCCTAAATTTTTCGAAGTAATTTGTGAATTTTAAGTCTGCTTAAAAAATGTTTGAAAAATTAGGTCCCATAGGGTTTAATGTATTCCATTTTTTCAACCCGGGTTCAATCCAAAACTAATTGGGTGATATTATTCATTTATATTCCCATAGGTCCCACAGACCGTCCGAACAACATACTAAAAATTTTTATTTTGATAAAGTCATTTTGCGGCAGTTATCGTGCTAACGGACAGACAGACAGACAGACAGACAGAATGAACAAAGTCATAAACACTCTTCAACTTTGTTGTAAAGTGTTAAAAACCGCGTATCTGTATCTTTAAAATTGAGCGAGTTATATTTAATTGAAAATTGAACATTTTGAATGGGGACCCTATATCAAATTAGAAATGTAAATTTCTGACATATCCCAAAAAAGATAAAACTGGATGATAATACATAGGAGGCATCACGATGCAATTACGGATTCTTAAGTACTTTTCACATTGAGACATGTCATTTTTTATTTGAAACAATTAAAATAAATAAGTAAACAAATGCAAGTATGTACTTGATTTTGAAATTTAACATAATTTTTTAAAACGAAGAATAGAACCCACCGAAGATTTTTTCTTTCCTTCAACTCTAATTTAGCCGTTTCAAATGTTTATAGTAAAATAATTTATCTAAGGAGGTCGTATAATAATAAGTATTGTAAAATAATTTATCTAAGGGGGTCGTAAGAACTCCAAAATATTTACAAAAGCATTATTAAGAAGAGCTCAGTTATGTAGTTGAGTTGAAAGAAAACATTTTGAGAATGCTTTGTGAATTGCGTTTTGTGAATTGTATTTCTAGTATTTGTATCGAAATTTGTCCCTTCATATCAGTGGTCTTCTATCAATGTATGCATATTTTAATTATGTTCCCTAACCGCGTAGTGAGTACCACTGCTTATATGATCTCTATCTGTGTAATGTTTTATTTAGATGTATTTGTGATAAAAAAATTTGACACATATTAACGTATTTTTGATCTAAACAATTTCTATCGTCAATTTGTTTATAATCCCTATTTTCACTGATGAAACAGCCTTTCACATGGTACGGAAAAGTGGCATAAGTCAGATGTTTTCCTTTATCATAATTCAGTTGATTTTAAAGATACAAATATGCAGTTTTCTTAATGATCTTGTTGCATTAAAAATAAAAATTTTCTGATTGACTAAATTTGTCTAAGGGGGTCGTATAAAAATTTAAAAAGTGTAACTTTTTGAAAATGAATGGGTGGACTATTTCATTAACGTAGACTATTTCATTACTATTTCATTAGGAGGACTATTTCATTAACTTATTTCCAACCTTACTTTCAACCTTTTTGAAATTTAGATTGCCCACTTATCTCCAACAGGTAAAGAATTAAAGCGCATTTCAATCTTTTTGGGACACCCTGTACATGTCTAAAACAGACGTACTATATATGTCTAAATAACGTACTATACATGTCAAAAAAGACGTAATATATATGTCTAAAACGTACTATATATATCTAAAAAAAGACTTACTATATATGTCTAAAAAAAGACTCACTATATACATATAAAAACGACGTACTATATATGCCTAAAAAGTACCATATATGTCTAAAAAGACGTACTATATGTCTAAAAAGGTGTACTATATATGTATAAAAACGCACTATATATGTCTAAAAACGTAATATACATGTCGAAAAACACGCAATATATATATCGAAAAACTTACTTTATATGTCTAAAAAAGACTTACTATATATGTCTAAAACAGACGTACTACATATATCTATGTTCTTGCCTGGAGCGAGGGGGGGGGGGGGAGGATTTAAATCTTCAATTTTTTTTTAATTCTAACGAAAAGAATTATTTTTGATTCCATGGACCGGACAAAGCCGGGTAATTCTAGTATATTATATAAATGCATACATATTCAACATACGTCTATAGCAAATGGGGGAATATCATATCCTATCCTGGCTAAGATGGCCAAGTCATGAGCCTAATGGCTTTCTCTCCGCTACTCATCACTCTTCTCTTACAGACAACTCACAACATGAGACAATATACCCATTTGGTCTCCATCTCTGAAAAGACCTCTGAAACATGAGAGGTTACATTTATTTATCTCTCGTGAATATTTTGCTGGGTATATGGGGTTGAGCCAAAATTGCCCGTGCATTGAAAGGATGGCCTGTTGATCCTGGAACACATATCGGGCATTAGATGGGGGACATTTCCGTTTAGGATTGTCCATAAGGCTATCATTCTGATTGTATTCGAGGGTGCTTCTAACGGAACATGAGTTGCCCATCGCTTTTAGTAGGGTAGGGAGAGGCCATGGTGCAACTAGAAATTTGGAGCGAGGAATCTAGAAATGGAATTTTTGCAATTACGTTGTTGATATATGAGCTATAAGTTGAGGTCATAGCTAAATAATATAAATTAAAAAGGTGCTTGTTTGAATCACGTTGAGGTTATCGATATAATGAGAAAGCAAAATGACTCACTTGCATGTTCCAAAAATCGCCTACAAACGCGAACACTCTCTTTTCTTGATCATTGTTATTAACTGTGCAAAGAGCTTTGTTGTCCCAACCGGGAATCGAACCATGGCTCACCGAACTGGCCAGCTGACGCTCTACCGTTGAGCAACTGGGATGAAATTGAAAGCTCTTATCGTCGAAGTGAGCTCTGCATTCTCCACCCTCTAATATCAGATTGGCGGGTAACTGACAATCTGACTTACCACATCCTGCTATTTTTACCTCATGTAAGCCACCTGCTACTACTATTTTTACCCTGGCTAGTGTTCTGCGTGGTCGTTATCCACTCAATTTCAAATCGGTGTTCAATCTTCCAGAATCCACTGAATCTGTACTAGTCGTACTAGGGTCACTTTCAGATCTTCGACATCTTTGCACTAACCTACAGGGTTTATTTTTTCGGGCGCCATCTTAAAGAATCTTGCTGCCCCAACCGGGAATCGAACCCTGGATCTCCGAACTGGCCAGCCGATGCTCTACCGTTGAGCTACTGGGACGAAATTGCAAGCTCTTATCGTCGAAGAGGGTCCTGCAACTGCTATGCGACTCCTTTAACAAAACATAACTTCTATACAACTCCCCAACCAAAACAAGATTGCTTTTCGACCCACAAACTCCTCCTCCAACAAAGTGCAAATTCTATGCGATCCACTATTAAAATGTGCATATCTCACGAACAGTGAAACTAATTGTATTATAAATAAATAATATTAAATTAATAATTTCGACAAAGCGACAGGAATTATAAAATAAATTAAATTTTGTTTCCACAGATATTGAACTAAAGTCAACTTAGCTATATTTTCCAAAAATCGCCAAGGTAGCTCAATATTGCGCCAGTTTTGTCGCCAGACTCAACACTTCTCACATCCAAAATAACTAAAAATTATTTTCTTAAAATAATTTCTGTAGTTCTAGTATTTTTGGAATCAAATTTTTATGTAACATTTTCAAATTCGTTCGAAAAGTAACATTTTTATTATTATTATTATTATTATTATTTTGTGTGAATTGATGTCATAAATATCAAAGAACGTTTCATCTAATTATTCAAATTACAATAGTTTAATCTTTTCCTTGTTATTTTACATATTTTTTTTTTCGAAAATACAAAACTATATAACAATGTGACATGCTAACTTTTTCGACTCTTCAAACACGCATCCATGCAGACAGGGAGGAGGGGGTACAGAGACGCTGCTCCAAAAAGGAGATTAAAACGTGTTCAGACGATAAAATGCGTATTTTCTATGAAAGTTCCACATTCTGAAATTTTGGAAAATAATGGTTTTTCGGTCTATGGAAATGGAAATTATGTTTTATAAGATTTTGATCTTTATTCATATATATATATATATATATATATATATATATATTCAAAATAATTATAGAAAACATGAGTTGCGACTTTTCGGTTTTGGCCCCCAGGGCAAGTGGTGGTGGATTTGTTATATGAAGCTAATCGAGCTTAACCTACGGCATTCCGTCTAAGCCAGCGGCCCCGAAAAAATCAAGATTTTTCTATGTGAAAATTGCATTACATGGATAATTCGAACATTACACTGCATTCCAGCATTACATGGATAGTTTTTATGTGTTTAGGCATTACATGGAAAAATTTTATATATTTAATTCAGCTTTTTGCACAATTATATTTCTTTATTTAGATACTACATATTAAATCCGTTATATATGATTGAGTGCATAAAATTATGTAAAAAATTCCCTCCCATTCTTCCTCTTGCAATCGTGTTCTTTTAAGATCTTTGAACGCATGCGAACCCACTCTTGATCAATACCATTAATTACTATACAAATTCTATATGACCTTCTAATGAAACATACATATTCCAAGAGCACTGAAACTCATAGATTCAACGAAATTAAAATAATTTTCTACATTTGGAAAGACAGATTTTGATTATTAAAATAATAATTTCCATAAAGGAGCAGGGATTATGAGGAAATTAAATTTAATTTTTAGAGACAATGAAATATCAACTAGCATTTCTCGAAAGTCGGCAACATTGAGTCCACTCTGTTGCCAAATTAATCGTCAAGCGTGTTTTGATATGCATTAAAATTAAGAAGCTTGGATACAGAAAATAAAAATTGTTTTTCATAGAAAAATGTATACCATAAATTGTCTTCCGGATATTTATATATACTAGCCGAATACCCGTTGAAAATCAACGGTGTTGCAATAAGCAACCTCCGAAAAATGTAAATGTTTGAATAATTCGTGTTTAGCATTTATCGGCAAATCGAATATTTTGGTGTGCAGAAACCCCTAAAGAAGAAAATATTGGAAAACTTAAATTGTATGCTTTCTCCTTTTAAGCTATCTACCAGTACACCAAATTAAAGTCTCTATCTCGTCCTGAAGCATGCTATTTTATCATTTCACCTTTCGAACGTTTTTCTGTGGAGCACACCCATAACTGAACATTTTTGAAAAACTCTATTCGCTATTGGTTTTTTATCAGATGATAGACCCATATACCAAATATCAAGTCACTGTCACATTTAAATGGAAGTGTGTCGCACTTATTCGTAAAATCGAGTATTTTGGTGTTCAGTAGTAGTTAAGTAGCAAATATTGGAAATCTGAAATTGCACATTTTCTTTATTTCAAACTATCTACCCATGTACCAAATTTAAAGTCTCTATCCTATCGCGAAGTATGCTTTTTCTATCATTTCACCTTTTAAATTTTTTTCTGTGTAGCACCTCCTTACATGAATATTTTCGAAAAACTGTATTCATCTTGGGTTTTCTATTAAATGGTTAGCCCATATACCAACTTTCAAGTCTCAATCACGTTGAAAAGAAGGCGCTTTTCATTTGTTCGTCAAACGAACGTTTTAGTGTACGGCATCCCCTACAATAGCAAATGTTGGGAAACTGAAATTGCACACTTTCTGCCTTTCCAACTATCTACCCTTTCAGCAAAATTTGAAATCTCTATCTCATCGCGAAGCATCCTTTTTCTATCATCTCACCTTTCGAATGTTTTTGCATGAAGTACCCACCCCCTTAAATGAACATTTTTGAAAAACTCCATTCTTCTTGGGTTTTCTATCAGATGATTGACCCAAATATTAGATATCAAGTTTCTATCATATTTTAAAAGGGAACGTTTCTCATTTATTCTGAAAATCGAACATTTTGGAGTACGGCACGCCCTAAAGTAAAAAATATTAGAAAACTGAATTTGTACACATTCTTCCTTCCAAACTATCTGTTGTGACAAGTCACAACACTTTTTATTTATTATTCCAAATTAACTTTTTTTTTATAAATCATTAATTATTTTATTTTACTTAATTTATTATTCCAAATTATTCTATTCAAAATTGCTTTTATTTTATATATTCATTAATAGACCAATTGTCTCTTTTATTAATTTTAATTATAGTGTGCTGCAGTATTCATATTCTTATGTATGGTGTATGACATCCTCTCTTTTACTGCGGTAGAATGACCCCCCTTTTCGACAGTTGGTAAATCCGGTTTCAGGTGAGACATGGATCCTTTTAATCTCCCTGGTTGAGAAATAGTTTGGTTTTTCTTTTCTTGGCATGGCAACGGTGTGTGTGGCTTCAGCCAATCACAGCGTGCCAAGTTAGGCGGGAAATTCTTCCTCGGTGCAATAAGTGCTGAGTCTTTCTCTTCTCTCTGAAATTTCTTGCATGTGAAGGTGTATCGTATTTTCGTAGGCAAAGGGGCCTTGGCCCTTTGCTTTGCCATTTCTTTTTATTCATTAAGTTTTAAGCACTGAAGATTAAAATTATTTTTCTATGTCTAAAAATACAAATTATATTTTGTTTTTGTGCATCTGTTAAGAACCAAGTTTGATTTACTGTGGAATGTATATTTAGAAAGTTTGAACACAGGAACTTGCTATTCTCAAGTAAAATTTTTACAATTGATATCTATTTGATTGATTAATATCTAATAAATTATTTGAGTCAAGTTGAAGAAATTATATTTATTTCCCAGTTTGACAGCAGCATTTTGCCTCTATGGACAATTTCAGTGAAATTCATCTATTGTCTATTAATATGCAAATTTGAATTATGGAGTAATCGACATGTTGATTATTGATTCGACATAATTATTATAACCTTCTTTCACCTGCCTTTAGTGGATTATTCTAAAAGATTTGTCTTCAGCAAAAAAAAATGGAACCGAGTATGTAAATCATCATGAAGATTAAAATATTTGATCATCTGATTTATACATTAAAAATATGTATTACAACAGCAAAGTGCATATTGATGCTAATTTCATCTTATAATATTCATCTATGTGTGCAGTTTTCTTTCTTATGCAATATGACTTTGAATTGAGTGAAGCAGAAAAGGTGTCTTAAAATGATAGTCATCATTGTGTAACCTGTAACTTTTCACATATACTTTGTCGAAGTTTTCATATTGAATATGAGACATTTTACAAAAGAACTTTAAATCAACTTGATGTCTGATCATTATACAGGAACATATTGCAACATAAAAAAAATTTAAAATAATGAATTCAAATTACAAGTAAGTAATTTTAAGGCGCTCACATACAAGTATGGTTTAATATTTAATTACACAACGCAATGCTTTATATTCAAAATTCTATTCCCCACTATACGGTCCCATTCCATTAAAAATTAACAATTAATTTCCCTTCTTAATTGTATGTGAGTGTCCGACCCAATCAGGTGTTGAGATATGATCGTTCAATTGATTATATTATTCTTTAATTAAGTCTCTTGAATGGTTGTATCACAACACTATCTAACCGTACACCAAATTTGAAATCTCTATCTCATCCTGAAGCATGTTTTTTTTTATCAATTCACCTTTAGAAAGTTTTTCTCTGGAACATCCTTTTAAATGAACATTTTTGAAAAACTCTTTTCTCTTGGGTGTTTTCATCAAATTATTAGCCCACATACCAAATTTCAAGCCGCTATCAAATTTTAAAGCAGGCATTTCACATTTGTTCGGCAAATCGAACATTTCGGTGCGAGTCACCCCTAAAGTAGCAAGTATTGGAAATCTAAAATTGCACACTTTTTTCCTTTCGAACGGTTTACATATATACTAAATTTGAAATCTCTATCTCATCGCAAATTATGCCTTCCTATCATTTAACTTTTCGAACGATTTAGTGTGGAGCACACTCTCTACAGAACATTTTCGAAACATTCGATTTTTTCAGGGGGTTTTATCGAAAGATCGACCCGTGTACCAAATTGTAAGGCTCTATCTACTTTAAAAGTTCCTAAAATAGGATTAACAGACGGACAGTTGGCAATTAGTATATATAATAGATTGAAAATAAAAAGAAGAGAAAATTGATGAGAAACAATTTTTTATTGGATTGACTTATGTACTATAATTTAAAAAAATTATTTTTAGAATTGTAACTTGAGAAGATAAATCAAAGTTGGTATTACAAAGTAAAAATGTTTCAAATTTCGAAGTTCTAATATAAACCAAATTTTGGTTATAACAATTTAAATGCAAAAGTTCTATTTCTAAGAAAAAGTTTTACGAGCCCAGTTTTACACGGAAAATATGCGTGGGGCGCGGTAGCCCAGTGGTTAGCGCGCAGGAATTGCACTCAGTAGGCCCTGGTTCGAATCCAGCCACTGCCAAAACTGCCGCCGTGTTCACGCGGAGTACGATCACGTTACACATGTGGCTCCGTAAGTCCTTCCGAGAAGTTGGTGGTAGGGGAAGGAGGGGATGCCTCCTCCACTGGGTTCCGGTCTAAATCGGGTGGCACTTCCCGACCGTCCAAACAGTTATCTTACCCCTTTCTGGTAGGTCGGACGATCTGGGTCTCAACAACAACAACAACAACGGAAAGTATGCGTGTAGCAAGTTTTTGAAAATTTATGGTCTTGAAGTTTGAAGTTTTGAGTAGTAAAAATTGCGCTTTGATTCGATTATACATTGTTTAAATTTTTTTAGACTAAAAAAAGAATACAAGAAAAATGGTAATTCAAAATGATTGTACTTTTTTTTTATTACACTCTGTTATAATAATTGAAATATATTATGTTAACGAAAATAAATGCTAATATTTTTATTTTCATTTCAGATATTGTAAGTTGTTTCTTATAACAATAAGATAAAGTTTGTCAAATTGCTTTTTGTTGAGATCTGATTCTGGTAAGTTATGCCAGAATATGTTCTAACATTTTTCTAACGATTTTTAATAGCAAATGTATCCATGGCTAACATTTTGCCGAAATTTTAAATTTCTCTCCTTTAATTTACCTTATTACACTTTTCTATATATTTCGACATTAACCTTTTTACTATATTCTATACTTCCACTTTTGTTGTTATGTAATATTTTCGTAAAGCCAAAAATTCAAATGGATTTATGGTCAAAAGTACTGGGGTGAATTTGAAATATGAACACTATGTAAGAATCAAATATGTTCAGCAAACATCCTGGTTCCTAAAACAGTCTTCATAGTCATTGGTTGTTTTTACAAAAAAGCCATCGTCGAAGTGGATTCTACAAGGTATCTATTTGGAAATTGCCACACAATTTTTGCTGAAACCCAGAGGGGGTAACATCTTACTATATCTTGCTCCCCCTGCCACAAACCTCTCGGAAAAACTTTCGGACGCACAGATTTAACGGGCAGTCGCTTTACAATAGCTAAACCTAACTTGTACACTAATGCACCTTTCCTTACAAAGTAATTAATGTACTTAAGGACTGAAGATTGATAGTTTTAAATGAGAAAATATTGCATAATCGTGTATAATGCATTAGATATGTTTCAACGATATAAAAAACATTAAATTATTTAAAATAATGAAATATAAATTTCAAATTAATCAATTGAGCAAGTGAAATCAGTTTCTTCTTAAAGCGATGCTTTTTAAGCATGAAGTGATTAGAACGGCACGCGTTCGAAGATTTTTTTTGTGCGTCTGTGTAAAAAAAAGCAATTTAGAATACCGACTTTAGTATACCTTCTACGCTCCATTCAGTTTGTATGAAGAAGGTTACGGTTGAAGTAGAATAGCTACAATAGCGTTACTAAGCGAGCCCCACCTTTTCAGCAAAAAACGATCTTTTTTTTTTACTCATTGTTCTTACAATTACAGCCTTTGTATGCTCCAAAAAATGCAGAAAACTGTCTCTTTTTAATGTAAAAAAAAAAAAAAATAAATAAATAAACAAAAAACAAATAACGTTGTTTGGAGTCCTCGGAAACATAGGATATTTTATAAATTTTATAATAAATTCGCTCAAATTGCTGTTCTAAATAATCTGAAAATACATATATTTTGTTATTAACAGTTCTTTAGATGTACCAATCGGTTTCACAGGGAAATAAGTCTATTTTTCTTTAGGAAAAATGAGACAGGGCAGGCGCTACTGCAGAGGTAAGGAAATTTATATAGACTAATCACGTGAACCAGGAAAATAGGTACTTGCTGCCAAGCCGGAAATATTAATAAATTTAAAGAAAACTCTAAGGCGGAGTGAAATAATGAAACGAACAGAAGAGTGAAAGAAAATGAGCCCAAAACACTGAAATTAATTATCGATATTCAAATAATATATATAATTGGGAATTTATCGGGAAGGGATATTATTGGGAATGGATATATAATTGGGAATTTATATAAGAAAATAAAACATGTTCGTCCATTTGTGAGCGCTGCGAGGGGTGGAGTGTCGTAGCGAAAAATCTAAGCAGCCTAAAGCTATGACATTTGGTACAGTGATAGTTCGAGTCAGATCAAGAGACACTTCGGGGTGACTTTAACTTTTAATTTTAATTAGTTGTAAAGAACCTTGCTGCCCCAACCGGGAGTCGAACCCTGGATCTCCGAACTGGCCAGCCGACGCTCTACCTTTGAGCTACTGGGACGAAATTGCAAGTTCTTATCGTCGAAGTGACTCTGCATAGTGCTTTAGTAATGTTATGTTGAAGTGCACTTTTGACCGATTTTCACACAAATCGGTTCCTTAGCGATCGAAAATACCATCACAGAGATTTCATTTTAACTACATCGGAGAGATAAAGATACGTATTTTCAACGACCCTCGAATTGAATCCGTGAGACAATTCCTTGATAATTATATTTTGAATACATTGAAACACGCGTATTTTAGTCGTATTCATTTTTATTTTTGCGCATCGGAGAATTGAAGATTCGAACGAATTCTAATTTTGGCGTGAATATAGAGTGATGTCGTCACATTTTGATAAAAAAAAATAAGTACTCTATTACTGAATTTCAAGAGCGATTCTATAGAATCTACAATGCTTCAATCGAACGCTATTCCCGATACTAGTTCTGCGGAGTTTATGACTATACAAATGGGGAAGGGGGATCGCGTCCGTTGCTGTTGAAAGCAGTGACTCTTTTATATAGCCGTCGTAAAATTACAGTGTACGATTGGAATGGCTGCCCATGGAAAATCTGATGTGGGCAGCACATGACTTTCTCTACAGGCTCAAATAATTTTTTTCTCTATTTTTGTCAGAATCCATTAAATAGAGTTTAATTGCCCGAACCGCATATTTATTTAAAATTACATTCAATTTATAGTTTTAAAACTTTTTTTCATCTGCTAACTTATTTCAATATGCTACATTGCCATCTTTTCAAAATTACCAAAAAAAGTAAGTAAATAAATAAATTTCTCGAGAACTGTTAAGTCCTGTAGAAATTGGGTTGATCTCATACTTTCTGCTGTCAAAAATTACGTACGAAACAATCATTTAATCAATATACTAGTTAAGCATGTACAATTCTGTATTACAGATTTTGATGACTTTTATGGGCCATTTCACAAAGCACGGCAAGTTATTATTTTCTGAACCGTACCAAAAGCCAATCAGCACATCGGTAACATATTGCAGTAATCAGCACCATTGCAACATATTGCAGTAGCATGTATTATAGATTTTGGTGATTTTTACGCGTCATTTTGCAAAACACGGTATAAGGTATTATTTTATGAGCCGTACCATAATCTACTCCGAATCAGGGTAACATATAAGTGACTTATCTACCAAATTTCGTGAAATTTTGTGGATTAATTTTTGAACTGAAGTGAATAATGCACTCATTTTACTGATACGCACACACACACAGACGTCAACCTAAAATTAGTTTTTTTTTTTCGTGTTGAAACATGCAGATCCGTCGAAAACTCGATTTTCGATACGATTCCAATATTTTATCTATACATTACCACGTATCTTAGGGAAAGCGAAGAACAGAGGAATTATTTTGTAGAAAACAGGCGGAAATTGAGTGGTTTTATCTGTATCTAAATTATTTAGTGAGCGCTTTAATCGTCCTCTGTACTCAGGCCTTGCACATACGGGTATCTTTCCAAAGTGTTCCAGGCCATGGAGTTAAAAAGAAGGAGATAACACTCCTATGGCTGAAACGCTTGAAAATGCCATAATTCTTTGAAAATTATATCTATGTGCCGCTATTGCTAATAAAATAACCGCTATTGTTAGTTGACACAACAGAAAGGCGTATATGTATTTTTGATAATTTTTAAATTAAGGTTGCCTCATTATGAGTATAATTAACCAGTATGTTTTCATAGTCGTGGAATACCGTGCAGAATATCTGGAGATAAAAATAAATTGAAAGTTAAAATAATTTTGAATACTTGGGAGTATTCTTTAGTGTATCAGTTCTACTCTGCATTTCGCTAATAATTTATTTTTTACAGAATTGGCGCTTTAAATAAATATTTTAGACCTTTCGCCGTAGAAATATAAACAGGACTACAGGACTACATATCTTATCTTAGCGCCACCTGAATTACTGTCTCAAACGATATTGGTGTTTTCTTAATATGGAGTTTTAATTCCTTACTTTTACCTCCATGGCGGAGCGTGCATAGGCACTGCGGCACTGCCGGAGCAACAGTGCTCTCTCTCCCTCGCAGCCTCGCGTGCAGCTTCCTATATGCGCATGTGCAGAACAGTCAAACACCACGCTTCACAGTTCCAGTGGCGTGGTGTTTGACTATTGTGCTCATGAGCAAGTAGGAAGCTGCACGCCAGGCTGCGAGGAAGAGAGAGTACTGTCGCTCCCGCAGTGCTGCAGTAACTATGCACGCACCGCCACTGCGCTGCATTAACATCTAGTGACTGGAAATCAACCAAACTTCGTATAAATAACTTTTAATAATATCAGCAAACGTTTTCATAAAACTGTAGTTTCAACACTTACTATAACCAGGGTGAATTTGCACTGTAGGGAAAAACACGCCAAAAAATTCGCAAGCGAATCGTGTTCAGCCATTTTGGAGCTGTTATTCTATTTCTACAAACAAGAGAACATAAAAATCGAGGAGCCTTTTATTATTTTGACCAATGTTCTCATTAGAAATTTGGAGGTATAAACCGTTTTATCACTTGCGTTAAATTGACCTCCTGATGGGTTTTTTTTTTTTTTACTTTAAATTACTTTTTGCTTCAATTGCTACCCGTTTTGGAGGACGTTTTTGCCAAATTTGGTGTCGTTTTTGTGTTGTTAGATATTACTGGAGGACCTTGTAAACAGGGATACATTAATTATGATCTATATTCTATATCATGCAGCTGTGTCAGACTGACTGACTGAATTACACAGCCCAGAATGAAGGTAGAAAGTTGAAACTTTGCATTCACGTGGGACTTGACCGATAAGTAATGAGAAAAATATTGGAATTTTGTTCGAAGAATTTATAAATCGCGGAATTTCTTTGTTCCAGCATTTTTTTAGCTGTTACTAAAAAACAGACGCCTTGACACACAAAATGCGTTTCTGTACCGTTATGCGCAGGGAAAAAATATCCAAAATATTCTTAATTAAGTCTATTTGTGTACAATCAACTGTTCTTGAAATACTTTAAATTATAGTTACAACAGACGATTTTATTATTATTATATATCACCTAAAATTATTTATAGTTTTTGATTCCATCGTGGTAACTATGGTAGTTGTCCTAAGGTAACTTCCTTTTTAGGACACGCCCGGTAAAAGCGCGAAAAAGAATAAGGCCGTGTTTTTAAATAATAACATTAATTTATTTACAATATTTAAATCTATGTACAAATAACATAATACACAAAATGCTCCTCTTAACATGAATGGAATGATCACCCATTCTAATAACAATTCAAAATAAACAACAGTTAGGAGTCTCATAGACTAATTGGAACAGATGGTAAGCTATCATGAAAACACCCGACTTTTACTAGTAAATACTTTATTTGGAGTTAACTAGTAGGTATTTAATTGGCGTTAATTAGTAGTTGTTTAATTGGAGAGGGAGAGAGAGACAAAAGATACAAATCAGGCACAGGCCCTTAAATGTGCAACTCACCAACATCACTTGCAATTATACAGCTTCTCTCTTTTCAGAGGACCATGATGGGGAGCCGACCTTTTTCACTCACAACATAAATCCTTCTCGCTCCCTTTTTTCAAATTTCTGAAAACTCTCTCTCTCCAAGATTTTAAAACACGCTCCTGAAGCGCACACAACTATCTCATTGGATTCTGGGTCTTAACCCTTTGACCCCAAAGCATCGCCATTGGCTTTAGACCTCCAGAAACAAAAAAGCCTCTTCTCAAGCCCCTGCGAAACTGATATTCTTTCGGGCACGAATTCAAAGCTGGCCGAAAACCCTGTGATCCGTCCGAAAACGGACAAACGTTACATCTTTCGGTGAAAATGATATCTAAAGAAAACTAACCTACATCCTGTTTCCTATTCCGAGGAGAGCAGCTGGTCAAACGAAAAGGCTGACCCCCAAAATAAATAAGTAAACTCTAGATCGCAACCCCGAAAATATTGGATCATGGGTTTACCATGCGACAGTAGTCGAGTTACGTTTCAAATGCCAAAATCATTTGTTGGTTATTCTTCATATCAAACCATTGAAATTAATTGACTTTAAGCTTAAAATGTCTGAAAATGTTGAAAATATGAATCAGCATACGATGGTAAGAGACGAATGTTGTTCTACATACCACAATTTCCTTGTTAACGTAAATACAAAAATGCGCTATTATTATGTTTAAATATGAAACGGTTTCTGATATTCAGAAATTTTCTTAAGTGTGTAGGTGTCACATTTAGGAATCACTAGTCAGTTGTGAAAATGGCTAGTGAGTCCTAAACTTTACTGCCATTTGTGAAAATATCTACTCCTGTATATTTTCTTGTAAAGTTTGAAATCGCAAATTTTCCGGAAATTCTTTTTAAGTAGTGTAGTATGAGAAAATAAGAATTGGGATGATAATCAATATCAATCACCCTGTGGGAAAGGTCACAATATTCGAAAAGTATTTGCGGAGAGGGAGATTTTGAGCTTCGGTCTTAAAGGATATCTCTGAAATTGTACTTTTTCTTGACGCGAGAGAGATACGAAAAATCATAACTCTCTAAAGAAGTTTGAGATAAAAGTCATTCATCAACCCTGTCGTCTTAATATTGTCATAAAAAAAAATACATACTTTTAAATGCAGATTCGGGAGCGCGTGTGAATTCCGCTCCTTAAAACAGAAGGAAAAAAGTTTCTTCAAAGATAAAGAAGTAGGTGGAGACTCATACCCCCCCCCCCCTCTTTTAAATATTCGAAAAAACAAAGATGGGGGGGAAATCAAAAATCTCTCCCCCACCCCCATCCAGACCAAATCTGGAAGAAATAATATTCAACCTATTGTCTCCTTCCTACGTATAAAAAGCTCTTTAAAAAACGACTACTTTTTTAATATTTAATTTTTTTTCCCTCTGGTGTGTACGTGGATTTGATGGTGACAGATTTATCTGAGGGAGCCTTAAGGGTGTAGGATAAGGAAGGATGGGGGGGGGGGGGAATTCCGGATAAAGCAAACGAAAGAACAAATTTTGAGAAAAAAAATTCTTGGTATAGCTTTTCTTTTGTGAGCGGAAACTAGGGGAGATCCCCATTTCAGTAATTATCTATTTCTTAAGGTGCCGCTTTTTTAATTATTATTCGAAGGAGGCCGGGCTTAAGTGAATGCTACTCATTAGGGAAAAAACCAGGGGTGGTCGCAAAGGGGAGTTGAGTTGTTTTTTCTCCTGAAATTGTGGAGGCGCAGCTGTTCGGTAAAGACGGGAACTCCATTTGACAAAGTAAAGGTATGGAAATTCAACGACCCCCCTTTTTTTTATATTTTCAGGTTTTGTTTTTACTCCAGATTTCTTAAGTTTAATTTTTTTTTTATCCAGTTTTTCGCAATTTGATGCAGACGCGTTCAGTTCTTTATGTTTTATCTTTATAATAATAATAAAAAAATATATTTAATGTTTCAATAGGGAAAGGGTCGTATATTTTTTTTTCTCTCCGTGGAAACTATATTCAGAACTTATAAGGGAGATATGAATTCGAAGTACCAATTTTGAAATAACTGAAAAAATGTGGGAAAAAAATCGGAGATAATTCGATGATGAAATTTAATGAGCTTAGATTTTCCGTATGGTATAGAGGGACGCATAAATATTGAAGATATACATGCAAAAAAAGTATTGAATTATAGCAGTTTCAGCAGTTATCTATAACCTTTGGCGAAGTCAATTTTTAATCAATTTGAATTTCCACACACAAATAAGTAAAACATATAAAAACAATTAAGCATGCACGAACGAAAAATATGAAGTAAATGCTATTTAAGTTCATATAAAGCATATCATCATATGAGAATAAAATCCATGGATCGATGTGTGAGGATTCTTCAAGATTTATATTTTGCCATTCATACTTGAAGTGATTTTAACTTTGTACCACAAAAAGTACGCAAGAGTATGAATAAGAGCTGTATGTGTTGTAATATCATTTTTAAAGTGAGTCTTTGTTTACCACAGGCTGGTGTTTAGCTATGCTATGACACGTGCTAAATCATTTAAAATTTGAAGTAATGGTTAAAAGTAAATGAATGTTGTACTTATAAAGTCGTTTGGTGAATAAATTACTCATTCTAAGTTTTGATTTTTATGTAGCGGGTTCTGCTAGTTTTTATATTAAATCTACAGCATTGGTTTTATATCTCCGTGCTATCCTATACGGCTAATCCTGCTGACAGCTCTCTAATAAAGGTACACGACCTCACTAAGCTTCATTTACGCCCCAATTTACCTCATTTCAAGCATCTGACATTCCCACCCGCCCCTTACAACCTCCATGACGATATTCTCCCCTACCCCCTCCTTCTGTACAATCGAATTTTCGCACCTCAAACCTCATTTTCCAGGGAGGTGGAGTAGTGTTACAATCTCGTTCGAACACAAATGAAACAGAATTACAAGTTGAAAGCAAACTTTTAGGGGATACGACTAGGGGAGGTTGAAGAGCCCTACACGAGTGGTAAGCAAACATTGGGCTTAATACCCGGGGCTCTCAGGGCTTTGCTCAGGACGGTATGCATATTACTTGTGAGGCTGATCAGGATTTGGAGATGGAGATTTCTGTACTTTATCCCTGCTCCTGTTGTCTTTGCGGTTCCTTGACAACGGCTGGTTTTATTGGATAGCTGGGGTTGATGTCTTATGTGTGAATTATGTAGATGTTAACTCATTTTTTCCCTTTTTGTGGAGAATTTTGCTGAAACTTCTTAATGAAGTTCACTTTATGAAAAATGTGATTGTCTAAATATGCTTTCATCAGGGTAATATTTTATTTTTCTTTTCGTCGCATCGAAGCCAGAGATATGTAACTTAAATATGATTTCTGGATTTCTTTTAACGTACGTACACTATAAATCATTATGCAACCTTTGCTCAATTTTTTCAGCTACTTTGTTGATAATTTCGGCAAACTGATGAGGAGAGCCACAGTTACAGACGTTTGCCTTACACCTTTCTGGTAGGTCGGACGGTCTGGGTCTCAACAACAACAACAGTTACAGGCATTCATGAAAATTCCAGCTTCATTTCAGAAATGTTCAATTAATTATAGTCTGCCGAAGCGTTGTATTTGTATATATATTCATATCCTTTGCGATTAGCAATAATGGTCTCTTCATTCTAGGTTTCATTGGTCACGACATATGCAGAGTTTATGTTCCAGGTATTCTTTTATCCTTTATAATTTTTCCATCTTTATGTGTGTCGTTCAAGTCATTAGAGTTTATAGATATAATCTATCTCTCATATCAGAAACACACATTTTGTGTTCATTTACATTAAATACTTGGACTTGAAGAAGAGTTTTTTTCAAAATGAACAATTCATTTATTTAGGCCTAGTGCTTATACACATGTATAGCTTAAATTCTTTGATTTTATTTGTTTTTCAATTATCGATTCCATTCCATTGATATTTGTTGATTATCTTCATATTGATGACAAGAAATTTGCGTTTTTTTAATTTGATTGATGATTCTCTATTTAATACTTCTTTTTATTATGTAAGCATATTTTAAAATTAGGGTTTTATGAGAGTTGCAACTTCTCTCTATTCTATCATTGGATTTTCAAACTATTATATATATATATATATATATATATATATATATATATATATATATATATATATATATATATATATATATATAAATATATATATATATATATATATATATATATGTATATATATAAATATATATATATATATATATATATATATATATATATATATATATATATATATATATATATATATATATATATTCATATATATATATATATATATATATATATATATATATATATATATATATATATATATATATATATATATATATATTCATATATATATATATATATATATATATATTCATATATATATATATAGATAGATAGATAGATATAGATATATATACAGGGTGCCTCAAAGCAAAAAAAAAAAGCTCTTTGGATTTCTGGATTTCGGTGCTATACATAAAAAGTGACTGTAAAAGTTGGAACTAGTGGGTACCAAATGCAATGGCTTCAGGTAGCTTGTTTCTAGTTTTTCCGAAGTGATATTAATAATATTTTTCTCAAATATTTCTACGAATAAAACGTATTCAAATGCTTTTTAGTTTAAAAAAAATCCCGAAATTCAGACAGAATCTTTCAGAAGAAACCCAAATATCATGGGATTCTTAAACTATAGGAAGAAAAGATGAAAAATATTTTGAATTTGAGTCATTCCGGTATAATCAAGGGACAGTATCGTACTTTTCATGTGCTTTTAAGAAGAATGAGCTGAAGTTTCAGACGACGCTACCACTGATGATGATGCTGATGCTATTGATGAAGAAGTAATAAATAATGATAGTTATTACTTTCCTTATATGCATAATGTATAAGGAAAGTATTGTGACGGGGTCGAAAATTCGAATTCGAGTTTTCGATGGGAGAGAACGTTTTAAGCATCCCTGATCACGAATCAAACATTTTTTAAGTGATGTCTGTGTGTGTGTGTGTGTGTGTGTGTGTGTCAGTGAGTCTGTGGAGACGATGACTGACGAACGAAATTTGGTACAAAAATCACAATCCGTAAACACTGGAAGCTTATTGTTTTTATATGCAATCGAATGTTCAGAACCCCCCCCCCCCCCTAAATTTCCGAGTGAAATTTTGAAAAAATCGTCAAAAAATCAAAACCGCTAATAAAGTTACGCAAATAAACATTTCTTATGTAATTTTTCATTAGAAAACGATTAACATAAATTTTAGAACGCTAACATGAACCGTTCTCCAGATATTGCACATTTTTCAAAAAAATTATTAAAAAGTCATATAAAATAAAAAAAAAGATATTTCCTATTGAGAAACATGTTCCCTTTTCACATGTAATACCATGCGATAAATTAGGTGATATCATTCTTGTGGATCTAGCTCGTTCCATTCATGAGAATAGATACTTCGAGTAATACTTTTGTATTTGAACGCCAATAGTCATTTATCTGCTATAAGAATAACTTATTTCTCTGTCAGTAAAGCCTGGCGAGATTTTGGCGACGAATTTGGCGGAATGTCGCCAACTTGGTGACTTTTTGAAATGTTGCTAAATTAACGAAAAACTCGCCAAATGGATAAAAATGACGCTAAATCAATGACGACTCATTGATGATGACGACATGGAAAATGACGACTCATTGACAAAAATTTAATATCTTGGAAAGTATCTACTATAAGAATAACCTACATTTTTATTAACACTTTACAACAAAGTTGAAAAGTGTTTATGACTTTGTTCATTCTGTCTGTCTGTCTGTCTGTCTGTCTGTCCGTTAGCACGATAACTGCCGTAAAAATGAGTTTATCAAAATGAAATTTTAGTATGTTGTTCAGACGGTCTGTAGGACCTATGGGAATATAAATAAATAATATCACCCAATTAGTTTTTTATTGAACCCGGGTTGAAAAAATGAAATACATTGAACCCTATGGGACCTAATTTTTCAAACATTTTTTAAGTAAATTTAAAATTCACGAATTGCTTCGAAATTTTTAGGAAATATTCACATTATCCCATAGAATATATAAAAAAAAATTCAGTAAAATATGTTAAGTAGTTTTTTAATTAAAAAAATTATTTAATATAGGGAAAAAAACAAATTCAATTAAATTCTGACTTTGGGATATCTTCCAGAAAGAAAAGAGAGAGATATTATATAATAAATATCTCTCCATTTGTTTAAACGTTTTGCATATGGGAGTGGCTTCATATTTTAAAATAAATTTGTTAGATAACAATTTTTCATTTTTTTTAAATTTTATATAACTCTTCATGATAAATTTAATTGATGGCATTTTAAATGCACTTTCCTACGTCCTAGAGAGTTAAAATTTGGTACACAGCTTAAATTTGTTGAACATTTTATTCGACAAAAATTTGATGGATCTTTAAATATAGATCATACATTTTTTTCGAAATGGCCTGAAAATAATCCCCGTTCACTTCTATAAATCATTGGTGTAATATTGTTAAAAATTCTGATGTGGACAGCACATGTCTTTCCCTGCAGACTCATATTCGTTCTCTTTATTTATTCAATGATAATTTGAGTTTATCTGCACAACATAAGTATTTTAAATGACATTGAATTTACACGTTAAACTTAAATTTGGTTCTCATTTGATAGCTGGACTTATTGTCAAAGGTGGCGTAGCGAAAACGCGAAAAAACTAGAATATCTCAAGAACGGCTAGTCCTAGAGTAATGGGGTTAGTCTTATTCTTTTTGTTGTCAAAAATCACATATAAAATAGGAATTTAATTGATATAATTGAGCACACGTAGTCTTTTATTTTTATATATAACGATTTTTGCTGGCCATTTCGCAAAAATAGCCCGTTCCTTTTTCCCGAATCGTAGTAGAATAACCTACAAATGATTTATATACAAAATTTTGTTAAATTTGGTATATAAATCACTTGTAGGTTATTGAAATATTATACTCCAAATTTTGTTAAATTTGGTTCATTAGTTTTTAGTGGATAAAGGCAATTTCTGCGGCCATTTCGCAAAGAAGGCAGATTCTTTTATTACGAATCGTACTATAATCTAATGAACATCAGGATTTCCCACAAAAAACATACCTACCAAATTGTATGAAATTCGGTCCATTAGTTTTTCAATTAGAGTGGATGTAATATCCACACAGACACACAGAAACATACACAAATACACCCTTACACACACAGACGTCTTCCTAAAAGTAGTTTTTTCGTGTTCTAGAAGTCCCAAAACGTGTAGATACTTTGAAAATTCGAGTTCCGATCTTCGGCACGATTCCAATACTTTGAGTACATAGACATACACATATATATTATCTGTGTATTATCTGTGTATCTAAATTCCGTGCCTATGCAATTACAATAGTTGTGATTTTAAATGATCCCTAAACTTTTATTATTTCTTCAAGGAAGCCTAATTTTAACATATGCAGAATGCAAATATCTCAAGCGATTGTAAGATGAATTACATAAGAATTGCTGAATTTTTTTCACACAAAATTATTTAGCTCTGGAGTCTGGAATACAAGTTATATGAATGAAATATTCATTGATTTTGCATAAAGAATCAGATGATTTATATTTCGATACAGTTTTAAATATTTAAGTATAATAAATTACTGTAGTACTGTGATAATGTAAAAGATATTACCACTGAATGAATCACATTTTAGAAATTTTTAAATGAAATTACATTTCAGTTGGAAAGTGTTTCATAATCAATGCTTATGCATGATTGATCTTTCTTGTTTTTTACTGTAAAAGTAGTAAATTCATTGCATTATATAAGGAAAGTCATGTGCTGCCCACATCAGATTTTTTAGTTAACTGATCCACATTTTAAAATTCAATTGACATTAATTGTTTATTGCTCAATTAAATTAATTGTACATTACTTGATAGAGGACATTTTTCGTAGGCTCTATATTATATTTCTGTGAATGTACAAAGTTGCAGAATATTGTCTTGTGGTGTAATCGTGGATCGAGCTGATTTCTATCGTATGGTATGCATACATTATCGTGATCAGCAAAAGAATTCTCTGGCTTATAACCCTTAATATTGCCTTAATAATGTGACTTCATAGATTAATTAGTATGAATCAATATCAGGAATAAAAGAAACGGGTGTAAGAAAGGCAATAAATGTCCGTCATAAACAGTTGCTAGTTACGCAGTCTGGCCGCTAAAAGTTCATTGAAAAGAACGAGAGAAACGAGAAAGATTGAAAACGTTGATTGAAATATATTGTGTTGAGTTGATTGAAACGTTGATTGAAATATATCCGTATTGTGTCAAATATATGCCTTCTTCAACAGTTTTAATGTCTATTGCTACTCATTAGATAATGGTCTACAACTTTGACATTGTTACTTTCCTTATATGCATAATGTATAAGGAAAGTGTTGTAATGGGGTCGAAAATTCGAATTCGAGTTTTCGACGGGAGAGCACGTTTCAAGCATCCCTGATCACGAATCGAACATTTTTGAGGTGATGTCTGCGTGTGCGTGTGTGTATGAAAGTATGTGTGTGTGTGTGTGTGTGTCAGTGAGCCTGTAGAGACGATATCTCACGAACGAATGGAGCGATTCGAATAAAATTTGATACAAAAATCACAATCCGTGAATACTGGAAGCCTATTGTTTTTAAACGCAATCGAACGTACAGAACCCCCCCTAAAATTTCGAGTGAAATTTTGAAAAAATCATCAAAAAATCAAAACCTTTAATAAAGTTACGCAAATAGAGGTTTCTTATGTAATTTTTCCTTAGAAAACGATTGACATAAACTTTAGAACGCTAGCATGAACCATTCTCGAGATATTGCACATTTTTCAAATAAATTTATGTAAAAATCCCATAAATTAAAATAATATTAACTGTTGAGAAAAATGTTGACTTTTCATATGTAATATTATGCGATAAATTTGTTGTAATCATTCTCGTGGATCTAGCTCGTTCCATTCATGAGAAAAGATACTTCGAGTAATACTTTTGTATTTGAACGCCAATAGTCATTTATCTGCTATAAGAATAACTTATTTGTCCGTCCATAACCCTTGGCGAGAATTTGGCGAGAATTTGGCGGAATGTCGCCAACTTGGCGACTTTTTTAAATGTTGCCAAATTAACGAAAATTGCGCCAAATGGATAAAAATGACGCTAAATGACGCTAAAGAAAATAATGACTAATTGTTGAAAATTCAATATCTTGGAAAGAATAAAAGTATCTACTATAAGAAAAACCTATTTTTTTTACTGTAAAAGTAGTAATCCTACCGTTTTTAATTCTCCGCTAGGAGCGCCGCAATCACTTTTATTATATCGGATATGGTCATCTTACTATATATACATCTAACGTATACACTGATAGATCTTTCCTTACAAAATTTTTGGTGTGCTTAAGGAATTTCCTAAGAGCCCTGTGGGCCTGTTTAATTGCATTTACAGCAAATCATTAAATAAAGATCAATCATGCTTAGCATTGATCACGATCATCATGAATGTAATTACTATTTCACTTTTTATTTAAAAAACTACCCAACATGTTTTGTTGAATTTTCTTTTTTAAACATTTTACGTGATAATTTGAATATTTTTTCCAAAACTTTCAAAGAAATTTGTGAATTTTATCTTCGCTTTAAAAATGTTTGAAAAATAAATCCCATAGGATCCAATGTAATTCCTTTTCTTCAACCTGGATTAAATCCGAAACTTACTGGAGGATAGATATTATTCATTTTCATTTTCAGATATCCCACAGACCGGCTCAACAACATACTAAAATTTCTTTTCTACAAAGTTATTTTCACGACAGTTATCGCGCGAATGGGCAGACAGTTAGAATGATCAAAATCATACACAATGACCAAAATCGCTTAACACAAACACCATTTCGAATTCAATCGAAAATGTCGTTCTAACCTGTACATCCGGTTTCTTGGCTGCTTTCGTCTTGCAGCGGTAGAAAGGAGTTTTAGGGGCAGATGGAATATTCGAACGATTTTCTGATTAGTTGAAAATGGTGCTGTAACTAGAGATTTGTTAGTTTCTGAAGAGAGTTTCTTTTAGCTCCTTTTTTTTTATTTATAAATTTCCGATCATTTTGAGTTGGTTCTCTGAATTCAGCAGGTAGCATATCCTAGGGAATAATAATATTTGTCATTAATTGGTGGAAAAAAAATGTTTTATCTATGTTTTCTCCAAAAATTTTCCTTGAAAAAAATCTATTTCTCATAATTGGTTACAGATGGAGCTTAAAAGATGAATAATATAAATTCAGCATCAAATCTTAGTAGAGATTTAGGGATACACTAACTATTTCCCCTTCTGGATCAAAAATGTTCATTAAAATATGTATTAATCAGGTTCGGTTATAAATTGAGCTTAAATGATGACAAATTTGGATTCCATATCAAATTTCAGAGGGGGTTGAATAATTCACTAAGGATTTCAATTTTTGGTTCTTTTGTCCTTTCTGGATCAAAAACTTTCCTTGAAAATTCTAACCCTCATATTTGGCTACAGGTAGAGCTCAGATAGCGACTGATATGGATTTAGCATCAAACTTCATTCATATGGCTTCTGCATCAGAATCAGGGAGTAGGGAGTTTTACAAAGAATTCTGCTTCCAATTTTGTAGATATTACTATCGTTTTTTTTTTAAACTTGTTTGTTTTTATGTATTCACAAGAGTATAAAAATGCTTAAAATTTACGTCGAAATTGAAGTGTACACACCACTTGTAACCGTATTTCATGAAAAAGGCTTTTTCATGAAATTATTGCATATAATTTTATGAAAACATCTGAAGTGGGCGACACATGACTTTCCTTATATAATGCAATAAATTTACTGCTTTTACAGTAAAAAAATAGGTTATTCTTATAGTAGATACTTATATTCTTTCCAAGAGATCGAATTTTCGTCAATTAGTCGTCATTTTCATTTATTTAGCATCAATTTTATTCATTTGGCGAGATTTTCGTTAATGTAGCAACATTTAAAAAAGTCGCCAAGTTGGCGACATTCCACCAAATTCGTCGCCAAAAGGTCATCACGCGTTATGTACGGAAAAATAAGTTATTCTTATAGCAAATAAATGACTATTAGTATTCAAATACAAAAGTATTACTCAAAGTATCTTCTTTCATGAATGGAACAAACTAGATCCACAAGAATTTATAGCATGATATTACATATGAAAAGTGAACACGTTTCTTAACAGTTAATATTTTTTTTTTATTTATGGGATTCTTTGATGAGTTTATTTGAAAAATGTGCAATATCTCAAGAACGGCTTATGTTAGCGTTCTAAAGTTTATGTCAATCGTTTTCTAAGGAAAAATTACACAAAATATGTCTATTTGCGTAACTTTATTAAAGGGTTTGAGTTTTTGGTGATTTTTCAAAACTTCACTCGAAAATCACTAACACACGCACACACAAACATCACCTCAAAAATGTTCGATTCGTGATCAGGGATGCTTGAAAAGTGCTCTCTCGTCGAAAACTCGAATTCGAATTTTTGATCCCGTCACAATACTTTCCATATACATTATTGCGTATAACGAAAGTAAAAGCCCGAATTATTATGTTTAAATTATTGTGTAAAATTATAAAAAAATTATTCAAATTGAAAATATAATTCTTTTTCTGACCTTTCTGCGTAACCTTTACACCTGTAACATTTACCTCCAAACTATTGAAAATTAACTTGAGTATGGCTCAACTCGACATTCTCTTATCAGATTCCATTTTTTTAAGTAGCTTTTTTTTCCAAATTTTACAAGAAACTTTTTGAAAAACCGGTATCGTGAGTCCGAATGACTACAATTATAGGGTGTTACCCTTCACTTTAAATTGCTTGAAAAATACTTTGTTTGATACCATGCCTGACAATATGTACCCTGGGGGAGGGGGGTGCAATTACGTCACGAAAAAAATTATGGCGACTATATTGTACAACAATAATTGAAACTATCAAGTCTTGTGATTATGGAACCATAAATACACCCTTTTATCCATAATTATGTCACATATTTTGTTCTATGCTGTCATGTAAAAAAAATATAAAATTTCGAAGTTTTCGGTCGAATTAAAAGGAAAATTCAATCTAGTTCTAGATGATATTTTTGGTAACAAAGCTGGATACAAAGATTTTAGGAAATCCATTAATATTTGTGAAAGGTATCATGTACACAAGAAATCGACCCTACACAGACAGACAGACGAACATCACTCCAAAAATAGGCAAAACTTGTTTTGGAGGTCTTAAAACATATATTGTCATCAAAATCTCGAATTCTAATATTTTCGTGGAAACAATACTTTCTCAATACCAGTATTTCTCTCATCCACTGGGCCCCGGCCCGGAACCTGGCACTGGCACTAATTTTGCAACGTCGCGAGAGATTCTCCTGGAATTTATCGTTTTAGTTTTATAAATATTTTTATGAGTAATTATTTCATAGTGGAACTTATTTAAATGTAATTCTATATATGTATTCGTGCTAAAATTAGATGATAATTAAGTATTCTATCGACAAATATAACTAAGACTAGCTAGGGCACGGTAGCCCAGTGGTTAGCGAGCGGGAATTTCACTCAGTTGGCCCGGGTTCGATCCCCGCCACTGCCAAAACTGCCGCCGTGTTCACGCGGAGAACGATCACGTTAAACATGCGGGTCCGTAAGTCCTTCCGAGAGGTTGGTGGTAGGGGAAGGAGGGTACGGTCTCTGTGGATGCCTCATCCAGTGGGTTCCGGTTAAAATTGGGTGGCACTTCCCGGCCGTCCAAACAGTTACCTTACACCTTTCTGGTAGATTGGACGGTCTGGGTCTCAGCAACAACAACTAAGACTAGCTGCATTTATCATTACAATCCATAAGTATTATAAGAAAAAATGTAAACAATTTTTTACTTTTGTAAAATAGAAAAATAGACAAATAGAAACAATCCATTCTCCCATTTATTTTATTTTAAACATTGACACATTAAAATTATGCTGCACATACGCATGTTTCCCTATGTTGTTTCCTCATATATAGCTTTAATTTGTTTGAGTTAGTTTATATACCACAAACATATCCAAATATATATCGATGTTTATAGATTAATAATAATAATCACCATCAGCAGAAATCAAATATCACCATCAGCAGAAATCAAATATCTAAATATCACCATCAGCAGAAATAAGCATTTATTTCAGTCAAGTTGGATGAGATACTTAATCTTGATAAAGAAATTTCTATTCTAAATCAACCTCCAACCTAAGCTTTGCGCCATTCCGCTTTTTTTAGGCATGATAGCCATATTTTACCTATTTATAACTTACGGTTTTTTGTATTTTGCACATTGATAGCTTGCTATTAGTTATTAATTCATATATATATATATATATATATATATATATATATATATATATATATATATATATATATATATATATATATATATATATAATAGTTTGAAAATCCAATGATAGAATAGAGAGAAGTTGCAACTCAAATAACCCTAACTTTAAAATATGACTACATAATAAAAATAAGTATTAAATAGAGAATCAATCATCAATCAAATGGAAAATAAAATGCAAATTTCTAGTCATCAAGCTGAAGATAATCAACAAATATCAATGGAATTGAATTGATAATTGAAAATCAAATAACATCCAAGCATTAAAACTATACACGTGGATAAGCACTAGGCCTAAATATATGAATTGTTCATTTTGAAAAAACTCTTCTTCAAGTCCAAGTATGTGATCAAAATGAACACAAAATGTATGTTTCTGATATTAGAGGTAGATTATATCTATAAACACTTATAACTTGGACTTCATGCATAAAGATGGAAAAATTATAAAGGAAACAAGAATGCCTGAAAAAAAAATTCTACAAATGTCCTAACCATTGGAGCCCAGAATTTAGAGACCAGTGTTACCAATCGCAAAAGATAAAAGTAGAGAACTATTGTTGCCAATCGTGAGAAATAAATAACAGTATTGCGAAAAGGCAATAAAAGGTGATATTCTACAGTAAAAGCTACATAATAATGGGGCGTATAATATAATCGAAAACAGTGAGGCTAATGTATAAGGGGGTGTAAATACAATGTGATGTTTATTCAAGAGAATGTTGATGTCTGGCTAATATAAGATACTAAGAAGCGAATTCAAGAAATTTCATCTAATCCATACTTTTTAACTCATTCCCTAAATATGCTGAATATTTATGTAATTTGCTGGTAATTTTTATATTATTAATATGCATAGCATGAAATTTTTTACCTGATAATCTATAAATTCTAAAAAGCTGATTACGTATAATATTTCTAAACAACTGAATCGAGTTGGAGGAATTAAATGATAATATTTTATTAATATTAAAATTAAAATAGTATTTTTATCATATAAATTAGTAACTATTCCATTAGTAGGTTCAGTACTTAGATTTAAATCCAAAAAATTAATATTATTATTAATAGTGGCTTCATTAGGAATTAATTCCAAATTGTCTGGATAGAAATCTATATCTATGACATAGTTTTCAGTAAATACTAAACAAATCAGATCATCAACATATCTATAAATTTTATTAATCTATTGAAGTAAAAGACTATATATATATATATATATATGTGTGTGTGTGTGTGTGTGTGTGTGTGTGTGTGTGTGTGTGTGTGTATATATATATAATATATATTATATATATATATATATATATATATATATATATGTGTGTGTGTACAGAAATTATTCAGTTATTCCTTACAGTTGAAGTGTGACCTATATCTTGCCTACAGGGACATGCAATTAGGCCCACGCTCTCATTGCAGGTAAAAATAGCCACTGATTTACTTCGCAATGGATAAAATTTGTCTGTCTCTTTAGAGCCTCCAATAGTGTGACACATAAGAAATTTTCTTGCTATGTGTTGCAGGTACATGCTATTATATGTTGACGTACGCATATTATTCACAATCAAAGCACGATGACCAGTTGGAAATGCTTCCTCATACTACTTTTAAAATCTGCATTCTTCTAAAACGTCAAATTTCCCCATCATTCAACATAAACCCAAATTCAAAACAAACTCCTCCAAATCGTGTTCATGAAGACCCAATCAACACATTCCAGTCATTGTAGCGTGAGCTGCGGAAGTGCCTACCACGCACTGAAGGGCAGCCTAGCGGGGTGTGTGTATGTGTATGACGCAACGAGGGAAAGGGTAGAGTCGTGGTGCCCTTCCTCTCTTCATCCCTTCCACCGGAAGAGGAGACACAAAGAAGCGGAAGAGAAAAAAGATCGCTTTCGTACATCCCCCTTCGCTTTTTATGTTTGTTTTGCAGCTATCCGTCGACCTTCTGGTATATGGGAGTGTTCGGGAGAAAGGCTGTGGAATGATGGCGATTGGAGGGCACAAATATGAAGGATGGCCATGAAGAGCAAGATGTCGATGACAGGAATTAATAAACATTGAATGAGGTGTAACGGTCATCGTTATGTTGGGTGATGAATAAAGATCTTAATCTTGGCTTAAAATAAGATGGGTGAACTCGGTTTGATAGAACGATTTGAGATTACTGGAAAATAGGCCACACTTGTTCAAACAACAATCTCATTGGTAGAGAAAGAAAGGTCTCTATTGGCTTATGCTATATCGGGTTTAAACTTTATCTTCCAAGAACTTTCAGGAGAGAGGAGATTTTTTAGGGCAATAGTGTCAGACATGGCCGTACTGACAAACAAACCTACTTAATGTGACTAGAAAGACAAGACAGAATAGATTGTATTTGAAAGTACCAGAATTCATATGATTGTATGCAAATAATTAGTCTCTCAATACCACAGTTTGCGCATTTATGGCACAACTTAGCTATTGCCATAAACTACTGCTACAGTAAACAAAAATTAAAATTCTTCGTTAGTAACAGCATAAACAGTTGGTTAAAGGTATCATTGATCACTGAAATAATATTTATGTCATATTTAATAACCATAAACTATATTTGCAAGCTATATATAACAACCACAAATTATATATGCAAACCATATTAAATTGTCATAAACGACTGTTATAGTAATAAGAAATTAAATTTATTTGTTAGTAAGAGCATAAACAGTTGATTAAAAGTACCATTAACCATTTAAATCATATTTGTAGGTAAATTTGTAAGCCATATTACATTGCCATTTTATTAAACCATATTAAATTAGCATTTTATTAAAACATAAACAATTACCATAAATTACTGATATCTGAATTTAAAATACTTTGTTAATAAACTGTTAAATAGAAAAAGATTTTGGGACGGAAAACAGCCCTCTTCTTCAATATAAAAAGACAGAGCAATCACACCAGTAAAGGCGTCTATAAGACGCCTTCTTAAGCTATCGATTTACACATGACATAATAAATTCCGAATCGTCATCTAAACATATGAATTACAAAAATGTTGTCTAGTTTTAGTTTGTGCATAATGTAGTTATATATTAAATTTTAAAGCGAAACTTACATTTGATCTTAAGTTACCGTATCATATTCTATATATATCCTCTTGTATCCTAGATAGACATATTTTTGAAATTGTTCGAAATGGGTTCCGGAAATCTAAAAATGTTTTCCCGCCAAAATCTCGAATTCTGAAAAACAAAATTGTAGAAGCAATATTTTTTCTATTCAATATTAGGAGAAAATAACAAAGTAAATATTATTAATAACCAAACAATATATATCTACTATTAGATATACCTAAAGAGTAGGAAAATATGGAGCACAAACTGCTAGGAAGAATTTATACTCCGAAGTACAATTATTCGATGAGATAAAGGAAACAACTAATTGCATTGGCTTTGTGCTTGTTATGCAGAATACGGGAAATAAATAATTACAGTTCACTAATTTTCATTGAATGGCAATAAATTGCAGTTTGTGGAACCAAATAAATTAAAGTTGTTTGATTGCTAATATGAATTATTATTTCATACAGATTTCTCGTATACCTAGAAACATACGTATATATATTTCAAATAAAAAAAAGTTTTCTTATTTTGTGACTTCAATATGTAGTACTTCAGTATGCATAATTATGTTGTATTATTCTGGAAAAGTTAATTTAATTAGACACTATATATATATATATCACATAAAAAAATTCAAGTAATATTAACATCACCATAGAAGCAAATTCAGGGCCAAAATGCCGATAAGAGAAGAGAACAGCACCAGCCTAGATTCGATGATTAGTCAGAATTAAATTCTTCCTCATCTGAGTATTTAACTCTAACTAACCCAAACACATGCCTGTTTCAGATAGAGCAATAGTATATTACTATAAATACTCTAACTCAGACTGCAGGCATCAAAAAATGAAGATAGGAAATATTAAGAAAATTTGCAATACCATGCGGCATGAATCCTTCTTCTTTCACCACGCGTATACACGATCAACCTCAACAGCTTAAATAATCTCGAAGCACCGGAATGAACACGTCGAAATACTACCAGGGAGGTAGTACGAACGTTCACAGTAATACTCCCAGACCCGACGAGTGAGTCTAAGCAGGAGACCGGACAAGCAATTCTGTCATAGCGGGTTCCGAGGGCATCTCGCAACGGATTCCCGCCAGACACGGCTGACCGAGAAAGTCTAACTTTCTCCGAATTTCATACCCAGGTTCGAAACACACCTCCCGTCAGTTGGAGGATTCCAACTGATGACCTGTGAAGGAAAACCCAACAAAATCCAAGGAAATTACCTTTACCTTCAAGAATTCTCCAGAAGCTGAAAACACATAAATTCAATTCAAATTCAACTCAAATAAGAACACCATTTTAAATTCAAATCCAATATTTATTAATTATTCAAGAAATGGAGTTGCAGATCAAATACAATTACTGATTTAATAATTTAACCACTGGACCTCTCTTTACCAAAATCATCGGCTCTTTGCCGGAACTTAATATTCATTCTATAAATCAAGTAATTACTCATAAATTACATATATTCTAATTTAGCAAAAATAAAGGTATGGTCAGAGAGAATGCACACACCCGGGGAACGTTAAAGGCTTAAGTATTAACTGTATTTCAATACAGTATTAAATCAATTTAAATTACAATGGCTTAGATAAAGCTTCATTATGAAGAAGGAGACTGTAGGTAAAATATATATAAATAATGCTGGCAGAAGATCCTAAGGATAAAAGATTCTGCAGTGGTCGTTGCACAAGTCCAGTCAACAGCTCGTTTAAAGGTAATAGTCTTACCTCACGAAATTCTTGGAAGGACTCATGGCAGAAAGAGCACAGGCATCCGCTGGTAGTTTCCCTCGGGGCAAACATTGCCCCGCTCCAACAGGAACGGTCGAACCGCAGTTTCCGGAATGATACCGGATCAGGTCAGTCCAGGGAACAGCTTCATATTTGCCCTTTCTGGTCCCGGTACTCGACAAAGTAAAGCGAGGCATCATCTCCACGTTTACACGGCGGTCGACGGTCGGCGAGGGCAAGGCATCATCAGATCTCGGCAGTGGCGACGGTAACAGCAGTGGCGATGGTAACAGCAGTGGCGATGGTAACAGCAGTGGCAGGTGGCATCTCTCCCGACCCTCACAACACGGTAACTCCGCCTGAGGGCTAAGTCCCGCGTCGACGTGAGTTCGAAGATGTTTCCAGGGAGAGAGCCCAGAGTGATGGGTTTCGTCCAGAAAAGAGCACCAGGCGCGAAGCGCCTTTAATCTCCAATCTCTAGGTGTGGTTCTTATCTTCATACTGTGACATTATTTCATTTGCCCATAGTTGGAGGTTCGAGGTTTTTGATTTACTGTTTTTATTATTTGACTTAGCTCCTAGTGTGGCAGTTTGTTGCACATTTAGAGTTTGAGTAATTTTGGGGAGTTGATGCAGTTCTAAGGATTTCCTATCAATTTGGCAGTTTAAGGTTTAAGAACATTTTTTAGAAAACATTGATCGAGTTTTAATTTAATATCAACTATTTAAGTTGGGACTTACCTAATTCCGATTTTCAATATTAAGTACCGCGCGGGGTCTCTTACGTGATTTGGCTTTGCGATGATCATAGTCATGTAGATTGAATAGTAGCTCATTTGGAACAGATGGCAGATTTTTATAGAATTTAAGCGCTAGCTTTTTAATTTGGGCTCTAACAGTTTTTATTTTGAAGTCTTTCCTAATTACCGAGTTTCTTAAGTATCTAGGAGCTTTCCTTATAATCCTTAGGGTTTTGTTTTGTTTTGTCTCTAGTAAGTCTATAGTAGTTTTACAGGCATATCCCCATACGGGTGCTGCATACAGCATTCCCGGGCGGATGACCGATTTATAAATTAGGAGTTTATTTTGATAACTTAGATTTCCGTTTCCTATCATTGGGTATAAGGCTCCTGTGGCCATATACGCTTTTTTGATTAAGTTCGTTACGTGCTGTTTCCAGGTTAGGTGGGAATCTATCGTTACACCTAGGTATTTAGTAGATTTTTCCGCTTTTAGGGCATGGTTGTTTATGTACAGAGGCGGCGGAGGTTTACGTTTTCTAGAGAAATAAATCCAATGACATTTATTGGGGTTTAATTTTATTCGCCATTTTTCCAACCATGTTTGGAGTATGTCTAAGTGTTGTTGTAGCTGTCTGTGCATTACTGAGACGTAAGGATGTTTTGCAAGTATCGCACTGTCGTCTGCATAGAGTGCCAGCTCCGTGTCTAGGGTCCTGGGGATGTCATTTAAATATATGTTAAAGAGTGTCGGGCCCAGGATGGATCCTTGCGGTACACTACTTTTAATGAGCTTGGGTGTAGACAAGTTATCTTTTACTCTAACTTGGAAGTGTCTGTTATTTAGGTATGAGATTAAAAGTTTGACAAGTGCGTCAGGGACTTTTAGAGTGATCAATTTGTATCCTAATCCACAGTGCCACACTTTATCAAATGCTTTTTGTATGTCAAGAAAAATCGCAGCTGTGGGTGTCTTACTATTAAGTCCAGAGGATATGTACTCTACCACTCTCAGCAATTGATGAGTGGTGGAGTGTTTTGGCCGAAATCCAAACTGCTCCGGAATGATAATATCATTCTCACTAAGGTGCGTGTTCAGTCTATTAAGAATTATTTTCTCAGTAATTTTACTAAGTGTCGGTAGTAAGATGATTGGTCTGTAGTTGGCTGGAATTGTGGCATCCTCACCAGGCTTATGGATCGCTATAATTATCGTTTCCTTCCATTCTTTGGGGAAATAATTTAGTTTTAGTATTTTGTTTATTAGGGTGGTCATGTAAAATATTATATTTAGGGGTAAGTTTTTGACCGCGATATTCCTGATTTTGTCGTGCCCTGGGCTTTTACGGTTTTTAAGGTTTTTGATGATATCAATTATCTCTTGCGGGGTGGCTGGGTTAATCTCAGCCGTGACCGGGGAGTTCCTGAAGTTGTTTAGAGTTTGCCTAACCATTCTTAGGGTGTCCTGACACATTAGATCGTGGTTTGGTTCAAATTGCTTTTCGTAATGCCTAGCAAGCGCATCTGCTTTTTCTTCATCTGAGTACGCGATTTTAACGCCATCTATTAGTGGCGGGAGTTTGATTTGAGGTTTTCTGAGTCTTTTAGCGAATTGCCAAAGCGATACGTCTTCCGGGCTAAGGGATTCAATTAACTCTTTATACTGTTGCTGCTTTTCTGCGACAATTTTATCCCTGACTTTCCACGTGAGTCTGTTAAGCTCCCTTTTGAGGGTAGGGTCTCTATTAGCCTGCCATGTCTTACGCACTCTGTTCCTTTGCCTAACTAATTGTTTGACATGGTGGGAAAGTGTGGGCATTTTTGGTGACTCACGATGTGTTGTGGCAGAGGCAATAGCTCTCTTGATTTCTGTTGTGAGTGTGTGTGTGTCAGAGTCAATATCCGCCGTGCTCATAATGTTGGGTACTGCCAAGTGCGGCTCAAAAAGTGCTCTTTTGAAAACGTTCCAGTTCACCCTCTCTTGAGAGCCCAGAGTTACAATTCACCCAGCTTATATACATTCCAGATGGATCCAGGAGCCGTCCAATAGAAAATCACATGGGCTCACAACTTCTCCTTTCCTCCAATCGAAAATTACTTCCAATTCAAATTCATCCACAGTTCCGCCCCACAACGGACGATTCCAAAGGCAGGCGTATCTGCCGCGTGACAACAAGGAGACATCTGTCTCCGCCAGCAAGCCAGACCAACGGGCGTCATTCCCAGAGTGTGCGAGAATTATATAACGAAATAAAAATGGCACAAATTACTACTGATTTCGATACTTCAACATCTGCTAAGATATATACATTGACAAGAGGGTTCCAGGACACAGATTATTTAAATAAAAGTTTAAAAAGTACAGAAGTTATGCAATTTACAAAGGAGTGACGAATTCCGTCACGACAATTCAGAATATGAACAACCCATATATATATATATATATATATATATATATATGTATATATATATATATATATATATATATATATATATATATATATATATATATATATATATATATATAATAATAATAAAAGTTTGAAAGTCCAATGAAAGAAAAGTGAGAAGCTGTAACTCGAAAAATTTAACTTTCTAACATGCTTACAAAATTAAAGTATAAATGAGCAAATCTACAAGCAAATAGAAAAATATACAAATTTCGAATCATGAAGTCAAAGAAAATCATCAAAAATCAATGCTATGGAATCGATAGAAGGAAAACAGACGAAATCCATATATATATATATACATATATATATAAATTGAAATTTTTATTCGAAAACTATGCATAAACTACGGTAAGTACAAAAAAGAACCATCTCTAGCATATCTGTTACAAATATTTTTTAAACTCTTTAAAGTAAAAGATAACACACTACACTGTAAAACATTCCGTAAACTTTGCTTATTTTTTTTCAGCTACTACGTGGATAATTTTGGACAACTATCAGAAAAACCGAAATTACAGGCATCCATGAAAATTCCACCTTTATTTTTGAAATATTTAGCTAACTATCGTCTGCCGAAGCGTTATTTTTGTATTTTATATACATACATACATACATATATATATTATTCTGTAGGTGTTTTAGAAAGTTAGGTATATCGTGTTGCAGCTTCTTACTTTTCGTTCATTGGATTTTCAAACTATTGCTATATATATATATATATATATATATATATATATATATATATATATATATATATATATATATATATATATATATATATATATATATATATATATATGTATATATATATATATATATATATATATATATATATATGTACATATATATATACATATATATATATATATATATACATACATACATATATATATATATGTGTGTGTGTGTGTGTGTGTGTGTTTGTGTGTGTGTTAACATAACTTTAGGAACCTCACTCTCATTATGGACAGCCGATCCGATTCCTCTGAAACTTTCAGTAACATGCTTGCAAATGTTTAGTTGTAATGTGTATAGTTGTGTATAGTGTTTTTAGTTGTAATGTGTATAGTTGTAATCATTTGGGACCACGATATCAATTTTTTTAAATTTTTCTTGTAAAATTTGAAAAAAAAAAAAAAATACTAATTCTGGTGTGCGAAAGTCGAATGGATCCATACTCCACATAATTTTACAAAGGTTTTATATTAATTTAATAATTTCTCTGTACGATTCCATGAGAAAGTCATTATCTATCCAACCCATATCCGTTTCAACATTTCGCATTTAAAAGTTCAACAATCGCAACGCAAGTCAGAAATCCACCCAAATCCTCGTAACATCGTTTACTTACTTCCGACTACCTACTAACAAGAAACTATTAGGGCTTCATCACACAACGATGTGTTGTAGGCGTTGGTCGGTGTGGGTTTTATAAATGGCCGCTTGTGGGGGTGGGAGACAACCCTAATGAAGGCCCCGGGGACCGATTCAAAGGGCCATTAAAGGGCGATTCCCCCTGGATCATTATCCGGCAGATGATTCCATCATTCGATGACGATGACTCTTGTAATATCGTCGTAATCCATAACGGATAGCCAGACGATAGTGGAAACAAGAATCGCAAAAGGTGCTTTTCAATCACAGAGAAGGTATTTTCATTAATATCATTTTAAAACATCGTGCTAATGATTTCTGGAAAAGAGAAAGTATTGTCGTTAGTTCAATGTTCATCTACGAAGTACTGTTCTGCCGGAGAAGTAAATCTTACAGCTTTTAGAAGTTAATTTGATGTTACATTTTATTTTGGAAGACAATCAAACAGGGTGATTTCAGGATTCTCTCGCAGTCCAGTAAGAAATGCCGGTATATCGTTCAAAGTTTATTCACTCAGGTGTGTCCATTTCAGCAATATTGTTGAGTTTCATTAGATCAAATTCATACTCGCAAAATCCACATACTGGAACCTTCGCAAAATTAGAATAGCTCTTCCATTGTAAAAAATAGCTTCTATTGTAAAAAAATCTGATGTGGGCAACACATGACTTTCCTTATATATTGTAATGAATTTACTACTTTTACAGTAAAAAAAATAGGTTTTTCTTATAGTAGAAACTAATATTCTTCCCAAGATATTGAATTTTCGACGATTAGTCGTCATTTTCATTGATTTAGCGTCATTTTTATCCATTTGGCCAGATTTTCGCTAATTTGGGAACATTTCAAAAAGTCGCCAAGTTGGCGACATTCCGCCAAATTCGTCGCCGAAATCTCGCTAAGCGTTATGGACGAAGAAATAAGTTGTTCTTACAGTAGATAAATGACTATTGGCGTTCAAATACAAAAGTATTACTCAAAGTATCTTTTTTCATGAATGGAGCGAGCTAGATCCACGAGAATGATGTCACCCAATCTATTGCATGGTATTACATATGAAAAGTGAACCTCAATAGGAAATTTTTTTTTTCATTTTATATGACTTTTTGATAATTTTTTTTAAAAATGTGCAATATCTCCAGAACGGTTCATATTAGTGTTCTAAAATTTATGTCAATCGTTTTCTAATGAAAAATTACATAAGAAATGTCTATTTGCGTAACTTTATTAGTGGTTTTGATTTTTTGACGACTTTTTCAATATTTTTTTCGAAAATTTAGGGCGGTTCTGAACATTCGATTTCGATTACGTATAAAAACAATATGCTTCCACTGTTTACGGATTGTGATTTTTGTACCAAATTTGGTTCGAATCGGTCCATTCATTCGTCTATTATCGTCTCCACAGACTCACTGACACACACACACACACACACACACACACACACACACACACACACACACACACACACACATACACACACACACAGACATCACTTCAAAAATGTTTGATTCGTGATCAGGAATGCTTGAAACGTGCTCTCCCGTCGAAAACTCGAATTCGAATTTTCGACCCCGTCACAATACTTTCCTTATACATTATGTATATAAGGAAAGTAAAAACAGCCCCCATTGTATAAAACAATTTCCATTGTAAAAAACAGCTTCCATTGTAAAAAAACAGCTTCCATCGTAAAATACAGCTTCCATGAACAGGTTTCGCACTTATAACGTGCTCGTCGGCAGGTGAAATACTAATACCTGCAATGGCAGAATTTCTATTTGTTACAGTTTTGAGAAACCTCGAATTCAGTTCTACCACTTAGCCGGCTTGAAATTAAATTAGATAAGCCTTATAATTTTTGTAATTTTTCGAGTTTCTTTTTCTTTAACACTATTGATCTACCGATTGCGCTACCTAGATTTTATTTAAAACCAGCTGTTCTGTAGGATTAAATTTCTAGGTCTTCATTGAGGTTTGGTAAAATTTTCGACCACAGCAAGTTTTCTAGCTACTATTGCAGGTATCTGCTGTTCTATGTTGATGATCGCATAATAAGCGCGAAACCGGACCATGGACATTGTTATCTTCAATGGGACCACAATCCTTCGCCTGGTCAAAAATTCGAACAATGTTGTTGAACAAAGATATGATAGCCTGCATGCTTGACGCTGGGATTCATGGAAAGAATTTAAATGTATTTAAATATTCTAATTGCAAAAGGTAGAATAGTCTAATTTTTTTCTCGCCCTTTCCCATATAAAATGTCTTAGAAAATTTTAAGGGTGATATATAAAGTTAGACCTTTAGACCCCACAAGTCCTTTAGACCCCACAAATCCTTTAGACCCAACAGACAAATTTCCTTAAAAAATATGGTATAACACGGATGGTTATAATAATGTTATGCTATAACACTTACGATGGCTAAATGACTAACTTTATATCCTAACGTATTGCTTACTCCGTCATGTATGCATGTGCCAAGCTATTCATTTAGTATTGTCTGCATTCTACGTTATTTTAAACGCTACATACAGGATATACACTTGGGAATCTCGTGGAAAACGAAACCCTTTTTTTTCCGAGTTTTACTGCATTTTTCTCGCTTTTGTTACGGTTCGGACTTCACGTCCGCCGTCCAAGGCAGACGGTTGGAAATTTTCAAGGGTGTGGACATATATTGCATCACTTGGGGCTGGCCATGCCATCCATCCCGTGCAAATTATTCACACATTTTGCACACAATGTTTTTTACGGACTGTGTGAGTTAAACCCAAGGCTCTTTTCGCAGGAAGTTGCAAAAGCAAGAACTTTCACTGAATCACTTTGTCGCTTGGCGATTTTTTTTCTTTGTATTTTTACGCAGTGACAAAGAATAAAGGGATGCTATACAAAAAAAATTAAAGTGAGGACAGGTGTATCGTGAAATAGAGCTATTACCGGTCGAAAATGATTATTTTTTTATTTGGACGTATGGAAAGAGTTCCTTTCTGTACCTCCACCCACATGAAATATGAATAACTATTTTTACTTTCCCTGCAATAGATGGTAACGTATAGAGAAAGTATTGGAATCGTGCCAAAAATAGCAACTCGAATTTTCGACGGATCTACACGTTTCAAGACCTCAAGAATACGAAAAAAAAACATTTTTAGCACGACGACTGTGTGTGTGTCTGTGTGTCTGTCTGTCTGTCTGTGCAGATTTTGTATCCACTCTAACTAAAAACCTAATTGACCAAATTTCATAAAATTTGGTAGGTAAGTCACTTGTGGGTGAATCTGGTGCTGATTAGTTTTGGGTACGATTTAGGATAAAAAAAAAAAGAACCCGCCTTTTTTTTGCGAAATGGCTCTCAAAAGCCTGTATCCACTCTAGTTGAAATACTAATGAACCGAATTTCACAAAATTCGGTAGATCGGTAGATAAGTCGATAGTGGATTACTCTGGTGCTGATTAGATTTTGGTACGCTTCGGAAAAAAATAACCTGCCTCTTTTTGCGAAATGACCAGCAAAAATCGTCAAAATCTAAAGTAAAAACTACGTATGTTTAAATATATCCATTAAATGCTTGTTTCATACGTAATTTTTAATGAAAAAAAAGACCAACCCCATTGCATTAGCGCTAGCCGTTCTGGAGATATTTCAGTTTTTTCGTATTGTCTCTACGCCACCTTTGAAAATAAGTCCAGTTACCAAACGAGAACAAAAATTGAATTTAAAGTAAATTAAATTTAATTAAAATAAAGAGAACGTGGATATAAGTCTGCAGGGAAAGTCATGTGCTGCCCACATCAGATTTTTATTTTCCCTGCAATAGATGGTAACGTATAGGGAAAGTATTGGAATCGTGGCGAAAATTGCAACTCGAGTATTCGACGAATCTACACGCTTTGGAACCTCTAGAATACGAAAAAACTATTTTTAACGTGACGTCTGTGTGTGTGTGTGTCTGTCTGTCTGTCTGTCTGTCTGTGCAATGTATGTATTCACTCTAACTCGAAACAAATGGACATAATTTCATAAAATTTGGTAGGTAATTCACTTGCGCATGACCCTGGTGCTGATTAGTTTTGGGTATGATTCGGGATAAAAAAAACAAGAAAGATCAATCATGCTTAAAGCATTGATTATGAAACACTTTCCAACTTCAATGCAATTTTATTTAAACAAGTCTAAAATGCAATACATTCCTCGGTAATATTTTGAAACTTATCACAATACTGCATGAATTTATTATATTTGAAAACTTAAACCTTCATCGAAAGAAATGAACTTCAGTCAAATGACGGCATTGAAATATAAATTGCCTGGTTTAAACATCTCTAAAATGTTATACATTCCTCGGTAATAGTTTTAGAATTATCATAATACTAAGATAATTTATTATATTTAAAAACTTCATCGAAAACAACTGAAATTAATTCAAATGACGTCATAGAAAAAATAACACGCCTGGATCTCTCTACAAAAACAGGATTTTTTTCATAACTTTCTCCCATTCATTTCATTCATCACAATACTATAATAATTTATTTTATTTAAACATTTTGTTTAAGACCATGGAGCTACAAAAAATTAAACTCTATGCTTGAAACTTCGTCGAAAAAAATCGTCCTTCTCTTTATGAAATCAATTAATATTTCATTCATATCAGCCATGCAGACTCCATGGACTAAATTATTTTGTGTTAAAAAAATACAGGAATTCTAATACAACTCATTCTATATATTTTGCTGTTTACATTTTACATAGGTGAAAAATAGGCTTAGTTGTAGAATAATCAAATTTAGATGAGCATTTAAACTCAAATATATTGTCATTGCGTTGTTTCAGTATGTAGATGCACAGAATTTAAGCAAAAATAAAGTAGTTTTAGGACGGATACAACACTCAATATGAATTAAAAAGAACTTAAAAAACTCACGATTTTGAAACAAGATGGATGCCATATATCATTTTGAAGTGGGTCACGTGATCGTTTCACATCATGGTCACGTGATCGTTTCATATAAGAGGTGTAATTATTATTTTAATTTTTATTTAAAAAACTACTGAATATATTTCGCTGAATTTTTTTTTATATATTTTATGGAACAATTTGAATATTACCTAAAATTTTCGAAGCAATTTGTGAATTTTAAATCCACTTAAAAAATGCTTGAAAAATTAGGTCCCATAGGGCTCAATGTATTTCATTTTTTCGACCCGGGTTCGATCCAAAACTAATTGGGTGATATTATTCATTTATATTCCCATAGGTTCTACAGACCGTCTGAACAACATACTAAAATTTCATTTAAGTCATTTTTACGGCAGTTATCTTGCTAACGGACAGACAGACAGACAGAATGAACAAAGTCATAAACACTTTTCAACTTTGTTGTAAAGTGTTAAAAACCGCGTTTTTATGCGAAATGTCCTGCAAAAATTGCCTATATCCACTCTAGCTGAAAAACTGATAAATAAAATCTTACAAAATTTGTTAGATAAGTCACTTGTAGGTTACCCTGGCGAAATGGGCCTCATAAATTGTCAAAATCTAAAATAAAAAACTACTTATGCTCAAATATATCAATTAAATGCTTGTTTTGTATGTAATTTTTAACGATAAAAAGAATAAGACCAACCCCATTGCACTAGAGCTAGCCGTTATCGAGATATTTTAGCATCTTCGCATTTTCGCCTGGACCTTTGAAAATAAATCCAGTTATCAAATGAGAACGAAAATTAAATCAAAAGTGCAAATTCTGTGTAATTTAAAATAATTATGGGTGTTATTTTGTACAATTAAACTCAAATTAAGGAATTATTAAAGAAATAAAGAGAACGTGAATATGAGTCTGCAGGGAAAGTCATGTGCTGCCCACATCAGATTTTTACTTTTCCTACAATACATCGTAATGTATTAGTGAAGCAATGGGAGGAGACCGAAAATTAGAATTCGAGAGTTTTTTTTAGGGGGGGGGGGGGGGGGTTATACACGTTTTAGGCTCTCTAGAGTAGTGGTCTCTAAAGTGGGGTAAGCGAGCCGATATGTGGGGGTACGCAAGTCTATATGTGAGAGTACAAGAAGAACATTTAACATTTCCTGTTTGTATTTATTTCCTAAGATATGTTTTGTACTGACAGAAAAAAATACATAAAAAAAATCTGATGTGAGCAACACATGACTTTCTTATAATATTCTTTCCAAGATATTGAATTTTCGACAATTAGTAGTCATTTTCATTGATTTAGCTTCACTTTTATCCATTTGGCGAGATTTTCGTTAATTTGGCAACATTTCAAAAAGTCGCCAAGTTAGCGACATTCCGCCAAATTTGTCGCCAAAATCTCGCCTAGCGTTATGGACGAAGAAATAAGTTGTTCTTACAGCAGATAAATTACTATTGGCGTTCAAATACAAAAGTATTACTCAAAGTATCTTTTTTCATGAATGGAACGAACTATAGATCCACGAGAATGATGTCACCCAATTTATCGCATGGTATTACATATGAAAAGTGAACATGTTTCTCAATAGAAATATTTTTTTTTCATTTTATATGACTTTTTAATAATTTTTTTGAAAAATGTGCAATATCTCGAGAACGGTTCATGTTAGCGTTCTAAAATTTATGTCAATCGTTTTCTAATAAAAAATTACATAAGAAACATCTATTTGCATAACTTTATTAGTGGTTTTGATTTTTTGACGATTTTTTCAAAATTTTATTCGAAAATTTAGGAGGGTTCTGGACATTCGATTACGTATAAAAACAATAGACTTCCAGTGTTTACAGATTGTGATTTTTGTACCAAATTTGGTTCGAATCGGTGCATTCGTTCGTCAGTTATCGTCTCCACAGACTCACTGACACACACACACAGACATCACTTCAAAAATGTTTGATTCGTGATCAGGGATGCTGGAAACGTGCTCTCCCGTCGAAAACTCGATTTCGAATTTTCGACCCCGTCACAATATTTTCCTTATACATTATGTATATAAGGAAAGTAAAAATTAAATAAAGAATAACAAATATTAACTTGTAAATTTACATTACACAATCATGGAAACAATAATATTATGATTATGTGAATATTACTCCCGTTTTGAAAAAAGTCGTTCTTGCTTTATTTTAACACAGAATCTCCGTATTTGAAATAAAACTCGTTTAGAATTAAAACATCTGATGAGTGCAGCACATGACACCCTACCGACTCAAATTCAGTTTCTCTCTTTTTCCTTAATTATTCATTAAATTGAGTTTAACTTAACAAAATAACATGCATAATTTTTTGAAATTACACTAAATTTGCACTTTTAGTTCAATTTTCGTTTTCATTTGGCTACGTAAAGGAGGCTGAGCAAAAATGCAAAAAACAAAATTGTCCCGAAAAAACCGCTAGTCCTATCGCAGTGGGGTTGGTCTTATTTCTTTCATCGTCAAAAATTACGTGTAAAACAAGCATTTAATGGATACATTTGAGCATAAGTAGTCTTTTATTTCAGATTTTGACAAGTTTTGTGGGCCATTTTGCAGAAAAGCAAATTCTTTTTTCATAAATGGTACCAAAATCTAATTGACACTAGAACAACTCCTAATTTACTTATCTTCCAAATTTTGCAAAATTTAGTCAGATAGTTTTTCAGCTAGGGTGGATACATTTGATTTTTACAAGTCATTTAGCAAAAAGAAGCAGGTCTTTATCCCGAATCGTACCAAAATCTAATCAGCACCAGAGCTAGTAACTACAAGTTACTTATTTACCAAATTTTGTGAAATTTGGCCAGTTAGTATTTTAGCTAGAGTGGATACATGAAATTTTTACGGGTCATTCCGCAAAAAAAGGCGGGTTCTGCTTTTACGAATCCTACCAAAAACTAATCAGCACCAGGGTCTTACCCAAGTGACTTACCAAATTTTATGAAAATCGATCCAGTAGTTTTTTAGTTAGAGTGGATGCATACATTGCACAGGTAGACAGACAGACAGACACACGCAGAGATACACAGTCACACACACACACAAACGTCACGTTAAAAATAGCTTTTTCGTATTCTAGAGGTCTCGAAACATGTTGATCCGTCGAAAACTCGAGTTGCGATTTTCGGTATGATTCCAATACTTTCCCTATACATTACAATGTATTGTAGGGAAAGTAAAAAGAAATCGGCGGTGTCTCCAGTGCGATGAAACTGAAAAGGGTTTACGTGTAAAATAACGTCTGTGAAATAAAACTTCAGTAAAGTTCAATAAGTTTATTTGTTGTTTCCAGTCTCATTTTTGCTTCTTTTACAGGATATAGTATAGGCTTTTGCGGTGGTAACTGAAGTGAGATGCATAATTGAAACATCTTAAACTTTCTAACTTATGTGCTCTAGAAGCTCTAGCTTAAAATCTATCCAAGGACTCTAAGGATACTTCATAAACTTCCGAAGTTAAGGCATTTATGTTTTATACTTGGACTGATTTGATTTTGATATTATTGGCGAAAATGAAACTCGGCATTTTTACGGCTGGAAAAATCGGAAATAAAAGACTAAATATTTGCTTAAATGTATTGAATAAATGCTTGTTTTGTATGCAATTTTTAAAAACAAAATTAATGAAACCATAACCATTACTCTAGGATAAGCCATTCTACAGACATTTCAGTATTTTTACTTTTTTTTTTTTTTTTTTTTTTTTTTTTTTAATAATGGCGGGTTGGAGACTTTTAAAATGCGTTATTACGAACATTAAAAACGTCAAATTCTTATAGTCTGCTCCTATGTTCTTTCCAAGATATTGAACTTTCATTAATTGGACTTCATTTTCATTGCTTTAGCGTCATTTTTATCAATTTAGCGACAATTTCGTTGATTAGGCAATATTTGAAGAAGTCGTCAAGTTGGGCGACATTCCGCCAAAATCTCGCAGAAATCTCGTCGCCAAAATCTCGCATGAGATTTTGGCGACGAGATTTGATGGATCGAGACGAGATCGGTGGACGAGATCGCTGATGGATCTTGATTTCTCCATCAGTTTTATAGATGGAGAAATAAGTTATTCTTATAGCAGATAAATGACTATTGGCGCCCAAATGCAAAAGTATTACCCAAAGTATATTTTCTCATGAATGGAACGAGCAAGATCCACGAGAAAGATGTCACCAAATTCATCGCATGATATTACATATGAAAATTGAACATACTTCATAATAGTTAATATTTTTTTTTATTTTGTGATTTTTTGATGCATTTGTTTAAAAAATGGGCAAAATCTCGAAAACGGTTTATACTAGCGTTTTAAAATTTGAGGCAATCGTTTTCTAATGAAAAATTACATAATAAATGTCTATTTACGTATCTTCATTAAAGGTTTTGAATTTTTGATGATTTTTTCAAAATTTTACTCGAAAATTTAGGAGGGATTCTGAACATTCAATTGCGTTTAAAAACAATAAGCTTCCAGTAATCACAGATTGTAATTTTTGTACTAAATTTCGTTCGAATCGCTCCATTCGTTCGTGTGATATCGTCTCCACAGCCTCACTGACACACACACACTCATCATTTCTAAAACGTTTGATTCGTGTTCAGGGATGCTTGAAACATGCTCTCCTGCTGAAAACTCGAATTCGAATTTTTGACCCCGTCACAATACTTTCCTTATACATTATACTATGTATATGCGGAAAGTAATGATTGTTGTTTGAAATCCAGACAAATTGCTTCCTTTCGGAATCAAATTTTAAAATTCGCAAGAAACTGCATATGAGTGTAAAACCCAGGTTAGATTTAAAAAAATATTTCTAGCACGTCTTGAAAGGGGCGTTCAATAAAGAGCCGATAAATTGATCAATAAAGAGCCGATTGATTGATCAATAAATAGCCGATAAAAATAAATATGGATTAGTGATTTAAATTTGCCTCATTCAACGTTCAAATAGTTTGCACCATTTCCCTTCCGTATGACTTCCATATCGGTACGCGACTGCCCAAATTTGGAATTGCTGCGATAAGTTCTTCGCTCGGTTTCAACCAGGGGTATACAGGGAGTGCTATTAAGACTTATATGGTCGAATTCCAGTGTTCGGTGGCAACGAGACAGAGCCTTTCCGGTCCTCGATTTGCGATCTCGGAAACGGAAGAGGGCGGAGGGGGCTGTTCCGCTCCGCCAGTGGCGGATTGACCGCTGGCCGGAGGAAATTCGGATGCAAGCTCAGAGATGTGGTTCGAAAGAGCGTGATATTCACGATTGAATGAGAATAAGAAATCGAGCAAATAAGTGAGATATAATCTAAATGCATTTCTCTAATTATTGCCTCCTTTCTTCTGTGCATGGGACGTAAATGGTGCAAATACATCATCACCCCTGTTGTTTTTTAAACTACTATAAAGTATTGTTGGTATAATAAACGAATGTTTTGAATAAATTTCGAATCGACCAACTATTTGAATTTTTTAATTTAATTTAATTTTAAATCAATTGCTTTATTTATGCTCCTTGAAATAGTCCTTAATGACCCCCCCCCCTTTATTAAGTGACCTGTTTTTACGACCGATTTTCCCTGAACTCCACAGATAATGCTAAGCACTACGCTAAGTGAGCAAAAATTGTTCCCATGAAGGAAAGTGCAAAAACTTTTTCCAACTTCGTGTTGTAGATTTCCTAAAAACATTTTGGCTTAAGAATTTTTTTCTGTTACCAATCTTAGACCTACCTGCTCAATGTCCCCAATATATTATTGTATGAGTTAGTTATATCGTCTACATATTTTTCATTTTACAAAAATATTTTTATTGTCCCATAAGGCAAGCTGGGTCTATTTTTCGTGCTAAACTGGATTATGTTTTTACAATGTGATTTATATAGTTTTCCATCGAGTTTATTAAAATTTAGAATATATATGTTCCGTATTGTTATCTACCATGTTGTTCATAGAATTTGGGAGCTCGCTGAAAGAAATGAAATGAACTTAGTAGTATTTCGCTAACTCTCAAAGTTCACAAAAATGGTTTTAAATGTTCAGTTACCTTACAGTAAAAATTTATAAGAGCATCTATGTATGTTTGCATCTATTCTGCTGTATCTATTATTTACCATTTTAATACTTCGGAAGAAGAGAAAGGATTTGAGCTCCGTGTATAGGAACCAACCTCTGTGTACCGGTTTCGAAATTTTAGCGCTGATAACAACATGCCAATATAGTTATTGGCTGTTCTATCCAATAACTGCACTAGAACCTAAGGATCCTAAATATACAGGCTGGTGCAGCAACGGCCATCTTGACTCCCAGTTGAAGCGATGGCTATACGTAAGTGGCGAAAAGAGGGTTACTTTTCCATTTTTTTTTTAGATCTCGAAGAAATCAAAACATTACAGCCTACTTTATCGAATGATTGGTACAAATTTTTGAAAGCAGGAGCATCTAAGTTACAGCTAAATTGCGTACCAAATATCAGCCATTTAACATGCGCGCGTCACTGAAATTTCACTCGCAGACGATAAATGACTAAATCGGTAGGAGTCAAAATGGCGGTTGCGTCAGCCTAGGAGCCTTACTAGCAACTAGAAAACTTGCTGTGTTGTAGTATTGTTAACTTCTCTGGTGAACATTGTAGACAGTTATACCATACAATCAGCTTCAAGATAAAAGGAGACTGAGATCAGATTGCACCGATGAAAGTTGATTTTAGTGTAAAAATAATAATACTTGTAATAATGGTTATAATAACAGTTAAAAGTAATAGTACCTATAAATAATGATTTAATTGTGAAGTTGATTTTAATATAAAAATAACAATTCCTGCAATGTGTCCCGCCCCCCTCTGGTGCGCCTGGGGCAACATCCTAGGACGGCTAAATAGTTCACGTTCCTGGCCGCTGAATAAAGACGAATGATGATGAGTCAAGTGCCTGGTCATTTGATAAAAAAAGAAAAAAAAAAAAACAATTCCTGCAATAATGGTTAAAAGTAATGGTGCCTATAAATAATGATTTAATTGGGAAGTTGATTTTAATAAAAAAAATAACAATTTCTACAATAATGGTTAAAAGTAATGGTGCCTATAAATAATGATTTAATTGGGAAGTTGATTTTAATATAAAAATAACAATTTCAACAATAATGGTTAAAAGTAATGGTGCCTAAAAATAATGATTTAATTGGGGAGTTGATTTTAATATAAAAATAACAATTCCTACAATAATGGTTAAAAGTAATAGTGCCTGTAAATAATGATTTAATTGGGAAGTTGATTTTAATATAAAAATAACAATTCCTACAATAATGGTTAAAAGTAACGGTGCATATAAATAAAGATATAATATAAAGATATAATATAAATATATTAATTCCGGTCTGTAAAATCGTAAAGACATTCCAAATTTTTAAAATTTAAATAGTTTTTTGAATTAAAAGCATTTTACGATCACCGCTTGTAAAAATACAAATTCTTTTCACTTCCTTGATAGAAGGAAATGAAAATTAGGTGACTAAAATTGTTTCAAGGACATTTTGAGCTTGCTTTATCAGGTCAGGAACAACGTATTTTATCTTCGATACAAATTACTTAAAATAAAATTTTAAAGTAATGTGGTTCAAATTCAAAAGCAATTCCGAGTTTCACTCATTTTTACATGGTGGAAAAATTTTCTCTAAAACAATTAAATATATGTCTTTAAAGTTTTGAAATCAGTCTTTACAGGAATTTATTAGGTAGTTACATATATACCACTCACACGCGTTTTAAAATAGATATGAAATATTTGTAATCAAATTTGTAGCACTTTTGCATTTTTGAAAAGGTGTGATATTGACATCGTAACCTTAGACTTTCTCCCTTTTCCATCATTTCTCTCTTTTTAAACCGAAAGCAAAACTGTTCCATATTTTGAAAAGGAATATTCATTCACCTTTCCTTTGATGCTTTGTGTGCACAGCATAATAGGAAAGCATTGTGTGTACTTATTGAATTTTTTTCCTTTGTGTTACCGCGTAATGTCACCACTAGATGGCGCGATGTGTATACCCGAAAATTAAAAACGGTGAAAAAATAAAGTCTACATATATTTGTGTATTCTTCAGATCAGCGTTTCCCAAATTGTGCTTCACGGGACATTTGTGTTCGGTGATAAAATCAGAGCCAAATTTAAAAATATATAATTATTGAAATTCTTTAAACATGTAAATTGACAAAACGATAACTAATTTATAAATCCGCGTTCATTTGTGGTATAAACATTCAATATGCTAAATCTTTAGTGAGTGCTTCTTTCACTCCTCCATCGACAACGTTATTATACAGCTTTAACTAAATGCTAAATTAATGCAACTTTAATTAACTTTAAAATACTTGTATTTTAGAAATAAATAATTTCCTTTAAAAAATTAAATTTGCTCTATTTCTATGTGCATTGATAAAAAATATTTAAAGCAGATTTTCTTTTTAACATTTTCCAACATAGTTGAAAAGTGTTTATGACTTTGGCTATTCTGTCTGTCTGTCTATCTATCTGTCTGTCCATTCGCACGATAACTGCCGGAAAAATGACTTTACCGAATGGAATTTTAGTATCTTGTTGAGACGGTCTGTGGGATGTTTGGGACTGAAAATTAATAAAGTCACCCAATAAGTTTCAGATTTAACTAGGGTTCAAAAAATGAAATACGTTAACTCTCTTGATCTTAATTTTTCAAACATTTTTTGTTAAAATTCAAAAATTGCTTCGAAAATTTTTGGAAATATACAAATTATCACATTAAATGTGTAAAAATAAATTTCAGCCAAAATATGTTGGGTAGTAACATAATTCTAAATAACATATCTAGATAACATATCTAGATAATAATTCTAGATAACACATGCTAGATAGCATAATTTTGATCCTAAGGTAGCGAAGATGTTTTTTAAATAGTAAAAATTATATACGCAAACTTGTATTTAAACAATACTTATATAGGGAACATATTTTCAACACAATCACCGATCATTTCGTGTGAAATACACACAGTTATACAGGGTATGCTCTAAGTCCTCGGACGGTCTGGGTCTTCAACACAGTTATACAGGGTGTCCCAGAAACATTGACCTCGGCTTTTATTTCTTAAATATTGATCTTAGACATATATAATAAATTACAAAGTTGCGTAAAAAAAGGTACATAATTTTATGAAATCGATTAAAATTTTCAAGAGAATTAAATTTTAAGAAATACAAAATTACGGCCCCGTACAAAAACATTTCCAATGAGTAAAATGTTCCCCACGCACTAATAAGGTGATGTACAAAATTTCAGCATTTTATCATAAAAAGTCCCAGAGATATGAAAAGACAAAAATGTTGACTTAAACCACTTTCGATGCATCGACATGGGTTCTCAGAAGGGAAAAATCATGTCGGCAGATCGCGTTTCAGGGGTCATACACAAATTACGAAAGAAAACAATGATTACATAAATAAATAATAATTTTGCTATTTATTGGTACAAAAGTATCTACTGTGTAGAAATAACAACTTTACATAAAGATTACAAAGCTTGTTCAAAATGTTTTCTATCCATGCCAAAGATCCATTAAAGATAAGAGGTAGATATTATTTGCCTATGATGCATTTCTGCGTTGAGTCTCTTGATGTTGTTGAAACCCAGACCGTCCGACCTACCAGAAAGGTGTAAGGTAACAGTTTGGACGGTCGGGAAGTGCCACCCAATTTAGACCGGAACCCAGTGGGGGAGGCATCCACAGGGACCGTACCCTCCTTCCCCTACCACCAAACTCTCGGAAGGACTGCGTCTCTTGCTGTAAACATTTACATTTTAATTTGTGATTAATCCCTCATCAACTTTGTTTGAACATATCCTTTTTATGATAAAATGCGAAAATTTTGTATATCACCTTATTAGTAAATGGGGCACATTTCACTCATTGGAAATGCTGTTGTACGGGAGCCGTATAAGAATGTAAATTTTGCATTTCTTCAAATTTAATCCCCTGAAAATTTTTATGGATTTCATAAAATTCTGTACCTTTTTTCACGCAACTTCGTAATTTATTATATATGTCAAAAATCAATATTTAAGGAATAAAAGCCAGGGTCAATGTTTTGGGAACAGTCTGTACATGATACATAAATTTATACACATATAATGATGGCTGGACAAAACAATGTTGCAATCTTGAAAATGTTTATTCACACAACCTTTATTCACACTAATAAATATAAGGAAAAGTATATACATATAGTAAATCTATTAACATTGTGTACATAAACTCGAATGAAAAAATTTGATGTGGGCAACATATGACTTTCTTTATATAATGCAATGAATTTAATACTTTTACAGTTAAAAAAAAATAAGTTTTTCTTATAGTAGATACTTATATTCTTTCCAAGATATTGAATTTTCGACAATTAGTCGTCATTTTCATTGATTTAGCGTCATTTTAATCCATTTGGCGAGATTTTCGTTAATTTGACAATATTTCAAAAAGTCGCCAAGTTGGCGACATTCCGCCAAATTCGTCGCCAAAATCTCGCCAGGCTTTACTGACAGAGAAATAAGTTAAAAACGTTGTAATAAAGTAAAAACGTTGACCAGAAATCCATTGGATTCTCGTATTACTTTCCTTATATACATAATGTATAAGGAAAGTATTGTGACGGGGTCGAAAATTCGAAATCGAGTTTTCGACGGGAGAGCACGTTTCAAGCACCCCTGATCACGAATCAAACATTTTTGAAGTGATGTCTGTGTGTGTGTGTGTGTGAAAGTATGTGTGTGTGTGTGTGTGTGTCAGTGAGTCTGTGGAGACGATCACTGACGAACGAATGGACCGATTCGAACCAAATTTGGTACAAAAATCACAATCCATAAACACTGGAAGCCTATTCTTTTTATACGCAATCGAATGTTAAGAACACCCCTAAATTTTCAAATGAAATTTTGAAAAAATAGTCAAAAAATCAAAACCACTAATAAAGTTACGTAAATAGACATTTCTCATGTAATTTTTCATTAGAAAACGATTGACATAAACTTTAGAATCCTAACATGAACCGTTCTCGAGATATTGCACATTTTTCAAAAAAATTATCAGAAAGTCATATAAAATAAAAAAAAATATTTCCTCTTGAGAGACATGTTCACTTTTCAGTAATACCATGCGATAAATTGGATGACATCATTCTCGTGGATCTAGCTCGTTCTATTCATGAAAAAAGATACTTTTTGTAATACTTTTGTATTTGAACGCCAATAGTCATTTATCTGCTGTAAGAATAACTTATTTCTTTGTCCATTATATTTGGCGAGATTTTGGCGACGAATTTGGCGGAATGTCGCCAACTTGGCGGCTTTTTGATATGTTGCCAAATTAACGAAAATCTCGCCAAATGGATAAAAATGACGCTAAATCAATGAAATGACGACTAATTGTCGAAAATTCAATATCTTGGAAATAATATTAGTATCTACTATAAGAAAAACCTATTTATTTTACTGTAAAAGTGGTAAATTCATTACATTATATAAGGAAAGTCATGTGTTGCCCACATCAGATTTTATTTGCAAGTGCCTTTAAATTAGGAATTAAGAAATATTTCGGACCACACGTAATGATGGGGTGAACCCATTTGGGCCACGGATTACAGGCTACGCATTTATACTCTAAACCAGTGGTTCCCAAAGTAGGCTCCGCCCCTTGGGGTTCGTCACAAACTTTAAGGGGTCCGCGGATAACACAAAATGCATATGTTATAATTAACAAAATTTTTGTTAAAAACTGTTTCTTTTTTAAATTAAAATTTTTTGCATACTATACAAAATTTCCTGAACTGATTATTCTTAATTTGTGATATTTTTAAATGTCGTTCATTTCTGCAAACTCAATGTTTATTTAGTTTGTAGTTTAGTTAGTTTTAGTTTATTTTAAACTCTCATTTATATTTAGTATTTTAAAGAGCAAAAAAAAATTGAATTATGGCCTATTTGAATGTATAATATCAAGGAGTCTGCAAATACCACTGCTCTAGAAACCACTGCTCTAGATAGAATCCTTATATTAAATTCTAACGTATAATTGCGTACAGTAGTGGTTTAGTTGAGCACTCCCCGCGTTATGGGCGCCAAAATCTCACCAAGCGTTATGGACGGAGAAATGAGTTATTCTTACAGCAGATAAATGACTATTGGCGTTCAAATACAAAACTATTACTCAAAGTATCTTTTTTCCTGAATGAAACGAGCTAGTTCCACGAGAAAGATGTCACCCAATTTATCGCATGGTATTACATATGAAAAGTATTTCACCCCTATACTATATATATATTTCACCCCTATACTATATCCTTCCAGTTAGTCCTTATGTTACCGTGCTTCTTCATTATTAAGAATTTCCCAAATTTTTAAAATAGAAAGTTTTATTATTTACTTTATACATAAATATTGTTTTAATGTAAAAGGTTAAATACTCAATTAATGTTTTAATGCCAAAGGCGTTTTGCGATCTGTATTTCCGTTTTAGAGCTGATTATGCTGCACTGGTGGAGAGTGGCAGACAGACACAGAATGTGCAGAATTTCAGAAATAAAGCTCTGATTAAAAAACGTAGATCTGCCTATCCGTCCTTCAGTGAAAATTTGAGAAAAGCGTAGTCCCACGTGTCCTCAGTGTGATAAAAATAAATTGTCTCTTTCATCTTTTTCATATTTCTTCTAATAAATAAAGCCCCTATTAAACAGTGGTATAGTTGTGCCAAGGCGCAGCAGGGCTCCGCCCGGGAATTATTTTATACAACCAAAGACGCGCCCTGCCCCACGAAATGACAGTAAATAATTTGTTTTTAAATTTGGTTTACTTCATATTAATTTGTTATGCACCTTGCAGAGTTCACTTCGACGATAAGAGCTTGCAATTTTGCCCTAATAGCTCAACGGTAGAGCGTTGATTGGCCAGTTCGGTGATTCAGGGTTCGACTCCCGATTGAGACAGCAAGGTTCTTTATAACCTATCTAAACAAAACCTAGCGTAGCACGAGTATTTCTTTGTTGTATAACAAGAAGATAATAATTATTTTATTGAGAGACACTTGAGACGAAACTGTGCTACCACACTGCCTTCGGCTTGTAAACCCAGAGCACAACATAATAAAGAGAAAATATCATGAATGGTACCACATCATGTGACTGTCGCCTTGTATGCCATATGCATCTTTGCGGTCTTGCTTGCGCTAGACTCAAAGTTATAATAATAATAATAAAAATAATAATAATAATTATCATGATAACAACTTTCACACTATATTGTGTAGCATAACTTATTTACTACTAGTATTTTATGTTATTGTAATGCAGTTTGTAAAGTGCCCGGTTCTAGTTGTTTTACGAATACACCACTGTCTATGAACCTCCTTCACATTACGCTCTCAAATCTCTCCAAGCCCCTTGCTCTATTCTCCCCCCCCCCCTCCGTAGTCACGGAGACTGCTGGTCCATAGCTCCGCCACTGATTGCGTCTATGTCAAAGGTTTGGACTATTACAAAACTCTATTTGAGATATGAAATGCTTCACTTCTGTACAATTAAACTGTTTTATTTGAGTTCATATAATATTTAACAATATAAATTGTATTCAAATATATTAAACTTAAATATTAAAGCATTTTTACAAAACTAGTAGATATAAATTCATTAGTTTCTGTAGAGTTAAACCATTTAATTTGTATTCATATAATTCGTTACCAATCGAAATTCTATTCAAATACATTAATCTTAAATTGAAACATTATTCCAAACTATATTCAAGGTGCAAATTACTTTATTTCTGTGGAATTAAACCAGTCAATTTGTATTTATATAAATTTTATCAATCAAAATTGAATTCAAATACATTAATCTTAAATCAAAACATTATTCCGAAAAGTCACTTCAAACTACATTTAAAGTATAAATTACTTTGTTTCTGTGGAATTAAACCAATAAATTTGTATTTATATGTTTTTTTACCAATCAAACTTGCATTCAAATACATTAATTTTAAACCAAACATTATTTCAAAACGTTATTTCAAACTATTAAGGTATAAATCACTTAGTTTCTGTGGAATTAAACCAATCAATGCGTGTTTATATAATTTTTTATCAATCGAAATTGTATTCAAATCCATTAATCTTAAATCAAAACATTATTCCAAAACTTCATTCCAAAACTATATTTAAAATATAAGTAGCTTAGTTTCTGTAAAGCTAAACCAATCAAATTGTGTTTATATAATTTTTTTTAACAATGAAAATTGTGCCCAGATATTTAAATCTTAAACAAAACAGAAAGAAATCTGATGTGGGCAGGCAGCACATGATTTTCCTTATGTGATACAATGAATTTACTACTTTTACAGTTAAAAAAAATGTTATTCTTATAGCAGATACATATATTCTTTCCAAGATATAGAATTTTCTTCCATTAGTCGTCATTTTCATTGATTTAGCTTCATTTTCATTCATTTGGCGAGATTTTTGTTAATTTGGCAACATTTAAAAAAGTCGCCAAGTTGGCGACATTCCGCCAAATTCGTCGCCAAAATCTCACCAAGCGTTATGGACGGAGGAATGAGTTATTCTTACAGCAGATAAATGACTATTGGCGTTCAAATACAAAACTATTACTCAAAGTATCTTTTTTCCTGAATGAAACGAGCTAGTTCCACGAGAATGATGTCACCCAATTTATCGCATGGTATTACATATGAAAAGTGAACATGTTTCTTAATAGGAAATATTTTTTTTTATTTTATATGACTTTTTGATATTTTTTTTTAAATGTGCAATATCTCGAGAACGGTTCATGTTAGCGTTCTAAAATTTATGTCAATCGTTTTCTAATGAAAAATTACATAAGAAATGTCAATTTGCGTAAATTTATTAGCGGTTTTGATTTTTTGACGATTTTTTCAAAATTTCACTCGAAAATTTAGGGGGGTTCTGAACATTCGATTGCGTATAAAAACAATAGGCCTCCAGTGTTTGCGGAATTTGATTTTTGTACCAAATTTCGCTCGAATCGGTCCATTCGTTTGTCAGTTATCGTCTCCACAGACTCACTGACACACACACACACAGAGACATCACTTCAAAAATGTTTGATTCGTTCGTGATCAGGGATGCTTGAAACGTGCTCTCCCGTCGAAAACTCGAATTTGAATTTTCGACCCCGTCGCAATACTTTCTTTATACATTATGTATATAAGGAAAGTAAAAATGACTTAATTTAATTGATCTGTTGTCATTTCTTTTCCTCCACAATACTCAGTTAGTATCATTTCAACTGTTAACACGGCTGAATGCCTGTATACGACACCAGATCTAACAAACTTTTATTTTAATTTTATCGCAAATTCACATGTTTTTCTTTTTTTCTTTTTGTATCCCTCCGCTACAGTTAGAATGTTTCCATCTCGGACCGCGCTCCGCCGCTGCGTGTAAAAGGACCCATAGAGCAATGCGTAAGAGGGCGCAATTAAAGAGTCCCCGGCTATTGAAAGAGCTAATTCATGTGTATCAATGAGGTCGGGTGCTTTGAAATGGTTAAAGAGCTTTTCTGAATGGAATCCACGGTTTTCGGGCCGTTAAACTGGGAAGCAAGTAGGCCTGGTACGGTCACGATTTTACAATTTCGTTTATTTATTTCTTTTTTATTTGCACTATTGTGAAGAAAATGAGTGATGAGGACGCAACAGCGCTCAACCCTACAATCCTCGCAGCAATCAACTTGTTTTCACATTCAATGGATTTCTGTGTTTTTGGAGTTGTTTTCGCCAGAGCAAAAGTACTGGTTAATGTCACTAGGTGGCGCTGATTGGGTAGTTTCAATGAATGGAAGTGAAAACGTAAAATAATTGCTATTACTGTAAAGTTTCCCTTTATTTATCATTTTATGTTATTTTTTGTCGTGCACATTAGAAACTGGAAATAAAAACTACCGCCTGGACTCTAGGTCAAGATGGGTTCGACCGCACGTCGCTTGAGCATTTTAGGGCCTCTCTAGAAATTTTAATATATGTTAAACAGAGTTGGTTGAGGGGCTACAGATGAAATAACATTATTAAAACTTAAATTAATAATAAATGTGCCAAATGAAGTGCTAAGAGTGTATGTAACAAAATTGTTTATCCCTTCCTTTGACTGAAAGTGAACAAAAGGGATAAAATTCATTTTGACTAGGTCAGATACAAAATTAATTTGTATTTGTATACATATATATATATATATATATATAAATTTAAATTAGTAAATCCAAAGTTAGAATGTATGTAGTAAATATGATATGTGTGTGTGTGTGTGACGTGTGTATATAAAAATAGTTTATAATAATCCAAAGAAATGAAGGAATAATTATAATTAAGTAAAGAATAAAATTATATAGAATTATATAATATAAATGTAAGAAGGTAAACAATGGTACAGAAATAACTTTTGCTGTCATTTCAGCGTCTTCATTTTGGCATATGTTTGTCAAATTGGATTTTTGTACATTGACCAGGATATTTTATTTATATAATAGAATTACATTCAATATTTTAATAGCATTCTTTTGAAAAGCAATATGAAAGCATTTAAAACTTGCACATATTTTAAATTACGAGCAACGTCGCTTGTATTACAATGAAAACGAAGAATGTAAAAAATATTATTACTTCGGTGATAAAAATTGCAGTTATAAATCATAACAGTTAAGTTAAGCGGGTACAGAAAATGTTACCCCATTCCAGCAAACACAAATCAAAATTGCCTAATTTCTTTTAACAATTCAGTTGACCTTGAACTTATAAATACTCGAATTAGGATCACACTAATTTGCCCTCTGGACGTTCCTAATTGTACCCGATTGTGTTCAAGACACTTAACTTGAAAGCATAAAGTCCAGTGTTGTGTCTTATCATCACCCCGAATCTGGACGTCGACAAGACTACCCAATCATCCATAATATCATTAAAAAAGTTCCAGGGAAAAAAAATCCGATTCTAAAGAGCCAAGAGGGGACGGAAGCAAGAATAACAATCTATAAAATTGGGAGACATATTCTTTTGTAGGCCTAGGCTGCCACCCTGTTTAGATAATTGACCTCGTTAAATCTGTCCAATCTAATTATATTGCGATTATATGTGGGGAGGAGGGAGATTTTTCGAACAAGGATAATTGGTGTATGCTCCCAGAGATTGCGGTTAACTGGTTCTCAAGAGTGGGTGCAACATTTGGCGTATTTTTGGCAAGTTGGCGAAGGTTTTTACGCTTGGGATTATGTGTGAATAGATATTCTGTTGAATAATGAAAAATATTTCTACTCGAATGTAATTGCAATATAAAATACTTACCATTCCATATATTTTATTTTATTTAGTCAACATTTATCATATACATTTTATAATTTAAGTATGTATTTAATATCTATTTCAAAGTACAGGTTTTTGCCATTTGTTTTTTTAATATTTATTCAATATTTAACATATATTTTTTACAATTTAAGTATATACAGAGTGATTCAAAAGTTCGGAGCAAAAGTAAAACGCTACAAAATATCTATGGGTCGGAGAGACATGCGGTTTGCAGATTAATATTCACCGTGGTGTGGGATTTTGTATGGCATGAAAAAAAATAGTTCAAAATCTCGACACTAGGGGAGAGCTGCTGCGAAGAAAACAATGCGAGGTAATAATTGTGAAATGAGATATTTTATTTCAGCATGACTTACAGCTGCAAGTGCTCAATGTGTCCACCACCACATTCAAGTACTGAGTGCAGTCGCGGTATTACGTCTGATACAACATGAAACAACGTAATAATGGAAATGGCTGCTACCTCCTGCCGTAAGGCGCCTTTTAGTGCTGGTAAGGACTGGGGCTTTCCTCTATAGATCTGTGATTTTAGGTATCCCCTCAACGAGATATCACAGGGTGTGAGATCTGGGGATCTCGCAGGCCAGTTATGTGTGCAATCACCTCCATGCATAAGGCATCTCCATGGCTTTATCTGCCGCAGCCCCCCGAGTGTCGAAAGTTTGAACTAATTTTTTTTCATGCCACACAACCCCCCCCCCCCCCCCACGGTGAATATTAATCTGCAAACCACATGTCTCTCCGACCCATAGATATTTTTTTATAGCGTTTTACTTTTGAATCACCGTGTATATAGCAGCTACACACACCTCTCTAAACAGTTACCTTACACCTTTCTGGTAGGTCGGACGGTCTGTGTCTCAACAACAACAACACATCTTGCTAAGCGAAATGGTCAATGATCACTGAATGTGGCACGGCACCACTTAATAAGAGTTCTAAATATCAAAAACCGTTTCAAATTAATGTTTAAAATTGTTGCACACGCTTTAATGGCTTTATATGAAAAATAATATTCCATCTCTGCACTGTATGTCGTCTTATTTTCAACGTCTTCAGACATTTTAAACTGAAAATCAATCAATAATACAAAAATATTTTATATAGTTCTATTAGAATTCGAAGAATAACCAGCAGACGATTTCGGTATTTGATTTGTAACTCCTTTACCATGGAAACAAATATAATCAAAAACTGCATAAAAAATTGAATTATAAAAAAAAGAAATAAATAAAAAGAATTGTCTGCGGCAACTATAAAATGAAATATCTCAAGAACGTTTGATTGTACACAAATCGTGATAATTAAGAAGATTTGAAGTATTTTTTTCCGAGCATAATGGTATAAAAATGAATTTGGTTTGGAAGAATGTTGGACAAGTATTGGAAGAAGACATTTCTTTTCCGAGGGCAAGTATTGAAAGAAAACATTTCTATTCTGAGGACAAGTATTGGAAGAAGACATTTCTGTTCTGAGGACAAGTATTGGAAGAAGACTTTCTGTTCTGAAGACAAGTATTGGGAGAAGACATCTCTATTCTGAGGACAAGTATTGGAAGAAGATATTTCTGTTCCGAGGGCAAGTATTGGAAGAAGACATTTCTGTTCTGAAAACAAGTATTGGGAGAAGACATTTCTGTTCTGAGGACAAGTATTGGAAGAAGACATTTCTGTTCCGAGGACAAGTATTGGAAGAAGACATTTCTGTTCCGAGGACAAGTATTGGAAGAAGACATTACTGTTCCGAGGACAAGTATTGTTACAAGAAGACATTTCTGTTCCGAGGGAAAATATTGGAAGAAGACATTTTTGTTCTGAGGACAAGTATTGGAAGAAGACACTTCTGTTCTGAGAGCACGTATTAGAGATTTCTTTGTCTCAAAAGATTCTGAATTATCCCAGGAATACAGGCGTGCTTATTTTAGATTATTTACTGAGCGTCACCATTTAAATGTTGGATTAGCTAACTCTCCTTATTGTATTTTTTGTGGAAACACACAACTTATGAAAGCTGTTACCTTACACCTTTCTGGTAGGTCGAACGGTCTGGGTCTCAACAACAACAACAATTTATGAAAGCTGACCATTTGGCCTCATGCAATGAACATTTTAGGTATCGTACAGAAATGCTGGAGAGCCCGCGGGTTAAAGGCATCATAATCAAATGCCTTCAACCAAAGGACCATTTAACCAACTTATTTTAACCAAATATTTGTCAGCAAAAAGAGGGTGCAAAATCCTTTAAAATGTGATTTTGTGTTGTTTAAGTTGCTTGTTCTATGATATCTTTTACACCTTAAAAATCAGATAAAAGTCGCCAAGCTGTTCTAACTCAGTTTCAACGACTTTAAATCTATTCCAGCAACCTCAGTTCGTCTATTACGCACTCACTCCGCAGCATCTACGGAGGAGGAGATGAAGTCGCGGACCGACTTCCGAGCTACCAAACCGTGATACCTCCTTCCCAATTAGCGCGGGCAGCTCATTTGTGGGGAAACTTCGAATCGTTTGTCTTGTCCTAATTGGCCCGATCGGGGGGAGGTCATCGTGTGGAATATTGATGGTGGCAACCCCCCCCCCCCCCCCCATCCTCCTCCTTGGCTTTTGTTCGAATCGAGCTATCTGGTTGCCCCCTTTTAACTGGAGACTGGACCGTCGGGTGTTTGCATCAGATTCTCACGAGAAAGCTCTTATCATGTGTTTCTTTAATTTCTCTGCGAAGTTAATTGTTCAGCTCGTTAGGGTGAGTTTCGTTGCGCAAAAGGGGTGGGCGAGAATCACGTGATCTGCGATCTGGTGATGATGGGGAAAAGGACGAGATGTTTGGATTATGCTATCGTCTACATGAGATAAAGTACGGTTTCAAGATATGTCTAATGCATGTTTAATTATTCAGTTGTGGTTGGACGCGTGGAAATTTTAGAAATAATTATAAGTTTTCTGAAGCTGCACAGAGAAAGATGCAAGTGATACAAACTCTGCTGTACATATAATAGATATAAACAACTGCTACAGTAATATATTAAAAGTTTGCATTTAAATACCAAAGCAGTTTAGTAGAAGTTTTCATAGGGGTTTCAAAACATTTTATTAACTATCGTCAATTATTATATCGCCGTTATTTATTTATAATCTTTAATGCATCGTGATTATTAATAATTAGTGGTAGTTAAATGAGTTAATTAAAATTAATAAATTGACATTAATTATCAATCAACCATTATGAATGGTAGAAACAGCAACGATCATAACAGTGGTCTCTACTCGACCTACACTTTATATTACGTATTGTTTAGTTCCACTTGTGTCACAATTATAATCTGAATGAAAAACAATATATATATATATATATATATATATATATATATATATATATATATATATATATATATATATATATATATATTACAAAAGAAAGATCTAGGAAATGCACAAGGAATATTATGAACCACAAAGAACAACAGAAACAAATAAAGGAGTGCAAACGGGGTATCAGTAATGTCTAGGGGGATTGTGACCCCTATACCTGGTGAAAGCGTGCTTTTATTCCCGGGAAACACTCCCAGAAACAACCAATCGCCCGAAGCAGCTCCAATCCGTGCGTACAGGAAAAACAGAATCCTAAGGGAATATCAAAACCATAAAATCAAAAGAGAAACTATATAAGAAACTTTGTGCTTTTAATTCTTATATGTGTATGGACTCTGGATCCCCTTTTTCATTAGGGAAATCCTATGATTCTTATATAGTTTCTCTTTTGATTTTATGGTTTTGATATTCCCTTAGGATTCTGTTTTTCCTGTACGCACGGATTGGAGCTGCTTCGGGCGATTGGTTGTTTCTGGGAGTGTTTCCCGGGAATAAAAGCACGCTTTAACCAGGTATAGGGGTCACAATCCCCCTAGACATTACTGATACCCCGTTTGCACTCCTTTATTTGTTTCTGTTGTTCTTTGTGGTTCATAATATTCCTTGTGCATTTCCTAGATCTTTCTTTTGTAATATTTTTGAGATGAGTGTTAAGAGCTGCAAAACGCGCCTATACTCATTTCACCTTTTATATTATACTTTGGATTGTGGTATTTTATAGGATATATATATATATATATATATATATATATTTATCAAATTTAGTACCCAGATTTTTATTCTTTAAAAATATTTCGTATAAATTTTTAAAAATATTTTCTCGTTTGCAGCAGCTTAGTGACGTTGATGAATGCACTTGGCTTATCTACGTTAATAAAAACCAAATCAATACCATTAGCATCTATAACATAGTTTAAATTATCAATCCTCCTATATACTGTACACACAATAATTTTTCCTGGAAATATATTTTTTTTTCATGGGAAACAATACTATGAAAATTTTCAAATTTTAATAATTTGAATTCTAATCATGAGAAAAATTAAAAATTCCGTCCAGTTTTAGTCTATTTATATAATGCGTCTACAGATAAAATTTTATAGCCGTGTGCGCATTCATTCTTGAATTTTCTGTTCCACGCTTGTTACACACACGAAAACAATACACATTCTCTCCAGGAGCAAAAAGTCGCCTAATGGGCGTAGTTATATTATCCCATGGCAGTATGGCCATACCCCATTTAATCTATCAATCCATAAATCTAGATTATCATATTGAAATTTAGGAAGGTAGCGTTTAATTATTTGGGCGCTCTGCAGCTTTTTTATTGATACTTAAAAATAAAATATATCATTTATCATAATGATTTCATCACTATGAAGTATACCATTGGCTAATCGTGTTTTTAATAAATATCAAATAATTTACATTAATTGTTATAGTATCAACTATTGTACTATAAGTAAATTTATCACTTATTGTTATTGGACATTAATCAATATGAATTTTCAATGACTTTAATCACTTATGGTATCTAATGAAAATAGGCCTGCAGACACCGTAAAACCTTCTGCAATCTTTGCTTATATTTTTCAACTACTCTCTTGATAATTTCGTCAAACTATCGGAATAACCGCAATTACAGGCGTTCAGGAAAATCCCAGCTACATTTCTGAAATATTCGGCTAATTATCGTATGCGGAAGCGTTATTTTTGTATTTTTGTATATATTACATTACCATAACTATCAGGGACCTTACTCCCTATTACGGACAGCTGATTCCACTGAAACTTTTAGTAACATGCTTGCAAATGTTGTACAGTGTAGCCGTTAATACTAAAATCAACATCCTGGGTAAAATACTCTCAGGAGAGATAAAGGGTTACACATATTACATATAGACATACATATGAGGACATTTTATTAACATTATAGATGCTATAGAGGGTATCAAGGAAAGTAATAGACCAGGTCGAGAAGTACGAGTATTAGGGTTACCTAATCAAAATTGGTATCACGTCTGCATTCAGTAGATAAAATCAAGGACAAAGCGTTTTAAAAAACGAAAGATCTTTTACTTAACACATCCTAAAAGACGTACAGAACATATATTAAAAACTGCCAGAGTAATTACTTTGCTTTCCGTGAATTACTTTCCGAAATTACTTTCCAAAATTACTTTCCGAAATTACTTTCCAAAATTACTTTCCGAAATTACTTTCCAAAATTACTTTCCGAAATTACTTTGTTTTCCGTGACACTGTTTTCTTGCAAATTTCTGGCGCCCCTATGAGTAGCCCTTTATCTGGTATTTGGCCGTTTTGCAGGAGCTCGAGAGTGAGATTTTGCCTTCTTTAACTATTAAACCTATTCTTTGGTGCGGTTACGTGGATGATGTTTTTCTTATCTGGGATCGTGATTTAAATGATCTCCTTCACCTTTTGGATAAAGTTAATGATTTTTACCCTTCGATTAATTTTACTGTTGAGCATGAATCTAATTGTTCCTTCTCTTTCCTTGATGTTCTGGTCACCCGTTCTGATTTTGATTTTCATACTTCCGTTTTCCGTAAATCTACTTTTACTAACTCCGGTATCACCGCTAATTCTTTCCATCCTGTATCCTCTAAAAAAGATTTTTTTAACGCATATTTTAATCGCGCATTTAATGTTTGCTCTTTTATCCCCACTTTGACTGATAAAATTAATTTTATTTTAAACTTGGCCATGAGGCTGCTTATTCTTTTGAATTTATTTATAAGATCTTCGCCCACGTTCGCCTTAAATTTACTCAATTTGATACTAAACTTGTTGCTATTAAAGATCGTTTAGTCCATAAATCTAGTGTTCCTTACCATCCTAAGATTTTCCGTCCTTTTATTAATTCCTCTCATGAATTTGGTTTCAAACCCGCTCACTCTAATATTACCACTTTATTAAATCGTATTCGATCCGATAAACTTTGGAATTTTGATGACATTAAATGCTTTAC